>OU898284.1:116743502-117102429 GCA_918026665.1 Diabrotica balteata | reverse complement strand
TGTTAACATTAAATAAAAATGTACGACTTTAATTTTAAATTATTTGCTGACGATAGTAAAAACAAAACAACAAAAAAACTATTTTTTCTTCAAACGTCAAATAATAATGACATTACTTATCTAACTTGATCCTATCAAAGTTTGATGTCTCCGCCGGCAGCAGTTTTTTTCCATTTCTTTACGGCGGAGGGAAAAATGTTGTCATGGAAACAATATGAAACATGTCACAAAGCAACAATACAAATGTCATTAACAACAATTAAACATCATTTTTATTTATAGTAATATTAAAAGTAAAATTAGTTAATGAGGCATTTTCAAAATTGAAACCGTGCAAAAATGTTCCCGACTCTTGATACGCATTGGTAATTGTTGATGATACTGATGGTCGAGAACAACTTTCAGCAATCATTCCCGATGTTGGCGGCTTGCGAACAAGAATAAGCTGTCTTTAATAATTGCAAACAACTGTCAAACAACTGTAACCAGGGAGACGCAAATCCCACCGACGACTTAATTGTTTTAATTTCTAACATCTAGACGACTTTGATAGTTGTCACAGTTAATTTCGAGTCAAAATAGCGTATGAATTGTACTATTTATGTTTGAAAATTGCTAAGTTTGAAGAAAAAATAGTATACTTCATTCGGCAAAGAAGCGACTTTTCTTGACTTGCCCTCTATTACGCGCCTCACTTCGTTCGGAGCGTAATATCGGGCGCGTCAAGAAAAGTCATGCTTCTCCGCCTCATAAATTAATATACTATTACTACACTATTTTTCATTTTCTCCATAACGTCCATAAACAAACTATGCATATAATTAAATTTAGATTATATCTTAACGATAAAAAGACAAAGAATGAAATAGATTATATCTTAACGAAGAATAGAAACCTAGTAGAAGACGTATCAGTATTAAATCAGCTTGACCTAGGAAGCGATCATAGACTAATAAGAACAAAACTAGTAATTAACAAAAAACTAGAAAGAAAAAGAATACATGAAAAAAGATACAAATGGACATCTGAAGAAATCAAAAATAGTGAATTTAATAAAAAGATAGTGCATGCATTAAATCAAGTTAGCATGCAGCAGATAAACTCCAATGATATTGATGATTTGAATAACCTTATTACCGAAACAGTGAATAAAAGCCTTCTGCAACTGAAAAAACCGAAAACAACATGCAATGAATTAGACAAAGAAATATTACAACAAATAGAAAGAAGGAAGATCTTAAATAATCTAACAAAAGGGGAACCGACGAATATAGAGAACTTAATAGGCAGATTAGAAAAGGAATCAGACAACAAAAAAGAAAAGAAAACGAAAAATTAATAACAACAACTATTGAAAAAAATAAGAGTATGAAATGTCTCAGACCGACACTAGAACGACGTCAGATGATATCATTAATAGGAAAAGACGAAAATGAAATCACAAGTAGAGAAAAACATACTGACACGAATAGAAGAATTTTACACAGAACTTTACAGATCACATCAACAAGATGATGAGATGAGACCAGCACGGAAATTAATAAAAAATGTTGGATCAGAAATAATGCCAAAAGTAACAATTTCAGAGGTAACTACAGCATTGGAAAACATGAAGAGAAATAAAGCTGCAGGAGAAGATAGTATTACCACAGATATGATATTAGAAGGAGGTAAGGAACTAATTGCAATTGTAACTAAGCTTGTGGACAGTTGTTTACATCAGGGCAAAGTCCCTAAGAGCTGGAACAACTCTAATGTAATCTTATTGCACAAGAAAGGTGATAGTCGAAAATTGGAAAACTACAGACCCATCAGCCTACTGTCACACCTGTTTAAAATACTCACCAAAGTCATAACTACTCGACTAATAAGGAAATTAGACGAATACCAACCATATGAATAGGCAGGTTTTAGAAAAGGCTATTCAACTTCCGATCACCTGTTAACCACAAAAATATTAATAGAAAAATGTAACGAATACAAGTTTCCAGTTTTTCTTGCATTTGTAGACTACGAAAAAGCTTTCGATACCATAGAACACACAGCCGTAATAAACGCAATGCAAAATTGTAGAATAGACAGCAGATATATTAACTTAATAAAAGAAACTATGAATCAAGCTACAGCTACATACTACCTAAATGAAAATGAACACACGAACCCTGTACCATTAAACAGGGGAGTCAAACAGGGAGATACTTTATCACCCAAACTGTTCACCTTAGTTTTGGAGGACGTTTTTAAAAACCTAAATTGTAAATATAAGGGAATAAACATCAATGGCCGCTACCTCAGTAATCTTCGATTTGCAGATGACATAATCCTGATAGCTACTGACTTACAAGAAATGCAAACCATGCTTGTAGAACTTCATACCGAATCTTCTAAAATAGGACTGAAAATGAATTTAAACAAAACAAAAGTCATGCATTCCGAAGACACCGTGACAATAATAAACGATAAAGTTATAGAAAAAGTTGAAGAATATATATACTTGGGACAAAAAAAGAAGAAGAAGAAAGTTAGCTTGGGCAGCATTCGGTAAATTGAACTGTATACTCAGAAATCAACAAATTCAATTACATCTTAGATCTAAAGTGTTTGATGCATGCATTATTCCGATATTAACTTATGCAGCACAAACATGGACAATCACAAAAAAGAATATGAATATACTTAGAGTCACTCAACACGCGATGGAAAGAGCACTGCTAGGTATATCACTTAAGGACAAGAAAACAAACACATGGATAAGACAGAAAACCAAAGTCACCGATGTGGTGCAAAAAGCATTAAAGCTGAAATGGGAATACGCTGGACATGTAGCTAGGAGCGATCTAAACAAATGGCACAGATCAATTTTAACCTGGAGACCATACCAACACAAAAGACCCAGAGGCAGACCTCCTATGAGATGGACAGATGATCTGAAAAGGACTGCCGGGAAAAATTGGCTACAAGTAGCGTACAATAAAAACCAATGGAAAGGAAGACTTGAAGAGGCTTATGTTCAGATGTGGACGTGAATGGCTAGACGAAGAAGAAAAAGAAGAATATAATTAAATTTATTTGTAAAAGCACTTTACTAAAGTTTTTTATTGTATCTTTTACTCGGTTATGGAAACAATATTTTATTATGGCTGAATGATTAGCAAAAAACCTATATTATAATTGTTTTGGTCAGTAAGAGGTTTATATATAGAAGATTATATCAAACGTGAATATTAAAACGTTTTTTACTTTTTTAGCGAAAGCAGGAAAAGTTCCAAATTTGGTTTTTGGGGCTTTACACAAATCCTTGAACAAATTTCCATAAAAATCGGAGTAGAGTCCGAAATCCGAAATTATGCGAAATGGACATTTTTCTTTAATCGCTTATTTTTAAATGCGATGTTTTCGCTCCGAATTAGTAAATCCTCTAATACTCTGTTATTTGGCACGATTATACTCAGATAACAGTAAAATATAGATTAAAAAATATTCTCAGTAATATAAAAATATAACTGTCGTCCTTAAATTTAGTTTTTAATTTCAGTTGTTTTTTAAATAATGTTGTATATTTAGGTTTTAAAAAATACGGTATTATCAACATAATATGGCAGTAAATAAATAATGTTTTGTATTATAATAGGTATTTTGGAATAGGTACACATTATTCAAATGTTTTTTTTTATTATTTAAAATTAACGTGTCTCGACAGCTTATGGTCATTGACACGAGTTTACAACATTATACATATTTCATACCCAAGATTTTGATATATTTTTTGTGGAAAAGTTAAAACAGTAAAGCTTGTCACTATGCACTGTTTATGTTAGCTGAATTAAACTTGTTTCTTTTAAAAATTTAAGAACACTGTCAAAACTGTTTGGAACACTAAGAATGTTTTTTAGATCATAGAATCACACTGGCAACAGTCAACTATCACGTGTTTGATGGAATGGAGACTATTACAGTAGTGGCATACTGGAGGATTTTCTGATGCCATCAGGTATCCATGCGTGAAACCTGTATGCCCTATTCATAGTCGGTAAATAATTGATTTTTCTTTCCTGTTCATAGAGGAGATATTGACGCGAGATAAGTTGGGTTGAACGTCATGCAGCTTAGTTTTTGTTTTACTCCACAGGTCCACCTATGAACTAAGGATTTTTTGTTTTCTCAATTTTTTAAGATCCGTATGGATTTGGACTCTTTTTGAGGCGAAGTAGGAAGAACATGCTGCTTTAGCGTGTTGGTCTGCTTTTTCGTTTCCCAATATACTAACATGAGATGGAGTCCAGATCATTATGACTTTTATGTTGGAAGAATAATATATGATAGGTTACACATGGTGTGGATTTTCTGGACTAGTGGGTTTTTCGAGAAAATGCATCTTATGGAATGAATCGAGAAAAGAGAATCAGTACAAATGGCAATTTTTATGCTTTGATTTGAAGTAGGATGGATTGAAGTCTTTGTTGTTTGGATTATTCCATACGTTTTAAAGTAATTGGTATTTTGCTTTTAAAGATATCTTTAAATTTCCATAGGCTGCTCATGCTAGGTTTATTCTTCTTCGTAGTTCGCATGTTTGGTTATTGTTTCCAATATTGATATTTTCGCTAGATACTAGGTTTGTCATGAATTTTGTTGTAAAGATTTTTATTTTAAGACCCATACTGGCACATACTAACTAAAGTTCATGTAGCATTATACACATCTGGGACCATTGCTTTAGAATAATATTTATAACTAGATTATACATTCTCACCTAACCATTGGTGTACAGGCAATAACGTATGAGTATGACCTGGTGTGCTGATGGAAAACAATAAAAACTGGTCAATCCGTGAGCCCGTGAAGTACGTCCTTCGCAAGGCAAAAAAGAGAACTGGCGCTAACAAGGAATGCCAAAGGGAGAATTTTAATGGAAGTTATGGTCTATGCGGCACCGGTATGGCAACAAGTACTTAACATCAAAAAATAAAAGATAATGTTAGAAAAAGCGCAAAATAATTACTGTTAACAGTAGCACGTGCATAGAGAACAACTTTAACAGTGTCCATACAAATGATCGTAGTTAATTCACCTGTTGGTAAAGGAAAGGATGAAAATCTACGGGAAGGATAAACAGTAGATAACAGAAGATTAATAGTAGCTAGGAATCACAGCATAACGCAGTGGCACAAAGAAAAAACAAGCGAACATAGAGCGATCTGAATAAAAATAAATTCCATTGCAAACTGAATGAAATGCGGCAACAGAGACACTAACTACTTATTCACCTAGTTTCTAATGCTATGACTCTTTCAGGGCCTACCTACAGAGAATAGTGAACTGCTCAGAATGTAGCGTATCTGATACGGCCAAGCACTATGTATTCGAGTGTACAATTTTTAATTACGACAGAAATGAGTTACACAAAAAGGTAGGTAGGGTAAGCGCAAATATAACAATGCAGGTAGGAATGAGGGGAAAGACCAAATACTGGAGGCAGTAACACAAATCATCAGAAAGAAAGAAATACTACAGAGGACTCTGCAGCAAAGGCAAGAGAGAGAGAGAGAAAAAGAGAGAGAAAGAGAGAGAGAGAGAGATAGAGAGAGAGAGAGGAAGGGTAAAAAGAAAGAACATTTATTTGAGGCATCGATCTAGAATCTAGACAATATCCCACCGTATGAGTAGTCCGATTCAGGGGGTGGACTTAAGTTGGTAGGCAGGGAGCTATGATTGCATCTGCGAGACTCTTAGGGGAGGATTGCATTCAGATGGAGCCTTCCACCCTAAATCCAATACACTCCAGGGCATCATGAACCGGACACACATTGGTACGGTCTTTAGAAGATTTATCAACTTCTTTCCATAATAAAAATGGGCCTTCACTTAAATGTCGACTAACTTTACATGCTAGTGGTATTTACTTATTCAAACATTCTTGCGCCTTATATACATACATGATATTATATTGTTCACCTTGGTATAATATAATATCACATCTAAACACAGAATAAAACGAAACTAATTACACTAGTAATTAGTTTCGACAAGTATTATGTTGTGCAAATTGTCTGCACAGAGTGGTGCAGACAATTGGATTAGAGGGGCGCAAGATAAAGGGAGTTGGAAACACGACGAAGAGGCCTATGTTCTGCAGTGGACTTTTAAAACTAGATGATAATGATAGGAAGACATACATCCATTCTCGTAAATTCAACGTTAAGACTTATGCACTACTTTAGTTTTCTTTTTTTAGGTATTATACATGTCTTTTTCATCAATACCGTTTTAGTTTAAGTGATTTTTTTATATTAATACACCACCTAGAATTCAAATTATATTTAACTACAAATCCTACACTTACCTTTTATAAAATCAACTGCCATTTCCAGTCCATACGTATCTTTATCACAATCGTCCAGCACATGAGCACCGAGAGTAATATTCGGTAACACTATCAGTTTATTCGCGTTTATTTGATCAATCGTATACAACATAGTTTCCAAAGCTTGTATACCACCTTGAGGCATAATTGGTCCGCATGTTATGCTATCTTCTCTTTCGTGGACCATCATCAGACCACCAATAACCAAATCACCTTCGACTACGGCTTCGCGCTTGACCGGCCACGGATACTCTTGAAGTCCTTTCGAACTATTCACGCTTTTGTCTATAAAAACCGCACTGTCACTCATAGTAAACGTTGTTTCGGTGCTGTAGATTGTATCCGAGAAGTAGTCTAATGATCCTGTGGTTAATTGTGATGGAAGAGAAAATAACATTTTATCGTAAGGCAGCGATGTAGCTCTTTGGTATGGGTCGATGTCAGGATCATCTGGTTGGTATAGATTTGCAGGATCTAATGATGTCTGCTTACCTTTTGTGTCATAGGTATTTGGTTCTGTTGACGATTCTGAAACAAAAGAAACAGTTAAATTGGTACCCGATTAAAGACTTTGGCTTAGGCTAATTACAGCTAATATAAACATTGTAAACAGTATGTTTTATATATATATATATATATATATATATATATATTATATATATATATATATATATATATATATGGCTATATACCCCAGCGTGGGGTTAAACCCAAATGCTTTCTAGATCCTATTTTTTAAGTGGATCAGTCTTTTTTTGTTTATCTTATCTTCTTGACAATATCTTTTCATTTTTTCTTGTCTCTAGTTCTTCCTCTCCATTCACTGACTCCTGCCCTTTGGAGGTCTTCTTCAACTTCTTGCAGCCACTTTTATCTCGGTCTTCCCCTTCTCTTTCTTCCTCCTGGATTCCATTCTATCATTGCGTATGTCACTGCCTCATCGCCTGCTCGCCAAATGTGACCTAACCATCTAACACTGCATTGCTTTATTTTAGTTACGATGTCTTCCTTAAGTTCTTCCTTAATTTCTGCATTTGTTCTGCTTCTATATTCATTTTGATCTGTTCTGATTGTTCTTAGTATGGTTCTCATAATCTTTCTCTCTGCAATTCTTAAGTCTTCTTCATCTTTTCTAACCATCGTCATTGTTTCCCCTGCGTATAATAATATTGGTCTAATTATGGTGTTATAAATGCTCATCTTGCTTTTTTTAATCAGTGTTTTGCTTTTATTTTTGCTCCGGATTTACTTATTGTAACTCCTAGGTATTTGAAGTATTCTCCTTCTTCCAACTCGGAACTTCCTATTTTGATTTTTTCCTTCATTGGTTTTTTCCCTAATCTTAATATTTTTGTCTTTTCTTGATTTAATCTTAGCCCCATTACCTCCCCTTTCTCTCTTATTTCTTCAAGCATAGTATGTTTTAAGTGTACTTAAAAAAGAGAAATATCATCCGCATAATATTTATTATGTCCAGGAGGATAATCCAGATTGCCGAATATAGTTTCTAGATGCAGTGCAACATATATGTAATCAATATTCACATTTTATTCGTTAAATCTTTTTTTAATAAAGCAATCTTCGGTTTAGATGAAAAATTGAATTGACAAAACTGCAGAAAATAGAGTAAAGAAAATGCTCACTGGATAACTCAGGCACACAATCAGTTGGATTGGATCTCTGGCATTTTACGAGGCAATGATCTCCAAATCTTACACCACTTGATTTTTCCTCTGGGGTTACTTAAAATCAAAAAATTACAACGATGGACACAAAATTTTATTTGATCCAAATTGATTTATAAACAGTTTCGTTACAACTTTTTTGAAAACTGAGTTTAAACATTACTTTGATATGTTGGTCGGCAAGTACTTAACTGTATGTGCGATAACTAAGACGAAATATGGTTTAATTAACAGAAAACTGCGATATTATTATCCTACAGACAAGATAATAGCGCGAATAACAAATTTTATAAAAACTGATTAAGCGAGGGGACATTTTTTACTATATTTTTATGGCTTTTGCAGTTTTTTTCTTAATTTTACAAGCCAGATGGAAGGCAAAAGATCTCAATGGCGCAGTAGGACATCGGGATTAAAGAACATCAGACAGTGGACAGGAATGGCTACCATACGTCTATTTAGAGCAGCTGTCAACAAAGTCTTTATGGAGCAACGTGATTGCCAACATCCATAGAGAAAGGCACCAAAAGAAGAAATGGTCTAGTATACATCTCGATCTTAGGCAGTTCAACAGCGTATTTAAACAGTTCCACTGTTATACCATCTAATCCAGCTGTTTATACGCTTTTTATTTTTGGAATTATCGATTCTACTTCTTCCGGAAGGACTTTTGGTACATCTTCTTCATTACTGATTACTTCTTCAAAGTGTGTCAGGAGTTTTATTTAGTTCGCTGTATATATATATAATATATATATATATATATATATATATATATACATATATATATATACATATTATTTCTGCATTTTCTGTACCCAAATTAAAACCAATTTAAAAGGACATAATTAGTTCGGATATGAGATTTATGTGATTACGCAAAGTATCATTTTATGAATATTCATTGATTTTTAATTAGGTGAATCAACATTGCTCGGGTAAAACTCATATAAATACCCTATTTATTCTGAGTAATTAATTCTAATTCCTATGAAAATTTAAATTAGGATTAGAGAAGGGTTTAAAGAGTTATGTTGGATTAATTTGTCAAACGTTGTACGTTAGGCCGGTCCTTTTATAGACCTTAATGTTGAGAATATAGTATTTATGTACGGCCCATCTTTGTGTCACATTTTTTACTGCCAGTTGTAAGATTTGTTTCAAATGTTGGGAGTCAAATATAAAGCCTTTAAAATATAAAAAAAACTAAATTTACAACTTTCACATTATCAACGACTTACAACATTTAAAACGCCTTCTTTTTGAATGCACAAGCACATTTTTTAAAATTACACAACTTTAGCCACAAATTCCACCTAATGCCGTCTTCGTAGAAGTTTTTCCTGTGAAGTGAAATCGTTTGTAATATGAAAGTTTAAATTCAGCGTTTTTTGGACATATTTAAAAAGACTTATATTTGTTGACAAAACTCAAAATTAAAATTTCATGTTATTGGTTTTAAAAACTAGGTCCTACTAATGAAAATTCTATAGGGACCCTTTAATGGAGTGTCAAAAATCGATAAAAAAATGGAAACAAGTAGAATAGATGGTAGACGTTTACACGAAACCAAACTTTATTGAAAAAAAATCATACGTAAAATATAGAATATTAATCTTAAAGAGTGTAATGTAAGCGTAGCAAGTGAGTGAGAAGTTGGAATAAAGGGATAATGGAATAATAAGTAGCATAGAAATAGATAATAATTATTCGAGATAATTATTATATATTCCAAATTAAATAAGGGATAATTAATACAGTTAACTTATACATTTAAATTATACAAAGTATAACAATTGACCTAGTTATTGCATTGTTTGATAATTGTTTAAACGTATAAAAAGCACGAAACATCCGTGACCCAAATAGGCAGCAATAATACCAAAACTGCAACTCAGCGAACCTACGACCTTGGTACTAGAACCGGCGTTGAAAGTACGACCACAATAAAACAAGAAGAAACGACGGACGCCGGCAGTTAGTAATGAGTAGTCAGTAGTTAGTAGTCAGTCGAGCAGTAGTGATAACGGGGGCGCCGTAACTGCCCGCCCAGGGCAGTGATCGCCGGACGCGATAGCGTCCAGTACGCGAGACAGTCGGTGATTTTCCGGGGGCCGGGTATCTTCTGTCAGAATTCGCGTGTAGTCCGGTTATTGTGGCAGCTCGAAAGTTCGCAACCCTCAACTGACCGAGTTCCAGAAGACTGAACGTGTCGTGGTTGAAGCCCTAATATACACATAAGGTAACAGATTTCTTATACTAACCTGTGTAATTATATTTGTACCTCTGTCAACTTTTCACTATCTTGCTACATCGTCTCCCGACGCGCAGAATAACGTGTTAACGATTGTATTAGGAACTTCAGGGTAGATTCAATATATTGTTGACTCTAATATGGTTTTTTTTTAATGTTCCTTCGTCCGACTCACTAGAGACTAGGAGAACACGAGAATTCTGCGTATACATATCTCCGGCTTCAAAGTAAGCCCATAACCTCTACTCTTTACAGGACCTGAGACCGAGGAGTTCTTACCCCTATCCCGAAATCCCTTATCTTCTCGTAAATCCACGAAGACGAGCCAGCCCTCCAGACCAGTGTGACCAGTATTCCTTGCAGCCGCTCGCAGGGTTAGCATTCCTTGAGGAAATATTGTATTTTACATTTGGTGACAGTCTTTACAGGACCCTATACATAGAAGTCCTTAATCCCTCTCCACTTCTCGTAAATCTGTCCCAAATTTTTACATTGGTGACAGCGGTCCCGGTTTGGGGGAATTTCGGTAAATAGGGATAATTAAGTCACTTCTTCAGTATCCTTGTAAACTTTTGCAAGTTTTGTAGCTATAAGAAGCCTTCATCGTTTCATTTCGCCAGTGACATTCCAATTTTTTTTCTTCTCTTTCCTAAGACGACAACAGATTAAAGAAACAGTGAGGTATCCAGTAAATATTGTGTGGAGTGCAGGACTCCCTCTTCTGGAAGAAAATCCTTTTTCTCTCTTTGTTATATAAACTTGTTAGTGGTTTTACACAAATTATTCGTATATAGTAGATTTTTTTTTTTTGTCTTGTATCACTGGAAAATAACCTCATATCAATTCCTTCCCGAGACTTAGAATCCTAAATTAAGATAGGTGAATTGCTTTTATGATATATGTGAAGAGATGACAAGTACAAATTTTTTGCAAAAATACATACTAACACATTATATGATGTTCTCTATATAATTGTTTTTTAATTACCATAATATTGCACTAAAAATATAAACTATACTGTCTAACAGAACATATGATACAATATGGCATAACAGAGATTAGTAATTTATCAGTCGATTATATGAATTGGATATAATTATTCGAAGAAATAATAAATATATTGTTTACTAACTAGTTGAATATAAAGAATTTAAGTTAGTAGGTCAAGATCAAGTTCATTTGAGTGTACGAGTTTATTGCTTTCAAAAAGCGCAAAATATAAATTCTTTAAATATTGTTTTACTAACTAACGGTTTACATAAATATTATCAAATTCTTTTGTTTAATGTATCAAGTGAAAGTGAAATATGATACTATTTGCTCGACGTGTGTTTGAAAAATATTAAACGCGCTTGGTCAAGTAATATACACTGAAAAATTAGATATGACTTTGCTAAAGTAAATTGGGATATTTGGATTTATAAATAACGTTCAATTCGTAAAAAGGAAAAAGAATTTAATAGAGTTTAATTTTTCAAAAAAAAATTAATACTAACACCTTATTTGATATTTAACTATTGATTGATTGATCGATTATTATTGATTTGATTATTTAATATTTTATACAGATTTGTTTTTAAGTTCGGCAGCGTATATTTCTAAGTTCTTTTATTTAACAAAAATTTAATTCTTTATACAATTGTTGGTTAACTTCATAAATTGGCACATCATACTGAGATGGACATATAAAAGAGGAAAAAGAATTTAATGGAGCTTTGGAAGATAATTGACCGTGGCGTCAGAAAATCTTTTTCACTATTTTGGAATGATTTCCACGAACATATAAGTTCGGGAATGGATGCATCGCATGAAAAATGCATAGAAGCACGTAAAGTGGTTCTTTATAATTAAAGAAAATTTCAGTCGAATCGTTGTCAACGTCCTATAGTGATTTTGACAAACGTGACTTGCGAGAAACGAGGAGACTTGCTACAATTTATGCACCAGGGAAAAGTGCAAATTGGACAGGAAGACCTAAGGGCCTTCACTGAAGCACTGAATCGTTGCTAAGGCAAGGACTCGCTGGAGATGGAAAAGTTATAATAGTTACTATCGTTTAAAGTAACTTGCTACAGTTTATGTACCAGGGGAAAGTGCAAATTGGACAGGAAGACCGAAGGGCCTACACTGAAGCACTGAATCGTTGCTAAGGCAAGGACTCGCTGGAGACGGAAAATTCATAGTTAGTTACTATCGTTAAAGTAACATTATGGAACTTTATTTATGTATTTATGGAACGTACTCTGAATGTAGAAGAGTTTAAGCCAGTTTCTTTGCTTGAGACAAAGAAGCAGAACCATAAATAAGAAGGAATAATTTAGTGGACACAGGTGGGATGCCACAGAAATAGAGGCATATCTCACACAGCATGCGAAGGTGAATACAGTGCCAGAAGTATAATTTTTTACAGGAATGTGGGCAAGCTGTATATGGTTCGACCTTAAGGGGTGAAACTTACGTCAAGTAGGAGGCTGCTAAGGGGATAAGCTAGGGTGGTACTAGAATCCCAACCCGCTAAGAGTCCCGCGGCTCCAGCACGACAATACAGTATCTACAGGATGTAATAAAAATGCGAAACGAATCTGGAATTGTGATTTTCGTTAATGAAGTAAATGGAAAAGTGAAGAAAAAGAAGAGTTATAATTAATACCTTCCACATGTTACAGGAAGGATATGGAAGAATAAATAGGATATATAGTACAGAAATACAAGGAGAATATTATTTCTGGAACGAATTAGGAAGAAATGTTGGGACATATGTGAAATGTGAAGAGATGCGACGACTGCCAGGGGCATAGCACTCAATATAGTACAGAAATATAAGAGAATATTATTTCTGGAGCGAATTAGGAAGAAATGTTGGAAATATGTGACATGTGAAGGGATGCGACGACTGCCAGGGGCACGAGCATGAGAGCAAAAAAATGAGAAAAGTTATAGGAAAATATGGAAATAGGAAACCCATGGACAGGGACATGGATGAAAAATGAAAAATGTGAGAAGAAAAACAGGAGAATAATATAGGAACCCATGGACACGGACATGGATGAAAAATGAAAATAGTGTATAGAAAAACACAGGAGAATATAAATATATAAAATTTGAACTTGAGAGAATTTAAAGATAGAGACAAGGTATATTTGAGAGACTTAAGTAGCACGACAAGTCTTTCAAAGAAGTTACAAAAAAATGGTACTATCCAGACCATTTCAAATTATAGAAAAAGTTGGACCAGTGACGTATGCAGTAGGTACAAAAAAGGGAAAAAAATAGACAGGTAGTGTACGTCAATAGGTTAAAGAAATATTACGAGAATAATACAATTGATTATTCCACGGAGGAGGAAGAAGAAATAGGAGAACCAGAACAAGAAGAGACGGAAGAAGAAAGAGTTGACCCGTCTAAGGTGGCAACACTGCCATTATGGAGACCAGGAACTCAAATTAATAAACAAATAATAAACAAGAATGAGACAGCAAAAATAACACAGAGCGATGAGGACACAGACATGTTTTTCAACGCAATAGATGAATAGTGGAAAAAATATCAAAACAATTATAAGAAAAGTTGAAAGCTTGGTATTACAAGAGACGGCCGCTCGAATAATACTAAAATTTTAACAAGGAACTCAATAAAGTAGAAATCCGATTTAAAGATATACCATTACAAGTATAAGTTAAAAGTAAAAAAAAAAAAAAAATATATATTGTTAACGTAATATATTCAGCTTATTATCTCGCTCATCTGATGTGTTCATTATAAATAAACTTTTGCCCAACAGTAGTACACAATGTTAATAGGTAAGAAAATCCGCCAATAACAAGGAACGAAGGACAAAACACAGGTAATATAAGCATTCATAGTTAAATATTAGCACAGTTCAATAAAAATAATTTTTTTTTGAAAACATAATAGTACATTATAACTAAAAGAAAGCTTTAAGAAAGAGAAATAAGTAAATTAATTTAAAGTTAATAGGGGTCTAAGCTGCTGTTGATTAGTAAGAGCGGGATCGGTAAGATACCATACGCCAATCCTTTATTGCTATGTCAAAACTGATTGACAGACTTGAATTCCTATCAACTAACAAAGTAGTATAAAGATTGAGTCAGAGCACTGGTAAATAAACAACTAATACAGGTCAAGTGTAGAAAACATTTTTTTTTAATTAAATAAAAATAAATATTGTAGTTTATAACAGACACCAAGAGTTCATTATATCAGTCAGTATCAAATTTCATCAACAATGTGAGTATATAAAAATTAGCCACTCAGCAAAATGTAATTTAATAGCCTTGAAACATAAATATCATAACACTGAAAACAGGTCATTGTGTTTGACGAGAAATCAAAATAAATTTCACCTTTGAATTATTTTAAAAAGATTTGGGAAAGAGTGAGAAATATTACAAAAATTTCTGACACTTTATTAAGAGTAAATATAGTAATTAAAATATTTTTCAAATAAGGAAAATTCGTTACACATACGTAACTATATACAATAAGTGATGACAAGTTGAGAATTAAAAATATATGACTCTAATATACAGGGTGTATATATAACAGAAAGATGATATATTATTGTAAATAGTTAAAAAGTACAAGTCCCAATTATTAACATATTAATATTGGTTTAGATATCAATTATTTATCAATTTAGAATGAATAGGCATACTAATATGCAATACAATGTAGGTTAGTTTATAAGTCAGATTTATGTAAAGCTATCGCTATAATTGTCTGCAATAAGCAGCTATACATGTATTTATAGGTTAAAGTGCATTTGAACTACGCGTAAAAAGTACTAATGCGAGCTAAAGTCTGCTTACGGGAGTGCGACCGTTCGGGAAGTAATAACAGTGCGATTTGTGACACTGGAGAGACTCATCACGATGGAGAGACTCATGTTTCACTGTTTGATGTACAGCCACACGTCCATAGTCGATGGAGGACTAGACAGCTACATCAAGAAGATTGGAGCAGAAGAATGCTGAAATATACACCGCTACCGATCGATACAACTCTACGAGAAGACGACAACGAAATCCACCTACGAGAAGGAGTAACATGCTCATTCATCAACGGCTGTTGCTTCGACTCTACAATAGGCGAAATAACCTGGGAACAATACAAAGACAACAGTTGTGAAAGTCAATTGTCACAACTTTACAGAGGGCACGTTGAAAAGGTCACTAATAAACAATCACGAGAAGAATTGGTAATAGTAGAACAAGATAAAAACATATTTGCTCTAATGCTACAGAAAAGGGCTATAATATGTAACACAGAAGTATGGCAAACTGAACACCGCCGAACCCTAATAAATTTCCTAGTAAACACAAAATAAATCCTAGTATGCCACTCCTACCCCAAAAACGTAGACCTGATAACCTACATCAATAGAAAATTCCTTTATACCGAAAATCCTACCAAAGAGAAAAAGAAAAGCTATACTTAGACACTTAGACACAGTACTGCGACGATGCCAAACAAAGAGGAAAATTTAAAAGAAAAAAAAACAGATTACTAATGGCCCCATCCTTACCTAACGCCGTCAGTCAACTCATGCAGAACAGGCCAGGGTACACATGCAGCAAACACATACCAGAGACCAATGTAGCAGAAGTATAATGCGACAAAGCAAAGCAGTATCAACCTAAGACGACCACCCAGCAAGGACAAACCAACGGAGGCAGACAGCAGCAGTAACGCATCAATATAGTTAACTCGACACGTGGAATTGGCAAACGGACATTAAAACAGCCAAGACGACGCGAGTGAAGTGCGGATAATTCCCACAGGGATACGCGATAAAGTGAGCGCAAACGCGAGTACAATCGTATAGAACAGTTAGAATACGCTTGTCATAATGGACACATGTAATCACAAACAATTGTAATAAGTTAGGAAAGTTCTTTCACTTGTAAAGTTTCTATAAGATTAATACAAGATTAACTCAACTTGTCATACACATAGGTTCAATACGGGGGCAGCACGATACATTCGCTGACCACGGTACAATAGTCTATAAGAAACAGTAAATGATAAAATATAAATTGGGACTTATATAAAAAATATATATGGTAGATTATAAGTAATATAATATGTAAATAGATAATTTTATTGTTGGAAAAGGAAAAGGCCCCTCGGCCCTTTTCTTTTTTTGCGTAGGGAGTAATGTAATGTAAGCGTAGCAAGTGAGTGAGAAGTTGGAATAAAGGGATAATGGAATAATAAGTAGCATAGAAAAGATAATAATTATTCGAGATAATTATTATATATTCCAAATTAAATAAGGGATAATTAATACAGTTAACTTATACATTTAAATTATACAAAGTATAACAATTGACCTAGTTATTGCATTGTTTGATAATTGTTTAAACGTATAAAAAAGCACGAAACATCCGTGACCCAAATAGGCAGCAATAATACCAAAACTGCAACTCAGCGAACCTACGACCTTGGTACTAGAACCGGCGTTGAAAGTACGACCACAATAAAACAAGAAGAAACGACGGACGCCGGGCAGTTAGTAATGAGTAGTCAGTAGTTAGTAGTCAGTCGAGCAGTAGTGATAACGGGGGCGCCGTAACTGCCCGCCCAGGGCAGTGATCGCCGGACGCGATAGCGTCCAGTACGCGAGACAGTCGGTGATTTTCCGGGGGCCGGGTATCTTCTGTCAGAATTCGCGTGTAGTCCGGTTATTGTGGCAGCTCGAAAGTTCGCAACCTCAACTGACCGAGTTCCAGAAGACTGAACGTGTCGTGGTTGAAGCCCTAATATACACATAAGGTAACAGATTTCTTATACTAACCTGTGTAATTATATTTGTACCTCTGTCAACTTTTCACTATCTTGCTACATCGTCTCCCGACGCGCAGAATAACGTGTTAACGATTGTATTAGGAACTTCAGGGTAGATTCAATATATTGTTGACTCTAATATGGTTTTTTTTTAATGTTCCTTCGTCCGACTCACTAGAGACTAGGAGAACACGAGAATTCTGCGTTATACATATCTCCGGCTTCAAAAGTAAGCCCATAACCTCTACTCTTACAGGACCTGAGACCGAGGAGTTCTTACCCCTATCCCGAAATCCCTTATCTTCTCGTAAATCCACGAAGACGAGCCAGCCCTCCAGACCAGTGTGACCAGTATTCCTTGCAGCCGCTCGCAGGGTTAGCATCCCTTGAGGAAATATTGTATTTTACATTTGGTGACAGTCTTTACAGGACCCTATACATAGAAGTCCTTAATCCCTCTCCACTTCTCGTAAATCTGTCCCAAATTTTTACAAGAGGTATTTGGCGAGGCCGTCAGAGAATCTTGCTGAATTTGAAAATTTGAAAGAGCTGGTTTTTATTGCCCTTGAAAGATATAAAACAATATCGTCCTTTCGAAAAAGGCATATCCCATTGTCTCACAAAACGAAATGTGGTGGGCAGTCGCTTAAAAAATATGAATTTATAACAATCATCATTTACTTGACAGACTTTGGCGACAAATAATTTGTATGATTTTTTTCCAAAAACCTTTACTACAACAAAGTCGTCAGGTAAAATGTTTGGTACAACATCAATGTCTTGTTCTTCATCGTTATGGGGAAAATAAATGTCATAAGAATTAATACGTTCTTAATATGAGAGTGCTACTGATTCATCAGAAGACGATTTGTTAAAAAATTTACTTTTAGCAGCACGATCCTTAACACTTTGAAATTTGATCTTTTGATTTTTTAGTAATGCTTTCCTCTCCTTCTCTTTTTCTGCTTCCTTCTTTTTTCTTGTTCTTCTAAAAGTCGCTCCTTAGTTAGTAGGTGTCGATGTTAGTATGGTTGACTTCAGACTTTGATTGGTTCGTTTTCTTTTTATATTAATTTTTGAAAATCGAATCATGTCTAAAGGTGAAATTACTGACTGTTCTGATTTATATGACGACTGTGGCTCTTTCGTGCCAGAAACAGTTTCTTTTTCAATATTTGAAGGACCAGGTACACAAAATTCTGACTTCCGATTTTGATGATGGCTGGACTCTATCACATTAGTACAAAGTTCTTCTTTTTCTTGCTGAAACTGAATAAAAAATTGACCTTCATCGTCTGAATCTTCACCTAAATTTTGCTCTGTTACTTTCACTGGCATAAAATTTACGTTTGAAAAAATATTTTTATCTTGTGGGTACATTCCTTTAGACCTCTCTTGCTATATCTACAGTAACAAATTTTAGAAATGATGTGGAAAAGAGACCAGCCACATGGTAAATGAACAGAACCTGTCCTGAATGGGCACTGAATCAATTGTTAGCGACACTCTCATAATAAGCTTTTAATGGTATGAAAAATGCCTGATCGAGTGGCTGGGTCTTATGGCTCCTATGTGATGGCAGATTTAACAAATAGATGAAATTATCTTCTGCAAATATTACTGCTTAAAGACTTATGTACGATACATGATTATCTAGAATCAGAGGAACAGGATTCTCCTTTATTGGAATTGTATGTTTTTTAAAATGCTCCAGGTACTTGATAAACGTGGGAGTGTTTATGTATCACTAACAGCCATGTTAGTGATATACCTAATACACTACTTGCACACGATAATGTTTTCTTCACAAAACTTGAAGAACTATCATCTCTTGATAATCTCATCATTACTGGAGATTTTAATTTCCCAGAGATCGCCTGGCCAATAACTTCATTATCTGACGCCTAAAACGCTCATAATTTATTTAAAAGCTTTGTAGTAAATTCAAACCTGATACAACTCATTACAGAACCTACTAGATTTAGGAATAATAACCAACCTTCTACTTTAGATCTAGTGCTTATTAATGACGAACAGCTGATTTCATCTCTCGAAGTTAGTTCTCCCATAGGAAAGTCAGATCATGCAGTTATAACGGCTCACATCCAGTTCAATCAAATATTACCCCGCAAAAATAACATTGTAACATATGCTACTACCGACTTCTCTGAAGTTGACACTGAACTCTCTCAAATCGACTGGCATTTATTTTTTGCAGACTTAAACGACCCCTCATTAATGTGGACTGCATTTCTCGATAAAGTCCACAATATAATTTCTACAAATACTATTTTCCGTAAAAGTTATAAAAACAACCTCAAACCCTGGATAAATCGAACAGCAATTAAACAAATCAATCACAAACGACATCTATGGCGAAAATTTATACACACCGGGCTTCTTAGTGACTTCCAAAGCCACCGCAGATTTTCAAATAACTTAAAAACATCTCTAAAAACCCTAAGACAAAATTTTGAAGAAAACGTTATTGAAAGTGGTAACATTAAAAAAGTCTATAAATACATACGTTCCTCCATGACATCTAAAGTTTCCATTCCGCTACTTCAAAAATCCAACCAGACTTTATGCTCTTCTGACAAAGAATCTTCCGAAACTCTCTCTTTAGCATTTTCACAGGTATTTACTAAAGAATTAAATGATGGTAATCTACCTGCTGTTAACTGTAATCGTATCGGCGCATCCTTACAGCAAGTTGAATTCACAGTAGATCATGTCAAACAACACTTAATTAAACTTCGCACGGCCGCTTCACCTGGTTTAGATGGTTTAACACCAAAACTGTTAAAAAGGTGCACAGACACGCTTGCAATACCCTTAACGTTAATTATGCAAACCTCTTTCATCCAAAACTCCTTACCCCCTAGTTGGAAATTAGCTTCCGTTATCCCTATTTTTAAAAAGGCAACAAACTCGACCCCAACAATTATCGTCCGATTAGCTTGCTGCCAGTAGTTGCCAAAGTTATGGAAGCCATTATTTCCGAGGAGATGACCAAATTCCTTCTCCAGGAACATGTTATTCCAACACAACAACATGGATTTGTCTCTGGTCGCTCTACTCTAACTAATCTCCTACACTGTGTTAACGACTGGACCTCATCCCTTAACAGTTCGCAGCCGGTCGACGTTGTTTATCTAGATTTTTCTAAAGCCTTTGACCGTGTACCTAAGCGCAGACTTCTACATAAGCTAGAACATTTCGGAGTTCGCGGTACTTTACTTCGTTGGATAGATGATTTCCTGACAGATCGATATTACAAAGTTAGAGTTGGCGAATCTTTCTCACAGGACAGGTTAGTGGAAAGTGGAGTGCCTCAGGGTTCTGTCCTTGGACCTCTGCTTTTTACGGTTTACACCAGCGATACTCTTTATTATGTCTCAAGTAAAATATCGTTTTACGCTGACGACACAAAAATATATGCCAATCCAAACACAAACCAGCTAACCCTCCAAATGGACTTGGACTCTATTTTAACTTGGTGTTCCCAGTGGTTACTACCCTTAAACGCGGAAAAATGTGTAGTGCTTCGAATTGGCAAAAATAACCCACTTGTGCCGTACTTTGTTAACGGGCAGCCATTAGAATCTGTGTTTTCGTATAACGATCTTGGTGTTATTGTGAACAGCAGCCTAACTTGGTCCGATCATATTACCTCTATTTGTAAACGTGCAAACTCCAGACTGTATCTTATTCGGAGGTGTTTTTCGGGAGTTTCAATGCAATTATTTTGCAAACTTTACACTTTGTACGTAAGACCCATACTTGAATACGCTGGACCAACGTGGTATCCCGATCTGGTTCGAGACAAGTTCCAACTGTTGGAAAATGTCCAAAGAAAAGCCACTCGAATTTCTTTGGGACCGAGAAGACCGTCTTATGCAGAAAGACTTAGTATGGCAAACCTCACTACGTTTGAACTTCGCCGACAACGTGGAGACTTAATTACAACATTCAAAATACTAAATTCAATTTTGGAAACCTCGAGGAAATATTTATCATAAACCAAGATGAACGCCTCAGAGGTCATCAATATAAACTAAAGAAAGAAAATTTTTCTATAAGACAAAGACAGAACTTTCTTCCAAATAGAGTTTTTGAGTGCTGGAATAACCTCAACGACAACATTGTCTCCGCTTCCTCTACCAACTCGTTCAAAAACAGACTCGACAGTTTTATATTATAGTTAAAATATTGTTTTTCTTTTAAACCAAAAATTGTAATTTTATTTCTTTTAGTTGTAATTTTTGTTATTTACTAGTAGGTGATTAATGAAATTTCTTTGTTTTTGGGCATAATAGGGACTTAGTTCCTCTGCCCTCGCTTATATTATAATAATAATAATAATAATAATAATAATGTCACCCACATATCGTTGATTAGAGGAAGTTTTATCCATTTTGATGACCAGTTGCACACATACAGCAAACAGTCCTCCAAATTTAAAAATACAAATGTGTTCTCCAAATTTACAAAATACTGAGCTAGTTGCACTCTATTGAAACCCATGGTTTTATCAATATTTGTTTTTCGTGAAACTCGTAAAGATAGTCGGTTTCTTTTCATAAAAGATCTAATAAAGTCCCAATTAGCTAACTGATTTTCAGGTGAAAATGAATGCTCAATATGGTTTCTTACTCAATAAGAGTAAATTAAAAAACGCAATGATTTCACCGTCATTCCATAAAATCATTTGTCGAGTTTTTGCAATGATGAACTCATTCAGCAATTCGCTTTTTGGATTTTGGTTAGAAGTGCTTTAAATCTGCCTAAAGTCTGACCACAATTTTCTTTTTTAACCTCTGCCGTAGTGTCGCTTCATGAAATCCCACAGCTTATGCTGTCTCACGTATAGAAATGCCATTATTGATAAGTTCGCGAGCTTTGCACTACATTACTTCTATTAAAGGCTTGCGCTCTGATTTTCTTTTGTAGTTTTTGGGAAACAGAAACCAAGATTTAGACAAATTGAATATTTAATTCCGAAATTAGTAGAAACACAATTAATTTCTGATAATGAGAAAAAAATACGCATTCGTAGTTTTGGTCCATAACTCTTGCGTATTTTTGCCTCAGTCGGCAATATTGTCAAAACCATCTGTTGAAATTGGAAGGGCTTTTTCATTGCCAAGGTATTATAAAAACGTTTTAAAGAGTTTGTTTATATTTCACAGATGCATATTCTTCGGTATTCTTTGATCGAAGCCGCTAAATATACTGCGTCTTAAATAAACATTCATTGAAATCGCTAAGAAGGTTTTGCCTTTTGCCGGAAAGATAATTGCGATACTCTCGGTAAGGCCGGCCGCTGATTAAGGGGGGCTTAGTTTTATTCCTGACTCTGACAACGATTGCTATATCGTCAGCATATCCTAGAAAATAAAAGCCTTCTTTGGACAAATTTCTGAGGAGTTCATCTACCAAGGTTGCCCAAATTAGAGGAGACAGAACTCCTCCTTGTGGACAGCCTCTACACCTACTTTTGCAACGACCTACTTTTGCTTTAATTGTTGCTAAACCCAGAGTGGACATAACTATCCTATTTTCTAGGGATGCCAATATCTATCTGCTTATTAACGCAGTGCGCCGCACTTGTGGAAGAGATTGGACAAATGATTGTTGACATTTACGATCAAAATATCCTGCAAGAATATGTTTTGCCATATATTGGTTACAATGGATATGACAAATTACTGTTAATGCACCATAATTCTCGAGTACATTCTGCTGCCATAGTAAGCAATTATCTTGATAAGATCCAAATTCAATAATTGTATTGGCCACCATTTAATCCGGATTTAAATCCAATAGAGCACATATGGGATCAGCTAAAGCGCCACATACGACAAAGAAATCCCGTTTCAAATACGATAGAACAGTTTTAGCTTCCTGCACAGGATGAATAAAATGATTATTCCCAAGGATATGTCCAAAATTTACTTGCAAGCATGCCAAGAAGGTTGCAAGCAGTAATAAAAGCTAGAAAGGGGAATACTCCTTACTGAATATGCACTTGTTTCAATTAAAAGTACTTGTTTAGCAAGTAAAAAAGTAAAAGCAATTTAAGTTAGCATGTAAGTTTAGAGTAAAAAAAACAAGCATAATTTATTTTTTCGCAATTTTCTCCTCATAAAAATTTAAAATTCTTCATACATTGAAAAACAAACTCTTTTTTACAATGAACGACTTGATTGACCAGAATTTATTTTCAAAAAAAAAAATTAGAAAGTTTCAAAATATTCGATATTTTTGTCCATGAGTGTATATATTCTAAAAATGCAGAAATAATGACTTTTTCTATAAATCATCTTAACAGAAAGTTTTTAGGCGATCATCTAAAAACTTACTGCAACGAATATTTTTCTTTACTGGCCTACACTTCACCGTCACTTAGATAAAAGTTATTCAGTCCCCAGAAGCTACGGATTTAATATATCTTACGACATGGAAAACAAAATATGGCCATGAATATTTTACAAGAAGAATAAAATCGGCTTAAATATGTATTATTTCCGAAATGGAGTATCGTCTGGGAAGATTTAGTGGTTTGGAAATTTGTCAAGAGATAGGCGAAGACGAGGTCTCGATATGATAATGCAAAATACGTATTATATGTAAGATTGTGTATTTATACCATATTTATACGAATGAACGAGGGATTATAATGCTGTTGAAGAATTATAACAATATTTTCGAAGTCAAACAATGACAATTTGATTATAATCTAAGATCAATAATGGTATAATAAATTCTTTTAGATTTGTTTACCAAGTCACAAAAAAAAACAAAGAAATAGCTACATGGAATGTTAGAAATATTTATAAAAAGGAAAAAGTAAAAAACTTCATCAGCATCATAAATCGATACGAACTGAACTTTTTTGCTCGAAATAAAACTTTAGACAATTGGAATATCAGAATTTGATAGAGCACTCTGATACACAATTTTGTGTCCCAAATAGACTACTGGCTACGAAGTATCCATTAAATGAAAGTTTTCAAAAAAAGTGTTGTAGATTTTACACCAATCTCGAAGATCTGCTGGATCTGCTGAATCTGCTGTTTACGTCTGAGAGGACAGTACCGTTAAGTATCTAGAATCAACGTACAGGTACCACTCGAAGATAAAGATACCAATATAAAAATGAATTTTTACTTCTTGGTTAGTTATTTTGTGGGAACAAAGCAATTTTTGGAGATATAACTGCTCTTAATGGATTCACGGCCTTCTCCAGCTGATTCTCCAAGGGAAGGTAAAATGTAAGAGAGGACCGGGAAGAAGACGCATTTCCAATACCAATACCACTGAACTGTTCCGCGCTGCAGTAAACAAAGTAAAGATAGCCGTGATGATCGCCAACATCCGGAACGGATAGGCACTTTAAGAAGAAGAATGGATTCACAACTGGCAGCGATTTACGCCTTTTACAAGCAAGTATTCTAATTAAACAGACGAAAATCAGTAAAAACAGGCCACATAATTATTGTAATCAGATAGATTAAACTGAAGGACAAAGAAGTCTTAAAAAAAAAGAAATTGTCAACAAGAATATTCCGACATGAACACAATTAATAAAAAAATGCAACGAAAGCTCTTGAAAGCAGGAGTGACTGTTGCAAAAAAAAACGAAAAATAAAGAAGACAGAATAAGCGATGGAACAAAATGGTTGATAAAAAAGAGACGCACATTTCTAAGCGAAGAAAAGCGAAACACGAATGATTTCAAAAAATTGAATAAACAAATAGAAAAGGGAATAAAAGAAGATTTAAGAATCTATAATGCAAACAAGGTAGAAAAAATATTAAAAAAGAACAGAGATCTTAAATGCTTAAGATCAAACTTAGGAAAGCCTAAAATAATCTCATTAAAGGATAAAGATGGAAAAGATATAAAAGAAAAGATCCAAATTCTAAAAGTTACTCAAACATTTTACCGTGATTTACATTCATCAAGTCGGTCAGATAGCCAAGCGGGCTAGGCGGCCATTTCTCATTCGTTTCACTGCGAATGGTTCAGAGGATGTGGGTTCGAGCCCCAGATCGGTGTACAGAAAAATAGAAAAGGCTAACGCAGCAGTTTAAAATTCTAGATAATTCTGCGGCTTAGAGTTGAATATGCTGGTGTCTGATCGGCCTATGTTGAAGCAGTACGGCAAGAGATAAGAGCTTGCGGCTCAGTGATACTCCTCCATAGATCCCTACCGGAAGGGCGTGTCCCCTAAATACCGGTGTATATATATAGAATATCTGAAGAGAAAGATAACGAATGTCAACTCAGAAATACTTCCTAATATAGAATCCTTTGAAATAAAACAAGTTATGGCACAACTAAAGAACAATAAGGCTCCGGGCCCAGATGGAGTACTTATAGAAATGTTAAAGGAGGAAAGTGAAATTATTCTTGAAGAATTGTAAATTGTTTTCAACGAATGTCTTTATATAGGAGAAGTTCCAGATGATTAAAATGAAAGTTTGATAATACTCCTCTTCAAAAAGGGAGTCAGGGGAGATCTGAAGAACTATAGGCCAATCTTCCTGCTGACCCAAAGGTACAAACTGTTTATGAGAGTAATATCTAACAGGTTAACGTCGAAGCCCGATAGGTATCAACTGGTAGAGCAGCCAGGATTCCGAAAGTGTTACAGTACAGCGGATCATCTTCTTACAGTCAGAACTCTAATAAAGAAAGCCAATGAACATCACTTAATTTTATACATTGGCTCCGTTGATTATGACAAGGCATTCGACACCATAGAACTTTGGGCAATAGAGAGAGCTATGAACAATTGCAGGATAGACTCCCGATACAGAATGCTCATATATTATATTTACAAGAAAGCTACAATGAAAATACAAATAGATGCGAAAACCGAAGCTATAACAATCAACAGAAAAGTTCGCCGGGAGATGTTATCTCAACAAAGCTATTTACACTTGGACTGGAAAACGTATTCAAAGACATTAACTGGGCAGATAAAGGAATAAATGTTATTGGAAGAAAACTAAGGCATTTAAGATACACTGATGACAATATAACATTCGCTACAAGTTTCGAAGGACTACAGATCATGATGACGCAACTATTTCAAACTTCGAAAAAAGTAGTTCTTAAGATGAACTTGGAAAAATCAAAATAATGACAAATACACCGAATATAAGAAAAATATCGTTAAACCACATAAATTTAGAAACAATAAGTAAATACAGATAATGGAAGTTAACAAAGAAAATCAAACTGCCGAAATTACAAGAAGAATTAGATTAGCGTGGTCAGGATTTGGAAAACTGAGTTGGAGCTTAAAAAGCACTAAAATAGAACAATATTGAAAAACCAGAATTTACTATCAGTGCATCCTTTCTATACTCACGTATGGCTTACAGGCGTGGACACTCACCAAGTCTAACATGGATAAAATAGTAAAAGCACAAAAAGCGATGGAAAGATCAATGCTCGAAGTGAGACTTATAGAAAAAAAAAACAAACAAATGGATTAGAAGCAACACGAAAGTAAAAGACGCAGGAGAACATGCTGCCAAATTAAAATGGAGCTTTGCAACACACAATGTCCTACTAAAGGATAAGAGATGGAACGAAGAAATACAACAGTGGAGAGCATGGTTAGGTAAGAGAAGCAAAGGAAGACCACAAATGAGATGGGCGTATCGGAGGACACAACTGGAAGCAAGTAGCGCAACATAAAAGACATTGGATTGATTTGGGGAAGGCCTACGTCCAAAGTTGGATTACTTAAGGCCGAAGAAGGAAAGGAAGATTTTAGGCATATAAATGTTTCTTTGTTTATTAAAAAAATTATTTATTTTTCAACTTAATTTTTTGGTTTACTTTTTTGGAGTTGAAAAAAAAATCATAAATATTACGAATGGTTAGTGTCTGCGGTAGAGTAAATTGAGATTAGTGTTTTAGGTATAACCCGATTTTTCGGGAAGGGCAGAGTAAATCAATTAAATTTAAAGTATAAAATGAGTCTACAGCGAAAGTAGGTAACTAGAGAGACTCGAAATAGTATATACTGCTCAATACAATTATTAACATAAATAAAGAAAAAAAGTAAGACGTTATAGTAAGAAGGGTTAAGCTTCAGAGGAGACGATCCGGGCGAGACCTTTATCGTGGTGAAACAAAATATTATTAATGAGCAGTGAAGATAAGGACAAATATCGTTTTCGAACTTCGATCTTGAAAGTGACGGTACCACAACAGACGAAAATGACAAGAAAAGAAAAGGGGATCAAGAGGAAGAGTTACAACGTGCTTTCACCAAAAGTCACAAAATAGGGAGATCTCCCATCAACAAAAAGGAGAAAATGGAAAAAAATGTACAAAAAATTATGGAAATGATGACAGGAGTGAGAATAAAGAGAACTCAGCGAAATTCGTAGAGAACAAAAAGAAAATAGAGAATAAATAAGACAGTTAAGACAAGAGAATGTAACACTATGAGGTCAAAACACATAACTAAAAAAGGTCGTTTTTCAAATAAAAGAACGTCTTGAAAGTTTGGAAAATGGAAAAAGGCGTAAAAATATAGTTATACAAGGCCTGAACATAGATACAAATGTCCCAAAGACTCTAAAACATAAAATAAAAAATTTTATGCAGGTGAATTAGCAGACAATGTTCAAATAGAGAAGGTTGTGAAGCCGGGAGAAAAAGTCTGTCTCGTTGAGCTTGAAAAAGAAGAGGACAAAAGAAAAATCATGCGAAACAAAAGCAAATTAGGAAACCGAAGAAAAAGTCTAGTTTATATCAATGACGAACTGTCATAGAAGAACAGAATTGTACAGAAATATGTCAGACAGAAAGCACAAGGACTAAGAAAGTAGGGAGAAAAGTGAAAGTAGGATATAAGAAAAATTATTCCAAACAGGAAATATGGCACTGGGATAGCATGAACCAAACGTTGGTGGTAGAAACCAAAGCAAAAAACTAAGCACCAGCAGGAAAAGGATAGAAATGAAGACGAACAATGCGAAGAAAAGGATGACAAACTATGAAAGCGAAACAAAACAAGACAGTAATACAAAGGTAAAGCCGAAGAATGACAAGATACATTTAGCTACATGAAATGTCAGAGGAACCTTTTATGTAGGTGCTCTATAAGAACTAATGAATGAGACAAGGAAGTATAAAATCGATTTAATGGCTCTTCAAGAGACAAAACAATTAGGATCGGAAATAGCTGATATAGAAGATATGGTGCTCTTCAAAAGTGAAGGTAAAGATAAAATGTTTGGAACTGGTTTTTTAGTAGCTGAACGTATCAAGGACAAAGTGATGGCTTTTAATCATATCTCTGATAGAATGGGTTCAATACGAATTTAAAGTAAGAAAAGGAATTAAAGCATAATCAATATTCATGCACCTTTAGAAGACAAGGACGACGAAATAAAAGATCTTTACTATGAGCATGGAAAAAGAACCTCTGTACACTGCATTAACTGGTAACTACAGTAAACACGCAGTAACAAACGATAATGATTAACGACAAATTGGATTTGCCATGGAAATAAACATGGTGGTGAGAAGCACACAACTAAAACGAAAAGAGAAGATATACAAAGGTGTGTGGGTCTCCCTAGATCGAAGGACAGTGAATCAAATAGATCATGTTATAATTGAAAGTAGATATATAAATATCGTTTAGAAGGCAAGAAGTATGAAAGGAGCTGAAATCGACTAGGAGCATTACCTCGTTAAATTAACATGTAAGACGAGGCTGGAAGAAAAAGAAAAATCGTAAAATAAAACGAAGAGAAAGTACAGTATGGAAAAACTTAAGGAAGTAGAAATAAGAAATAAATATGAAAAAAAAATAAATAAAATTCTACAACAATGTGACCAAATTTACAGACAGATTAAGCCCGGGAACAAATTAGATCTAGCTAGGAGAAGCTAGCGAGAAAATAGTTAAGTGCGACTCCAAGAGAAGTACAAACAAAGATTGGTTTGATGAAGAGTGTCAGGCGATAGCAAAGGAAAAGAAGATCAAACACAAAATAGAAGCGAATGGAAGCATATTGTCCACCAGGTCCTTCAGAATAGTTAAGAATGTTATATATACATATTAAAGGTAAAGTTTTGTTTAAAATAATTGCAATTAGTTAATGTTAGGCTTATGTTTAAAAAATGCCTTTGGCCTTAACGGCCTGTTGTGCGTAAAAATAATAAATAAATAAATAAAATATTCTAGATTTAAAAGAGTTTAATATACTTAAGTTAAGTTGCTATTTTAATTTCTTTTTTGGTAGTTAGCTTCGTGGCTCCATTTTTATTTTAAGAGTGATTAACTTCCTTCGTATCACTTTACAATTCTTTTTACGTCGACGGAACGGTATACCGGAATCATAAAAGCTTTTAGAGACTTTAAATTTTAATAAAAGCCGCAACTATGGCAAAGATCGCATCAATATATCGACCTTCTGTATAGATAAGTTAAGAAAAATTACCAAGAAAAGTCTCTAGGGAAAACAACACATTAAAAACGCATTATAATATGATCGACGTTCTGACACTGTTCGTCTCAGAGAGTCCTTGAGAGAATTCAAGACGTTTTCGCCTACGTAAATGGTTACCGAAAATGAGCACGTCGCCATATTTGGAGTCTAATTGATGAAAACGGTATTTTGGTGGTTTCTAGTGAAGTTAACATGAAAGTATTTTGTTTACAATCAATAGAATATTTAATAAATTGTTACCGAAGTAATTTCATTAAAAAATTAGAATAATAATTATTATTCATCTGGAAAATGGCTCATTATAGACAAATTAATTAAAAAATTTCGAGCAGTAATGGTTCTAATTGGTGGAAAATTGTACAAACCAAATAATTGACTTTTTGTACATAAATGCCTACAAAACATTTCATTAAAATTTTAATTTTAATGAGTATGTTTATAACCCAATTAATTGATTGTCAAAGTACAAAGCATCGTTGATGAATAATGATTTCATAAATGTCAGTTATTATGTAGTTGATTAAAATATTTAATTAAAATACAATCACATATCATAAATAATTAATATTAATAGCGTTATTGTAATGAGATGGAAAGTAAACGCAATGATGTAGGCAATTTCATTAATTTTGATAAAATAAAAAACAGTTTATAGAAATATGTACAGATACGTAGGTGGTTCCATAAGTACGTAGCCTCACCGCTCGATGGCGCTCATATCTCAAGAAAATTCTAGTATCATGTAATACATTCTTGTAGAAGGCTTATGTCAAAATTTCAGCCGAATCAGAAATGCATTTTTGTCTTCACTGCGTGTGAAAGCTTGAGTGTTCGCGGTTTTAGAAAAATAAAAAAAGAGGAATATATAAAGAGCAAAAAAGTTTTAGAAAAATAAAAATGGAGCAAAAGATAATTCGTCTTTGATGGAAACCCTCAAAACTTTTTTAAACGAGTTTTCGACGTGGTTGCACGTCGGTCGGTTTTAATGAGCCATGCCCAGGTGCCACGAAATCGGCTACCATGGAAAATAACGTGACAAAAATACACGATCTCGTATGAACAGATCGCCAACACAAAATAGCTAAGACAGTAGGCTATGGTAGGCTAGGGTAACGTTAATAAAGCGCTGGAAACAAACGGAAACAAGTATCCCAAAGTTTAGAAGACAGAAACGGACACAGAATATAAGACATCAATGAACAGTTAAAAGAATGGGAAAACTACATTTCTGAATTATTTGAAGATGAAAGAGTAGAACATTATACACCGATTGGTATATCAGGTCAATCTATAACAGAAAGTGAGGTTACACTTTCAATACAAACGGCAAAAAATGGAAAAGCACTTGGCCCCGATGAAGTAAGTGCTAAAATACTACAGTTTTTGGGAGAAAATGGAATTAAAGCTCTGTGTAATCTCTTTAACAGAATTTATGACACTGGGATATTACCAACTGATTGATTAAAGTCGACGTTTGTCACGATACCTAAGAAACATCATTTAAAGACATGCAGTGATTATCGACAATAAGTCTGATGAGTAACGTTTTGAAGATCTTCCTGCGAGTAATACACAGCAGAATTTACACGTTGTTATAGGACAGCATTAGCAATACTCAATTTAGGTTTAGGAGTAGCTTGGGTACAAAAAGACCTTGTTTAGTATACAGGTGCTAGTACAGAGATGCAGAGATATAAATCAAAATGTGTACATTTGTGCAATCGATTTTGAAAAAGCTTTTGACAAAGTCCGACATAACAAAATGCTAGAAATATTGGAAACAGCTGGATTGGACGATACAGATCTACAAATAAATACAAATCTATACTGGCATCAAGTGGCAAGTATAAAGGTTGAACAAGAACTTTCGGATGAAATAAATATGAGAAGAGGAGCAAGACAAGGCTGTATATTGTCGCGTTCACTTTTTAATTTATATTCGGAGGAAAATTTTTAAGGAAGCCTTAATGGAAACAACCGAAGGTATTATTGTGAATGGAGTAACCGTCAACAATATTAGATATACTAACGATACCTTAGTCCTTGCTAATTGAGGAGAAGACCTTCAAAATCAAATGAACAAAATAAAACAGACTTGTGATCAGTATGGATTAAATCTCAACGTTAAGAAAACTAAATATATGATAGTTAGCAAACAAAATTATATACAGGATGACGGTATTAAAGTCGGAGATGCCACACTGGACAGAGTAGAGAAACTCGTGTATCTCGCAGTAATATCAATGAGAGCTGGATCCAACCGCAGAAATTAAAAGCCGAATAGAACAAGCCCGAGCTGCCTTTGTAAAATAAGAAACGTACTTTGCAGTCACGATCTTAGCATTGATCTTAGAGTTGAATGACATCTTGCTACATCTTTCCTGTCCTGCTGTATGGAGTGGAAGCGTGGACTCTAATTGAGGCTACCCTTAAACGCTTGACAGCCTTTGAGATGTGGGTATACAGACGACTACTGAAAATAAGCTAGGTGGACGAAGTTAGAAATTAGGAGGTCCTTAGATGGCCGAACCAAACAACACAACTGGTCAATATAATAAAGAAACGCAAGCAGGAATACTTCGGTCACATTATGAGACACCCTGAAAAATATGATCTTTTACATCTGATCATTCAGGGAAAGATCCAATGTAATCGTGGTCCTGGTAGAAGAAGAACATCATGGCTGAAAAATCTAAGGTAATGGTATGGAAAATCAACTACATCGTTATTTAGAGCTGTTGTCAAGAAAGTCACGATAATGAATATGGTAGCCAACATGATATCCAACAATCGATAACGGTCATTGAATTAGAAAAAGAAGAAGAAGCGTTATCCGAAAGAGTTTCTACGTTGTTTTTTTGACCATCGACGAAACATGAATTCATTGTTATACACCTAAGATCAAGGAACAGTCAAGACAGTGGACATCACCCGGCTAACGTGCTCAGAAGGAAGAGAAGACTGTCCTATCGGCTGGAAATGTGATGGCCACCATTTTCTAGGATTTACAAAGGATGATCTATGTCAAGTACCTGGAGAATGCCAAAACGGTCACAGGGCTTTACTACAGAGATACATATCGCACTAATAATACAATAGTGTCGCAACTCAAAATGTTTCGAAATTAACATAAACACTATATCCATACGTAAAATTCAATTCCCTATAAGTCAATAAAATTGTCATTTTAATAGTACAATAAATGAATTAGAAATGGCGTTATAGGACGGTATTCATGACTGACCGAATGTCGTCACCCCCCTAGCAATATTTTAGTTGCGACCAACAGTGATCGGGAATACACGTGTTGCTTTGCTCATCATTTCGAATTTCTACATTATTACTGAATCAGGTTATAATTAAATTTATTTAATTAAGAGTAAAAAGAAACCTCACTTAATAATTATAAACATATTATGCATTATTTTTTTTTTCCCTGCAATAGGAAATAATTAATGAGTTTTTCGTTGATTCGGAAAATCATCTTTTTGAGTTACGACACTATTGTATTATTAGTGCGATATATTTAGTATATTTATAAAGCTTCTATATATCACTTCGTGCCTAACTCTCAACTAAAACTGAAATAGAGCATTTTACAAGATTAGCCTTGATCAGTCTCTTGGTGGTACTACAAAGAAAAGAATCATTTTTGCTCTAATTAGTCAATTTTCTTAGATAGACACTAATTACTTGATGTTTGGTTTTTGTAATTTTTCTCTTAAGTAGTCTAGAAGTCTTGTTTTGTTTGGTTTTAATGTCAGATGGAGTTCTAGAACAATATTAGATCATTGTTTATTTTTTTTAATAATCGTAAATTTTCCTGGGTAATGCCACAGTCATCCTGGATACTCCTTCCTACATAAAGAAAGTAAACGACTTACTTAATGATACATCCTGTTATAATACAATTTCTCGAGACCCCACTCCTAGAGTCGAACGCGAAATTTCCCATGCCATCAAACAATCCGATCTTTCCGATGATGTTAAGAAGTCCATAGTTCCGAAAAACTCCATCTGCCCCAAAATTTACGGTCTTCCCAAAATCCATAAAGACAGCGTACCTCTTCGTCCCATTGTGACCACGATTAACTCTCCTACCTACAAACTCGCAAAGTACTTGTCGAATCAGTTTAAGACCTATACTGGTCGTACCTCTTCTTATGTCCGAAATTCCACACATTTCATCACCTAATATCCTCCCTCACGGTCGATCCCCAAGACATTCTCGTCAGTTTCGATGTATCATCCCTATTTACCAATATCCCCATACATGACTCTCTAGTTGTTCTGCGAGATCACTTGACCAATGATAACAAGTCTTTGGTTTTGGCAGATCTTGCGGAAAAATGCCTCCACTTAACATATTTTTCTTTTAGAGGCAATTTCTACAAACAAATATCTGGAACACCAATGGGTTCTCCCCTTTTCCCTGTCATTGCTGACATTTTCATGGAAGCCTTTGAGTCTTTAGCCCTAGAATCTTACCCCTTAAAACCGAAAGTCTGGTTCCGCTACGTTGATGATACATTTATCATCTGGCCCCATGGTCAACATACCCTTTCTTCCCTTCCTAGATCATCTTAACTCACAACATCCGAGTATAAAATTCACAATGGAAGTAGAAAATAATCGGTCCCTTCCCTTTCTCGATGTGTTAGTCACCTCCAAGTCCAATGGCCGTTTGGGTCACTCCGTTTATAGAAAAAAGACTCACACGAACTTACTCTGAAAAGAATTCTGTGATCAACTCTCTCATCCATCGGGCCATTTCGATTTCTGAACCTGACAACCTTAGAGAAGAACTTGCCCATCTACAAAAAACCCTTGTCGCCAACGGTTACTCCAAGTCCACAATTCAAAATATTACACACCGACATCTACATCCCCCTTTACACCCTAGGACGACAAATTCAGAATCTTCGGGTAATACTCCTGTGGCTTTTCTTCCGTATATTCGAAGTGTCACTGATAGGATTGGCAAAATTCTTCGCAAAGAAGGTATCAGGACTACTTTTCGACCACCCAAGAAAATCTCACAATATCTACCCTCTCCTAAGGACCCATTACCGCCCTATCTTCCTGTGGTGTCTATTCTATTCCTTGTTCATGTGGACATGTGTATATTGGCGAAACTGGTCGTTCCGTCAAAACTCGGATTCAAGAGCATCAAAGATGCATTCGATCAGGTCTTTTCTCCCATTCTGCAGTTGCAGAACACTGCCAAGAAACCGGTCATTCCATATTGTTCGAAAAAACCCATATTATTTCTAAGAGCCCCTTCTTTTATTCCAGGAAAATCCGCGAATCTCTAGAGATCCGAAAAAATCCACATAATATCAATCGAGAGGAAGGATACTACTTGTCTCCCATCTGGAATCTCAGTCTAGAGCCGCCGTCCGGTCCCGCTACCACGATGCAGCCACATGATTGGCCAGCGCGCGCTTCTTGACGTTCGCGCCACGGAGTGTGCCGATACGTCCCGACACGACAGGTCACCGCGACTATAAATAGAGCGGTAGCGGAGTAATCGTCGGATTCACTCCCCGCCTCTCGACGCGTTAGTGTTCTGAGCTGTTGGACGTGAATCCCTGTCCTGGCATTTGGTTTTCACCTCTGGCTGCGTTAAGTAGTTGAGTTACTGTGACCAAATGCCCATCTTGGTAGTTAGTATTCGCCTCTGGTTGCGTTGAGTAACTGAGTTACCGTTGCTAACTACCCATCTTCCTGTCTTCTTTTTCTTTTTCTTTGTTCTCCTGAAGAAGCTACATACAATTGTAGCGAAACGTCGAGATGAACCCACTTTTGGGTCACTCACAAATGACACGGTCCAAACCCGGAAGACGAATAAACTATAATCGTAAATTTTAGTTAAAATAAATTTTTAGTAACTTTTGTTTTTGTACATAAAAATCGGCATGCCACAGAATGGTAACTATTGAAAAATATTACAATTTTTTGGTTTTTTAAGCCCCTATAAATATAGTTTATCATCATAATATTGTTTGTATGTTGGCATTTAATTGAGAAATGCAAATAACAGGGCTCCATACGTCATTAACCATTGTAAACAAAGCAGAAACTATATAATTATATTGACTAAGTAGATTTATAGTTAAAGTTTACAGTTGCGAATGTTTACATTTAGAATTATTTCAATAGATTAGCCTTAATTACAACGAGCTAGTTTAGCTAATTGTGAGTTTTCAAAAGGTTTTTCCTCTAATTGGAGTACACTTTTAGTGCAATCTAAATATTTAGCATTTGTTTTCGCGAATACACAATTGCGATCGTGAATGTTTTGGAAAAAGTAGAGGAATTTTTTTGTTGGTCTCTATTTTACACAAAGTATTTTGCAATCTTATCATAATAATTATAAAATATTATATTTATATGATATTAACCCTGGAAGATCACACCGATTTTATTTAACATATACCGCACATATGGGTATCAGATACTCAATGATTTTTTGTGAAGAAACAAAAAAAAGTTAATAATTTATTATATCCAGAAATACAATCAGTATTGAATATACAAGAATAATTAATTCAATTATTTTATTTTCTTTCTTTTAATTGTAGTAATACAAAAGAAAAAAAATTAAAAATATTTAAAAATAATTAAGAAACATTTTCTAAAACGCCTGAAACATAATTCAAAATATTTTACTTTAATTTAACAACAAAATGGTATTTCTAACTCGAAGCTAACAACTTTTTATAATAGAACTCATATTCATTCTTAGCCAGGTATTTCAATTTCACTCATTTTGGTGACTACATTCACAACACAGTTTAGCTATATGCTCCATGCAGTATGCTTTTATGGTAAGCCTAGCATGCGTGCTTTTCCATTGCAGAAATAACACCTAGTTTGCTTTACTTAACTTGTGGGATGTTCTGTTGGAAGGTCTTCAACTTAAAGAATGCCATACATTGTTTGCCTGAGTGATTTCTGTAAAGAAGGTATTTAGAGTCTCTCTCGCATTAGTGGTTCAATTAAAGCCATTTGCAAAGACTTCAGAAATCATCTTCCATTATTAGATGCATTTACTTTCCAATCGGGATTTGCAAGAAAAAATAACACCATTGCATATATACCACTTGCATCAAGCATGTTAAAAAAAATTCTCAGTGGTCATCGTCGGGATCCAAGTAATCTGGCAACATTTATAACTTGTTCATGATCTATTTCACTATCACTTTTATTAGTATCAGTATTGGAGTTTTGTTTTTCGACATAATTCTCCTCAGATTCGGAATCGGTACCAAAGATATTTTGACCATCATCCTCGTCGGTTTTTTTTTTTGGCATAGGCATTTGCCATTCAGCCAGTTACAACTTTTTTTAACTTCTTCCCAAAGAAAAGAAAATAACATAATTATCACAATATATTTATTATTGGTTATTTGGTTATTAATGGAACAAACATGGTCACTCGCTTCTCGTCTAGGGACCCATCAAGACATTAAATTAAAACCAAACTAGACCGGGTCACGGATAGTAGGTTTAAAACAAATGGGATAAAACAAAGGTTACTATTTTTTAACTGGACTTACAAATTGAGGTTACTTTTCGAAATAAATTCTGTTAAGTAGTTATATACAATTTTGTTATTTAATGACAAAAGGTAACAAATGTTAGAGGGCGGAAGGATTATATGTTTGATTAAAACTCGTCGTTTTCATTATCAAATAAATTTTCAGCTTTTCATTCCACTTCAGCTTGGGTCAACGGAAAACGTTTTCTCAGTTTTCTTTACAGCTACATGAAGCCATTTCCCAAAAAATCATTATAAAAAAAATTAATAAATTATCGCAAATCTCACACATGGGTGCTACATACCCTAGCGTTTATTCTATTTTGCTATTTATAAATTTTCGTGATTGGAAATATTGGTCGAATGAGACCGCAACTGCATAACCGTCCTTGACAGACTACAGACTGAATTTACATGAAGCGGCATTACCATTGAAATGCGGTTGAGCATGCTACATTCAGTTAAGTGTCTGAATGGGTATTTCACACCCTTGTATCAGCTTCCAGGGTTAAGTCACAATTGGTTTCAAATTGTTTGAAAACAATAGGTATTCGGTGTGGAAGTCGCAAGGTCAAATAACAGTTTTTCTTACAACCAGTTGTAGCTTACTCTCATGTAGCTACTATACCGATTTAGGAAAACGATACGCAAAAATGATTCCTAAGCCAACCTAAATTCAAGAAAATACATTGGAAATAAATAATAGGTACCAGGTACCTATTTCCAACGACTGAAAAGGAGGTTAAAGTAATAATAAAATGGAAAATCAGTAAACATTGTTTTCACGTTCAGAGCAGTTGTAAATAGCCGCTGCATCGATTCCTTTTAGGATAAAATACGTATAAGCGGATACACGGTGGATCTGCTCTTTTTGAATCCTCTCAGGTATTTAATAACCTGCTCATTTAAGTGCCTTTTCAGTCTTCTTTTTATGACTTTGGTAAGTACTTTATATTCTATATCGAGATGAGTGATAGTTTATCCTGTAGTTTTTGCCTCTCTTCATACTGCTGGCATTTTCTCTTGCTCCCAGATTTTCGTTATTAGGATATATATCCACGTTATAAGTGGATATTCTCTATGCTTGATTAGTTCTGCTAGAAGACCATTGCTGCCTGCATTTTTATTATTTTTCATGCTATATATGATTTTTATTATTTCTTTCACGGTGGGAGTCTCCATTGTTTCCGTCGTATCGTTGACTTTCCCTACAATTTCCATTTGCTCCTCATCATTTTCGTTCTGTTCTTCATTAAGCAGGTCCCTGAAATGCTCTTACACTATCCAGCTTCCCCTGCGTATCTCCTATTAGTTAACTGTTTTCACTTTTGTAGTAATTCTGTTTTTTTGTGCCTTGTTCACTGCTCCTTTCTCCCCTCCCCCTGGTAGAAGTTTTTCATATTTTTACTAATGTAATGTTCTTCAATCTTTTGGAGCATTTTATCCATAGGCTCTCTTTTATTGCTCCTAAATTCTTTTTTTCTCGTGTTTTCTTCATGCTTCGTATTTATTTCTAGTTTTGTCACTTGGTTTTTCCATATCATTTAGTTTTGTATTGTTTTGTGTGTTAAGGCTTTTCTTGAAAACAGCATCAAATCATTCTTTATCTCTTTGCTTTTTCACTGAACCTAACCGTTTTTGAGCTGCTTCCTTCATCCTCCTCCTCCTCCTCAGTCCTAATCCCTTTTAGGATGTGGCGATACCATCAGACCTTTACAGTTTTTTCACGATTTCCCTCAATTTTTCTTTGTCTTGGGCTAGTTGTTTGGCTTCACGTAACCCTAGGTTAATCAATATTTTTCTTTCATCTACCCAAGGGCTTGAAGATCTTCCCCTAGGTCTATTTTCTTTAACTCTACCCTCGATTATCAGATTTTCCATTATACCTGTTCTTCTAGTGTAGCATTTTCAATTTCATTAATTCTTTTGAGTATATTGAAACCTCCTCGTATAAAAAAATATATTAAAAACTCCTTATATATTTTTAAAAAATGAAACGAAGAATTTTTCCGTGTTGTTAGTTCGTATCTTTCAAAGTACCCAAAAGTGTTTCGTCGCCGAGTAATAAAACCATTTGAGAGTTGTTTATTTTACTTCGGCAATTTCTTTTCAAGTTTATGCGTCGCAAAAGGATATGTACGTCGTTTCGTGGTGTCTTGTTATGTCAGCGTTTGTATGTATGCGTTCAATTTTAATAAAATTTCTTCACTATCGTTGGAGCCGCGGTGAAAAGCGGTCAACGTTATGTCCGAATTTGACTTCAAATTCGAAATGTTCCTCGTTGTTTGTGTTTTTTTATGAAGACGTTTGTTCGTCTTTTTTTATGAAGAAAATGTGTAGCAGTGTGAAGTTAATGGTTCAGTAAATGTTTGAGTGAGGAATGGAAGAATCGTCGATTCCATCCTCGTTTTGTTTCTCCCTGGTTATCATCCAAGGCTTTTGGCAGTATGGAGATAGATTTGTTCGAGATATGAAGATATGGAGATAGATAGTTGTGTTCATTACACAGAGAGTAAAGCCCTCAGTTCCAGTTATGGTGTCGGATATTCCAGTGGCGTCTGGTTCCACAAATTCTAGTGTATTTTGTTAGTGAAAATCCAGGTAACTTTTTGATCAAATTTTAAAGTAAAGACAGACAATTTGTTTTAAATTAAATAATTGCTTTCGTTGACATTTAAAATTGTAAATTTTAGATTTTGAGTTGAGCTGTCAATTTGTGTGTTTAGTTTTTTTTTTGAAATTTAATGTTAACTTATGACAGCTCGTTTTTTATTATTTTTTGGTTATTAGTTTGTTTTATTTTTAAACAAGGTTAACCTCCATATAAATTTGTAGTTTTATGTAGTATTCTCCAACTCCTGGAGTTTGTAAGCGGATGACACGTAAGTTTTGTATTTTGTATTTCTCCATTTTGTAACTGTTTGTGGTGACACATAAATAAAGGTTAAATTTTGTTGTCTTAACTTTTTATTTATTTTTTTGAGCCAAACCTTTTTTGATTCTTATTTGAAAAAGATATTTTTTTATGTTTTGATTTTGTTTTCTAATTATTTCCCTAGTTACAACTAGTGGTTGTAATAGGCATAATTAGGCACCTCAAGTGGCGCCCTATATTAAATTCCTTGAGGTGTTTCTTGTTTATTTTTATTTTGTTTATCCCAAGAGCCCTTTATTTCATTTTTTTGTAGTTCCCCCATTCCAATGTCTTTATCTTTTACTTATCCACGACCTCAGCTCTCCTACGAAACCCTGAGTGCCGTTCGCACAAGTAGCCATTATTTTGCTTGCCCTATCTCCACCCCATAATTTATGTCCCCAATTTTATACCCCTTATATTAATGCCCCCTGTGGTACGCAAAATATTGTCGTTACACTAGCTAGGTGTTTAAGCAATCTATCCTTTACTTTAAGTTGTTCTAATATCGATACGTTAGTGGGATAATCAATCCAGGATATTCTTAACATGTGGCGGTATACCCATATTTCAAAAGCGTCTAGTTTATTTTTATCCGCTTTCTTTAAAATCCACGTTTCAGATGCATATGTGGCTATGGGAAAAATGAGTTCCCTTACCAGCCTTAGTTTTGTGTATATTGTTATGCTTGAATTTTTCCAAATTGTTACCGGTTTCATCACAGCTGTTCTAGCAATAGGCAACCTTCTACGTATCCCTTTTGATATTAGGGACTAGAGATGTAAGTTCACCATCGAAATAGTTCAAATGAACGATTATTTCAACTGAACTAATTGAACTAGTTCATTAATTTTCATAGAACTAGTTCACTACGAACGATTTGCATTATAAAGTGTGTTTCAACTTCTAAAGAGGAAAATAATGAATGAATGAATAAGAACATATATTTATTATTTTGTGAATGGATGGACTAACTCGTTTAAAAAAATGCCGATTAGCCTCAGATAACAGATTCACAATTCTTATGAATGTGACAATAACATAAAGCCTTATCTTAATGTCATAATGGTTCGAATCTTATGCCCATGTATTGGCTTGGATGTTGCCATGCTGTGTTGTTTCTTGTAATGTAATTTTGAAATAAAAATTTTATTGATCGTTAAGATGATTGCGACATTTAGATAAAATATAATTTTATGTAAAAGTGAGAATGAAAATGTATTATTTAATGTTCCTAGAAAATTCACTGATTTTTTTTGTAAAGGTTCTTTTAGAAATAACCTAATTATAAATACCTATGAGTTTAAATATACGTAAATATAAAAATAAATCATACGTAAACCATATTTATATTTAAAACAGTTAATAAAAAGCAAATCTTAATAATTTTTTGCAAATAAAAAACTAATCGTATAATAATTCAAACCATTTAAACCTAAACATACGATCGAAAGAAATAGTGAAAGACTGACTGAACTGAAAACCGAAGAAAACGGACGGCCACCGCCGAGCTTGTGTGATGATTGAGACGAGACATCTAGCAACCAGTTATGTTAGGTTTGGATTTCGATTTCGGTCCTACAAATAGTTCTTTCGCGAACTAGTTCACTGAACTAGGTCATTTTTGTGAAATAGTTCTCTTGAACTAGTTTGTCTAAAAGAACTAATAAGCACACATAGGGACCCCAGGTCATCGAGCAAAAAGACAAAAGAGGGAATCTAATCCTTATGAAAAGGAGATCAAAAAAGTGGTCTCTCATGGCGGACATATCCGGAAATGCGAATGCGAGAAATTTAAATTTTCCGGCACTTATTAACAGTAGCTATATAATATTTTTCAAAATGTGTATTAGACGAGAAAGTTTTAATCAATTATTAACGGTAATAGTCTAAAATACGACACAATTGTTAAAAACTTCAATATAAATAAGATTTTATGTGACATTTGGGACAAACAATAACATAACCCAACTAAATTTGATGTCAAACAAGGAGAGAGACTCTCTTTCCTTGTTTAATGTGGCCTCTAAAGATCGCACTTCCTGTCTAACAATATTTTTGCCCCCACTGCCTTTACATTCCCTCTTTTGTCTTTTTGCTCGATGCCCCAGGTATATGAAACTACTTACTACTTTAAAGTAGTAGCTTCTTTCATAACTTCTTCTAAAATTTTCCACTCCATTTTGATGTCACTTTCATTTTTACTTTAAAGTATTTTTGAATATACGAATGACAACAAATAGAGTAGTAAAGACGGCAAGAGACGGTGACCCAATAGGAAAACGATCAGTAGAAAGACCACGAAAATGACGGAACGACAACTTATTGGACGCACATTGGAAAACAGAGTCATATATAAAAAAAACAACAAAAAGAAAAGGACTCTCTAGGAAATAATTTTTTTTGTATATATATAACAAAGGTACTGTACTGTCATTTATTATGAAGTGCACTATAATGTATTTGAATTCAAGTACGTATTTACCATTTTGTAAATATTGATTTTAATTATATTCAAGACCAATGTGCCAACTCCGTTAATATCCTCTCGGATTTTGATCTACAGCTATGTAACGTATTTATTATATAATGACGTTTAGTTAATACAACTGTTTATCAAATTCAAGTGGTTTTGATTCGCACCTACTTTATAATAAACGGATGTGGTATCTCACACTTCCATATCCGGCAAAGCCTCATCAGTTTGGATAGCGCTATATACATAATGGCTAAAATAGGATTTGTGTCAGTCACGTGTTATAAATATGAGATCGTGAAAAGTACAGTACTTGAAAAAACATAAATTTACTTGATATTAACCCTCAATTGACGGGTTGACTCTGTCAGACCACTATTTTTCTAGTATCTCTATCATGCCAGCCATTTATATACGGGTCTGACGGTCTAAGTACCTTTCGAGGATAGAACCAGCTGTACTTGCTCAGAGATAAATCAATTTTGTATGCGGAATAGTACTTTCTAATATATTATCATAAATTAACTAATTTTAAACCGATAATAAATTAGCAGATAGACACTAAAATTATAACTATTTAATCACACCTTTAATAATGTAATTTTTAACAAAAAAATCCTAATTACAATAAAAAATTTTATATTATGTTCACTCAATAGTAAAAACTTTTACCTTCCTTCAAAAATTCTTGTAGTTCCCACGTGCTTGTATTGAGATGTGAGAGATAGTTAAGGAATATGTGATTCAATTCAGTTATGCTAGTTTCCCATTTACTCCGCCTGTGGCGAACTCTAAATATGTGTAAATATTTCGAGAAACATTCATGATCTACTTTTAACACTACAAAGTCTGGCTTAGCATAAGTACATCTAGAAATCCCGAAAGAATCATTTTGGTCCAAAGTTTTTAAATCAAGAAAAAATATCAATATAGTTTAAATAAATTATATCCATTCTAGACAATAAAATCTGATTTTACTTTTTAGTTTCATTAATTAACCTTTGGAATAGCATACAGTTTGCTGGTTTTGATATTTACCACACATTACCTTATTACAGCTGTGTCACTAATTGGAAGTATGATTTCCTTTACAAAATACTTTTAACTGACATTTTTTTCGTTTTTGGATGGCAACAATACTGATCTACTAAATACTTCAATCTACATAAAAAGTAAAAGAAGCCAATGGAATATTTAAACAAACTCTTACGTCTTTCATCGAAGATAAACATGGGAACCCGCTACTGAACATAGAAGATCAAATAGGTAGATGGAGAGAATACGTAAAAGAGATGTTTCAAGACCGAGAGAGGACCAACATTTACATGCAGAAGGCATCGACTGGACCTTATATCACAAAGCAAGAAATTATCAACGCAGCAAATCAGTTAAAGAACGGAAAAGCTGTTGGGGAAGATAATATCCCAATTGAAATAATAAAGATATTACTAGACGAACACATCGAAGTAATGGAAGATATATTTAACAAAATATGCGAAACAGGCATAATACCAAATGATTGACTGACATCGGTGTTTATACCAGTACCAATAAAGACTTAAGGATCATTTCAAACCTCTACCAAGACCAAAAGGCTAAAATCAGAATAACAAGCGAAACATCTGGAAAAATCATTATCGAGAAGGGAGTAAGACAGAGATGTGTCCTATCACCTTTGCTGTTCAATGTTTACTCTGAGAAGATATTTCAGAAAGCTTTGGAAGGCACCTCGGATGGTATAATTATAAACGCAATGTATAAATAACCTGCGATATGCTGATGACACTGTCATACTGGCAGATAATGCTGAAGCCCTGCAACGCTTAATGGACCGAGTAACGACAGACTGTAGAGAATTTGGAATGAAATTGAATACAAAGAAGACAAAAACGATGGTCATCAGCAAGCACCAAAAGAGAAGGTGAAGGTCAATGTCGACGGAACAGATGTGGAAAGAGTAACAAGAACAACGTACCTTGAAAGTAATCTTAATGAAACTTGGGACCACTCACTAGAGATAAGAATACGCCTGGAAAAGGCACGTACAATGTTTTACAAAATGCAAAAAGTTCTATGCAATCGCCAGCTGGGCATCTCATTGAGAACTAGAATACTTAAGTGGTATGTTTTCTCCACCTTGCTCTATGGTGTTGAAGCCTGGACAATGACAGAAGCAACACAAAAAAGAATCCAAGCATTTGAACTCTGGTGTTACCGTAAAATGCTCAGAATATCCTACATGAGCCATACGACAAATGCGGAAGTCTTGCGGAGGATGAATAAGGAAAGAGAGCTTATGATTATAATAAAAGAACCGAAAACACAATATTTTGGTCACATCATAAGAAATCAAAAGTATGAACTGATCCAACTTATAATCGAAGGCAAAGTCAATAGCAAAAGGGGACCAGGAAGAAGACGCAACTCTTGGCTTAAAAACCTACGGCAATGGACGAACATGACCTCCATAGACCTATTCAGGGCTGCCACAAATAAGATTAAATGGGCAAATATAATGGCCAACGTCCTTAAGGATAAGGCACCGTAAGAAGAACAATACTGATTGTTGGTGTACCCGATGTTTCTGGGTGTAGTAGCAAATTTTGGGAGGAGTACGAAAACCGTAATTCTTTACATTGCTAAAGAATAAACTTACGACGACTGAATCTACTCTCAGTTACCTCTTTATAAATAATCCATGCTTCCACTTATTGCTCCTAAGTCAAGAATGATATAAAACACTTGCATCGTCCATCGTCTTGAAGCAACTTTTGTTTTATAAATACGCGCCATTTGGTCTATTACGTCAACCCCATATTTAATTTATTATAAAAACTTACTGTTACTGTTTACATTGACATAAACATCCACTAATTAATTTAATAAGCTTAATAAAAGCACATTTTTGTGACTCTTTCCGTGGTATGCAGTAAGCGTTAGTTGTTCATCGCTCTAAAAACATACAATTCTCTAAATTGCGATTTAAAGTACCCACAAGACTTTGCTTCCCTTAATATTACCATATATTTATATGTATTGATATGTTCCTATTTGAAATCAAAAATAAAATAAAAATTGCATCTTCATACACCACGATCATATAAATTTTCAATGCCCTGTATATGACAAAATTTGTAAAAATAATTATAGCTGGTTTGAAGAAAGTGTTTTCGCCGAAATATGAACGTTTGGTAAGGGTCACAGCAATAAGAGATCATCAAAAGCATTAGCAGAAGCAGACCTACCAGTGACTACTGGAGATCCTGATAAAAGTGGAAATACACAAAGAAATGGACCACTGAAGCCATCAACAATACTAATCCCAAAGACAAAACAGCTAGGAGAAAACATTGGATGACTGAAGAGGCTCTTAATCTTGTAGAAGAAAGACGAAAACTCGATACATCAAATTCAAAACAAAAAAATGGATATGCACCATAAATACAACAATAAAACACTTGTCCAAAAGGGACAAAAATAATTATATTAAGAACATATGTGTATAACTAGAGGAACATGCTGACCACCAAGAATCTAAAGAATGTTTCTTAACAGTCAAGTATCTCGCGAGAGAATCAAGCTGCAGACACAGATTATCAAGATAATAGTGCAAATACCACAACAAACCCAGACGGTATCACAGACAATAATACAGAGAAAAGAGGTTATGAAAAAGAACCTTAAATATTGAAATCAGGCGGTAATTCCTCCTCCTCCTAAGTGCCTTCTCTATTGAGGTTGGTGATCAATATGGCAAATTTCTCCCTGTCTGGGCTTGATGGATTAAGTCATTTCCTGTTGTGTGAGTCCAATCCCTGATGTTTCGGAGCCAGGATTTCTTCTTTCTTCCTATACCCCTTTTACCCTCGATTTTGCCTTCTAATATTACCTGGAGCTGCTCAAATTCCTTATGGCGCATTATGTGTCCTAGATATGACGTCTTTCTAATTTTGATTGTATTAACCAGATGAGGTCGTGTGTTCATTATTTCCAGTACCTCTTCAATTGTAGTTTTGCTGGTCCAGCTTATTCTTAGCATTCGGAGGTACATCCACATTTCGAATGAATTCAGTTTGTTGACGTCATACTGTTTTAATGTCCAGGTCTCACAGCCATATAGTAATAGAGACCACACATAACACTTTAGTGCTCTTAACCTTATTGTGATTGATAGCTTGGGGTTACAAAGCATTTTACGCATGTTCATGAAGCCAGATCTTGCTATTTCAATACATCTTCTAATTTCTTTTGAGTGGTCTAGCTGACTGTTTAGCTCTCTGCCCAGGTATATGAAGCTTTGGGAGCTCTGAAGGGTGATACCATTGATTTGTATGTTGGGTGTAATTTGTTCATGGGGGTTCTTGTGGAATACCATGATTTTGGTTTTGGAAAGATTAATGTCCAAACCTAGTCTGTGACTTTCTTCTGATAGTATGTTCATCAATATTTTTAGTTGGTCTTCTGTTTCTGCTAATACTACGGTGTCATTGGCGTATCTTACATTGTTAATGATTATTCCATTGACTCTGGCACCTTCAGGGCGATCTTCAAGAGAAGCTCTGATGATATTTTTAGCATAAACATTAAATAGAAGAGGGGACAGAATACACCCTTGAAGCACTCCTCGTTCTATGTTTACATAATTGGTATTTCCGTTGTCTGTTCGAACACATCCTGTGTATTTCCAGTATGTATTGCATATTATAGCTATGTCGTGCCCGTCCAGCCCTACTTCTTTTAGCACCTCAATCAATTTTTCGTGTCTAATGCGGTCGAAGGCCTTTCTATAATCGACAAAGCACACATACAGCTATTTTTGAACCTCGAGATACCTTTCTGCCATTAGTGTCAATCCCATTATTGCTTCTCTGGTGCCTGTATTTTTCCTAAAACCATATTGAGAACGACTCAGGTATTCTTCACACTTATTGTGAATGCGGCTATAAATTACTCGCATAAAAATCTTAGCAGCATGACTCATTAGGGATACAGTTCGATGGTCTTCACATTTCCTTGCTTTTTGTATTTTAGGAAGAGCTACATATGTGGATGTTAGCCAGTCATGCAGTTGAGGTGGTAATTAAAAGGCTAAAATTTAGAAAAGCAGAAGAATAAGATGGAATAACAGTTGAAACACTCAAAGAAATAATAGAATTAGGAACGAAAGTAATACTTGAAATTTACAATAAGATCTGGAATAATGGAAAGTGGCCAAATGACTGGAATGTACGTACGTTTATTCCCACATATAAAATGTTCACAGACAGATTGAAGTTATTACCATACAGTAGCATTGATATCGTACTCGAGCAAAGTTTTTTAACCATCATCAATGAAAGACTAACTTCAATTCTCTTACCACGAATTGCCCAAAAACAACACGGATTTGTCCCAGGTAGAAAAACAAGAGGTCATCATCTTAATATTCGGCAAATTATCGAAGAAACTCGAGATTTTAACATAGAAGCATATTTATAGTTTGTTGACTATTCCGAGGCCTTCGATACTATAAAATGGGATAAAATCAGGCATATACTTAGAGAAATGGGAACGCCAGAACATCTAATATATTTATTACAAAACCTATATGTAAATAATACTGCTAATTTAAGACGTAATATTGCGGTTTCGAAAAGTTTTTGAGGAATGGCAAGATGGAGCAACGATAGAAGGAAGAAAAATCAAAAACCTCCGTTAAGCTGATGACACTGTTATATTGGCGTCATCACCAGAAGAACTGGAAAAAAGTATAAATAGGCTAGGCACGGTGAGCATGAAATATGGTTTGAAAATAAATATATAGGAAACCAAAGTAATGATTATCAAGAGAATAAGAAACAACCAGGCAGAGATAAGAAACAGTGAAGAATGCGAAGACGAGATCTATCGATGCATCACAACGGCCTGATCGGCAACAGCCAAACTCACAAAAATTTTGAAGAATACTGCTATTACAAAAAACAGAAAAATTACGCCCTGTTCGAGCATTGATATTCAGAGCACTGATTCAGAGTGAATCAAATTTTGTATAACTTAAGCGCATTCTTCTTAAGCTGTGTGTCACATTCATCATCAGACCAAATCGAATTTTTTCTATGGTTTGGAATGAAGGGCGTGTTTTCGATAAAAGCTTCGGCGCTTGTATGTATTGATCTATTCAGAATTACTGCCACATTATGACAGTTTTCAAAGTATATACCAATTTTTAGTTCCATTACAAGAGTTTTCTGAAATAATTCTTAGTTGGCATTCTCTAATCCCAATTTCCTTGTTGGAAAAACAAGGTAGTTCATCAATATTTAATCATTTAATAGAAATTAAATGTAAATTTACTTTATAATAAATCAATTTGATACTTAAATACCTATTTTGTACTTTTATGTAAATTCAGACTAACAGCACTCTAGTAACAGTAGAAATATTGCAATGAAACGGAGATATTGTGTAAATATATAACGTAGTTTTAGTTTAAACAACTTTTTTCAGAAAACTTGTGGCATTGTACTGAGCAAAACAAACTTTCTTATAAAGTTACGAAATCAACAACATTTTAACTTTACACACAACTAAAATTTCCAAAGTTTATTTTGAATAAAGTTCATATTTTTGTGTTTCAACTATACACACCTCTAAATGCGAGACTTACTTCTGAACTTAGCGTGAATTTTGTGTATGAAGATAAGTTATGAATTAAGTTTAAGATTAATAAAGTATTGTTACTACTTCCGCGAAGACTGTGCATGCATACTAATTTATAATCAAGGCAAAAGATAAAATACGGTATAAATATCTGCATAACAACGACAACTCATCTACAATGTGTTCCAATTTAGAATTGATAAATATAGGTTGGCAGTAAGTGTAGACATAATGACAATCTAGATAAAATAAAGCATACTCATTATATTAAAAAAAGTTATATATCAATAACGAGTTTATTTAAGCAAATATTTAAAAGGTTATGGGACCAGGATATTCTTTGATAAATAGCTTTTTCATTTTCATATGAGAGAATTTCAATAGTTGAAAATTTCGAGTTAACCTTATAATTTAATAATTAAAAAGGAAGTAGTATCAGTGATTGATAGCTTAGACCCAACAGAGTAAGAAATTTTACAGATGATGATGCAGGTAAAGTCGGTTATAGTTCAGTGTGTAAGAGATGAGCATTTAGATATTATAAAAATGTCAATACCGCTAAAGACCATAGTTACTGTCGAACAGCATTTGCAGTCGTATTGTTTTTGAAGTCAACAGCAGCTACTTCAGTAACTTAACGGCATAAAACAGTTAGTTATAAAAGGTTAGGTATTACATAAAAAAATATTGATTTCGAAATGCTGCAAGAATATTGCTTTAAGAGAATTCCTACACAACCGTTGGACTTAATCAGACTAGAAGAAGGCTCTAATAAATATTGATCAAAGGACATTGAAATGATAGTAAAGCAATTTCAAAAGTTATTGCCATTTAGATAAAGACCAGTTTAATTTTGTGATTTCTTTAATTTATAAGGATCTTACTTTAAAAACTTTAAGGTAAGCTCATTTAATTTAGCTCTTAATAATAAGAACAATACTAATAATAACAATAACAGGGTTGCAAACTGGGAGAAACAGCTTCTAAACAAGATTGAATTATTGCGTAGGGACATTGGTCGAATGACAGAATAATTACGAGGAACAACTAGTAGAAAAGTCATTAAAAGAGCTGATCAAAAAATGCTAAGCACTGCAAGGCACTCGCAATATGATCCAGAAAACAACACAGCCCATCAGTGCCTGGATACATTAAAACAAAAACTCTCCGTTTTTTCAGGACGACTAAGGAAGTATAAAGTCAATAACATCCGGAAATATGACAATGCGATTTTTGAGCATGCCGAGAAGGCGTTTTATCGAAAACTTAACTCCACTGTTGAAAGTGCCAATAAATCATACCCAAGCCAAGAAGAAATTCAGGAGTTTTGGGGAAATCTACTGTCCACACCAGCTGCTCTTAACACCAATGCTGGATGGATTAAAGATACGACGCACAGCTGTCAACACTACCGTACAACTGTGTATGAACCCTTCACCACAGAAGAAGTCTCTAATGCTATCAATGATCTTTAAAACTGGAAATCTCCTAAACCAGACGGAGTTCAAAACTTCTGGCTTAAGAAGTTCTGGAGTGCTCATGAGTGCTTGTCAACACTAACTAATCGTGTTATTTCTAATCCGCAGGAAATACCATTATTCCTAACTCAGGAAACAACTTATTCAATACCAAAGGATCAAAAGACTACCAAAGATCCAACTAAGAACCGCCCAATTACTTGTCTTCCAACTCTGTATAAATTGGTCACATCCTGTGTAGCCCAGCGTATCTACCAACACTGCGCTCTAAACAATAGCATAGAACCTCAACAGAAAGGATGCGCTAAGGGTTCCATGGGTTGCAAAGAACAACTTATTATTGACTCAGACATTTATAACCATTAATATACCAAAAAAAGGAACCTCTTCACTACCTTTATTGGTTATAAGAAAGCCTTTGACTCAGTGCCGCTTGAATGGCTAGTAGATATATTAAGAATATATAAAGTCGACGATAATAAAGTGACCTTTTTAAGACATATAATGACAGATTGTAAGACTAAAATTTACCTTCAAATACCTGGTGAAAACAATATCGAAACGAAAAATATCGCAATTAACCGCGGCCTATTTCAAGGAGACTCGCTGAGTCCATTGTGGTTCTGTCTAGCGATGAACCCACTATCCCAGCAATTAAACTCCACTGACTCAGGTGTTAGTATTAAAAACAAGAATACTGTAGTGGCGAAGCTTAATCATCTGTGTATATGGATGATTTGAAACTAATGGCTTCCACTCGAAATCACTTAAATCAAATGCTTAATACTGGTGAAACTTTTTCAAATGAAATAAGTATGCACTTTGGGTTAGACAAATGTCGTATACTAAATATAATAAAGAGAAAGGCTCAGCCTGAAGGATTCGATATGCAAAATGGCCAAAACATCGAGGCTATGGGCAAGAATGACATGTATACATATCTAGGAGTAAAGCAAGCGCGGAAAATTGACCATAAGCAAATGAAAATCGAATTAACATCAGAGTTCATACAAAGGGTAAAACAGCTACTCCGCTCATATCTTAATAGTAAAAGTTTGTTTAAGGCATTAAACACCTACGTATTTTCCGCGATTAGTTACTCATTTGGGATAATGTAGTGGACTAAACGGATATAGAAGCTCTTCAGCGAAAAGTACGAACACACCTCACAAAGGCACAAAAACACCACCCTCGAAATGCAGTAGAAAGAACAACATTACCGTGGTATTTAGGAGGACGAGGACTTATAAATATAAGTGAACAATTAGAAAAACAAATTACTAATTTAAGAACTTATTTTCAGGTGCAGGCGGAGACATCTACTCTTCATCGCGCCAGTTGTGCAGTAGATGACACAACACCAATCAAACTGAGGGAACAAGAAATGCGCATAGACCATCTTACTAAGAACGAAAAAATGCGCATCTGGATGGGAAAGTCTCTGCACAGGCGATATCCGAATGAAGTCAGTCAAGACTATGTCGACAATATAGTGTCGAATTATTGTCTGACATCAGGAAAGATGTTCCCTGAAACAGAAGGTTCATTACTTGCCATTCAGGATCAGGTTATACCAACCAAAAATTACCTAAAATATATCGTTAAAGACCCTCAGATCCAAAACGACAAATGCTAATATGGATGTCAAGCCCAAGAAACTATCCAACATCTTACGGGGGCTGCCAGGCATTTGCTGCAACTGAATATAAGGAAAGGCATGACTCAGTAGGCAAAATTCTACTAAGAATCTTATATACAGATAATAAATTTCTCTTGTATAAGTACGTAATAAAGCTCATATGGACATATGGAGGGTAACGACTATGGGGCTGTGGAAAGCCTTCTAATACCAAAATCATTCAGAGATTCCAATTCAATATACTCAGAATGATTTTCTACGCGCCGTGATAGGTCAGTAACAAAACACTGCATAATGACTCTGGTATACCGTTCGTTGAAGACGAAATCAACAGACTAACAAGAAATTATTTAGAAGATCTGCCAGCCCACCTCAACAAAGAAGCAAGACAACTACACCTCCAACCAGAAGTCAGACGAAGATTGAAGAGACAGTGAGTAACAGACTTTATTTACTAATTTTAATTTTAATTTAAATTCTCATTTCAATTTTAGTTTCAAATTATAATCCTATATTAATTTAATTTGTTAGTGTTAGTATTGGGAGTGGTATCAGTGGATAATTTCTCCTCTCATGTATTTGCAATAATCACATTTACTAATAGCTTGTAATAGCAGATTGTAAATTTGCAATTTTTTTTATTGAGTTAATGCCTCGACAACTAATGGTCATTGGCATGGTACAGTCAGGTACCTAGCGTAGTGTGTGTGTGTGTGTGTGTATGTGTAGAGTAATTGTCTTATACTTATCAAACTCGGCGTCATTTTCTTTGCTAAGAGACGCTAATTGTATCCGAACGTCTGCGGTACCTCCGATGAGTACCGATCGCACAAGGATAGAAATTATTTTTATTCATTAATTTTTAATAAACGAAAATTTCTCCACCCAGGTGAGATTCGAACTCACGACCTTTAGGTTTAAGGGTAGGCGCTCTTACCAGTGAGCCACAGAAGGGGTTGAATTTGCAAATTTAATAAAAAAAAATTAATGAAAAATAAAAATATTGAACTTTCATTGAAAAATGTCGTTTAATCAAAGCAATATAAAAAATGTCCTGGCTTTAGTCGTTCTTGCATGTAATTAACAAACGGTATAAGAGTTCCACGTGTCACGTACCCTGAATTCCCTCACTAAAGAATTATTTCTTAATACGAATTTTAACGAAATTCCACTTCACGAAATACCTTTCCATTGAAGGTAGCCTAACCCCCGTTTGTAACGGCCTGTGCTCAAAAATTTTCCTTTTAAAAAGGAAGGTTAATGAAAATTCAAATATATTTTTCATCTCTCGCACCTTTTTTATGCCCTAATAACTCGGAAGAGTGACTGCGGGACCAATTTAATTTTATAAATTCATTACTTTGCGTTGTTTAACTCCTGTGCATACAAATTAATTATAACTGAGTCCAAATTTATATCTCCAGGAGTTATCTGTGAATGGCAAAAGGTTTTTTCGAGCCGGGATTTTCAATTTTGATGTTTTGGTTGGTAATTAAATTTTTCAAGTTTTCTATAGCAGAAAAGCTCCTTTATAAGTTTGGAGTTATTAAAAAAACAGGTTTGAAACATTCAATCTTACATTTTTTATCATTAATTTTGCTTTTATTATGTTCTAAAAGATTTTGACAAGTAAAATTGAGCGCAAATGTTAACTAAAATATCATATTTATACTTATTCAAGAATAAATATTGTACCAATTACTATTTAAATGGGAATAAGCCACAATTAAAGGTTAAAGTACGTTTATTGACGTTTCAATTTACACTTCGGAAATCGTTCTCAAAATACAAACATTAGTAAATTAAACAAATTTTGTTTTTTTGTTACTTAGTGAAAAATCTTCTAATAACTTAATTTTATCTGACTCATTTATATTGACAATTCAGACATACTTTATACATTTTAAAGTAGACGACTTTAAAATGATATTGCCTATATTGTTGAGTTGCGCTCCTGGGACGACTTTACTTATAAGATAGACCTACACATTATGTAGCAAAAAACATTACTGTAGTCATGACAGTGAAAATCTAATATCTTTGTAAAAACGTACTAAATATATTCAAAATTGTATTTTTAATTATTAAAATTGTTTGTTCATCAAAGATGAAATCAGTAATACAAATATTTTCATATATATTTACAAAAATACCCTGTGAAATGCATTTAACAAATTGTTTATGAACATGATTAGACTGATATATACCTTGTTACGTGATAAAATATTATTATATGGCATACTAAGTAAGAACTTATAGAGTACTCTACTAAAACAAATATTTATGCAAAATGCCTCTCAGCATCTAAATTTGTACCCTGCTTTAATATTTAGTTCTCACGACTTGAGTGAATACGACGAAATAACTGTAAACTTGAGCATACTTTGTAGTTATCTTCTACCGAATGAAGATCTCAAATACCCGGAATTAAGCTTTTCGCGGTTCTAATGCAAATGATCTTATTAATTCTAAAAATATTGGGGTATAAAACTTAATTAAACACTAGTTTAAACGAAATGGAAATATGAACTAATGAAAACTATTGTTAAAAGTTTTGAATAAAACCAAAAATTCTGTATCTGGTAGTCTGATAATTAACCTCTAATTGGCCTATTAGGTACAGTGATATAAAAAATTACTAATTCTAGAATGTCTAATCCATGCCACAGAAAAATAAACAATCAGGATGCCCACTCTCCATGGAAAATTAAGTACGCGCATCTCCTTCGCGCAGACGTTCCGCCATGTTTTAGAGGGAACCAGTGTTGTTTATGTAGAGTGTATAGACAAAATTAACCCGGTTTAATTGACTTACGGCAATCATAGATATACTATACAATTATATTAACATTGGTAAATATAATAACATAAATATAATAGAATTAAACATAAATATAAACAATAACATAACCTCACAGAGCATAGGTCTGTGTTATGTGTTTCCTTCTAAAACATGGCGCGCGTGCTGAAAAACTTCAAAGGCGGCATCTGAGAGTGGACATTCTGATTGTTTATTATTCTGTGTCCATGCCCTGAAATCTTATATGAATGACTTTGGTTCATTCCCCCATCACTTTAACCCCAGCGAGTTCATTAAGAAAAATGACAGCCTATATCTCTCACGAAGACTTTAACTAATCATTTATTTTAACACAGTCTCGTGGTGTTAATAAAATAATCAAACGAAGCTTAATTCCGCAATGTCAATTCTGTCAAAAGTAATGACAGATCTTCTGTTTGTTTACAAGTTTTCAATTTTATTTTATTATCTTTAACTTTTGTTTGCATTTATTCTTAGTAATTTTATTTTAAGTTGGTTATTTAGGTTTTAAAGTTTAATTTGAGTGACCTATTGAAGAAAAGAATTTTTGCGTGGTGCTAGTAAAAAAAACTAAACATTGTGAAGTATTGTTCCGTTGTGTACAAATCATGGAAAAATTACAAAAAGGATGATGATAGTAAGTTGTCAGGAAGCAAAAAATAATAGTATTTAACATTTGTTACTAAAAATATGTGTAAATATACGTATAATCTAGAAAAAATTCTGCGTCTTTTATATATCCTTATTTGCCAGTAAATTTTAATTACTAACAAAATAGCCCGCAAGAGGCGCTAAAGGGTATGTATGTAAGTGGTGTCCATTCGAATTTGCCGCCAAAAGATGATTAGTATTGACCCCAGCCGCAAGGGGTCCTAATAAATAAAATTTATACATTGAGTTGCCTATCTATCTCTACTATTATATTATTTATCTATGGTCTAATCTTTTCTAGGCATATATGTTAAGTATACATATTTAACACGACGCAGTTACTAGCACCTTTCTGACAGCTGCATAAAGTTTACGTGTTTAAAAAAACTACTCATATGGCGAAAATCGATTTTCTCGATGATCTCTTATTAAACATTATTATTTAAAAATAAAATGGTGAAGGAAAAATAAACAAAGGAAACCAAAAAATCTAGATAATTATTATAAGAGCATTATTTATATATATTGGCTATACATCCCAGCGTGTGGTTAAGCCGCCAATTATCTAGATCTAGATAATTGGCGGATCTAGATTCTAGATCCTAGTTCTTGGGTGGATCAGTCCCTTTTGTTTATGTTATCTTCTTGACGATATCTCTCCATTTTTTCCTGTCTCTAGTGTTTCCTCTCCATTCTCTGACTCCTACCCTTTGGAGGTTTTCTTCAACTTCTTGCAGCCACTTTCATCTTGATCTTTCCCTTCTCTTTCTTCCTCCTGGATTCCATTCTATCATTGCGTATGTCACTGCTTCATCTCCGGCTCACCAAATGTGACTTAACCATCTAACTCTGCATTTCTTTATTTTAGTCACGATGTCTCGCTTAAGCTCTTCTTTAATCACTGCATTTGTTCTGCTTCTATATTCATTTTGCTCTGTTCTGGTTGGTCCCATTATGGTTTACATAATCTTTTTCTCCGCTATTCTTAAGTCTTCTTTATCTTTTTTGACCATCGTCATTGTTTCTCCAGGATATAATAATATTAGCCTAATTATGGTATTATAAATGTTTATCTTAGTTTTCTTTGACCGTGCTTTGTCATCTAACAACTCCCTTGCTAGTTTTTGGAACCACTTCCAGTAAGGTCCTTCAGCTAGTTTATGTTCATATTCCATTTCCTTTCTCTTTCATTATAAGACCATTACTTCTTTAAAAACTTGAACACATTAAAAATAATTTCTAGTGTTTGGAATTCTTAACATTTATTGTTCATTAACGTTTTATTTTAATTCCATAGCATACCCATTTCTTTAAAAAAATTAAATGCTTGACAGTATATCTAAACATAAACAGTATTCAGTAAATGATTTTTCTGATAAAATTTGGAAATATTTAATATCATGTGTAATACAATAGATATTTGAAAAGTGGTCCAACTTAGGAAATCTTACCCTATTATGTAGATCAGAATTTTTATAGCAAAATAATGTATGTAATTTTGTGGTATAGTTCATGTTTAAATTTTAGCCTACTATTTGAAATTTATAAATATGGTTTATAATACAGAAACCAATTACATTTCCAAAATCAGTTATTCATTTAAGTTGGAAATTATTTAGTTAAATAGACAAACTTGTGGAACATTCGCCAAAATTTCATTGCATTGCAACATGTACATTAATTTAATGAGATCCATTCTATGTTAAGCATTGTTTATAAAGTGTTTTTACTCATTACTGAGTGGAATTACATTAACAATGCAACATTGTGGCGAATTTAGTTTTATTAGATTATTGCAATGTATGAACAAAACAAAAACTCCAAATTAGAGGATTAATTTTTCCTTATTCCCCAATTTATAGTAATTTTGGTAGGATGATTTATTTTGAAGAATTGACTATTAAAATATATGCCGAGGTAATAAATAAAAGTAGGGGAGAGGCTGGAAAGTGGCCAGTCAGGTACAGTGGCAACGTTTAAATATTTTCTTATTGTTTGATAGATACAGTCCCGCCATCTAGTACAAACGCTAACAATTTTAGTCACAGTAGTCGCTTACTACGCTTGACTCCTGAACCATCGTTTCCAGAACCATTTTGTTTACGAACCTGTTGAGGGGTGTATTGCGTAGAAGTAGCAGATAAGTTTAAACATCTTTTTAACCAATAATAATATACATATTAAATGTCCTGTATGTTTTGTGGTATAGAGTATAGTATTAAAAACTTGCAGGTGATGCAAATTATGATCTATCTTCAAAGTAGTAGATTTTAGGTTATGCCTTCTAAAGAATGAACTTTTGGTACAGTGGTCACAAACTTATTCAAAAACAGTGGCCACTGCTTTTGACAAAAAAAGTGGTAGCCACTGTTCTTACATACGTTACATACGTGTGCAACATCTGGGTGGATGACAGCAGAATTATTTGAACGGTAGATTATACATATTGTCAAAAATACTAATCCTACAAAAGAATATTCCATTTTACTAATCGTGGACAACCATGAGAGCCATGTTTCTTTAGCATCTATTAAATTTGCAAAAGAAAATAATAAGCCACTAGATAAAGCTATATTTGGTCCTCTAAAGAAATTATACTCACATGGTTGTCAAAATTTGTGATTGAATAATTCTGTAAAGGGGATAACAATTTACGAGGTAGCAGAGATTTTGAGCGACGCTTATCCACTTGCTTTTTGATAGTGATATTTCCGTTCAATGATAATATGTTTAATGACGATGATTTTGTGGCTTTAACCGTAACAGGCATGCCAAACATATATCAAGAAGATTAACAATCAAATAATTCAAATGTTAGCGATATACCACAAATGGACATTCAATTCCCTTCAACATCAACTTCTCCAGATAAAATACCAGAAGCAAATCAGAAACATCCATCGGAAATAGCACCTAAAAAGAAAACTGTTTCTTATGTAACGATGGCAACTTCCAAGGACACACCCGACAATCGATTTATTTCCTCTATATTACTGCAACCATACCCTAAAGCTACCTCATTGCCAATAAAAAATACAAAGGACAAAGAAGACTACCGAAATTTTAACTAATACACCAATGTATAAAAGAAGAGAAGCGGAAACAGCAGAACGATTTTAAGGCAAAGTAGAGTGGAGAGAGCTAAGACAACAGTAAAAAATTGATAGTTCAAACAAGTTGAATAGAAGTAATGCAAAGAAAAATAAAAACATACCCAGTGGTGACAGTAACATTGACATTAAATTGTCTGATGTTGTGGATTCCGACGATGTTGATCTATTTTCAGAAGTAGATGAAATTTCTAATGAAGACATATCGTCACGAATGGTAGAAGTGAATTCACTTGTTCTCGTGAGGTTTCAAACAAATAAAACTTCAAAATTTTATGTTACACAAGTTACAGAAGTTTGTTCTTCTGGTCAAGAATACAATGTAAATTTTCTATGGCGTCACAAAATACAGTTTTCATTTCCTACAGTTACAGATTCTGCCACAATTACAAAAGAAGATGTTGAACTCATTTTAACCCAACCAAATAGTGCTGAAGCAACACAACGAACAGCAAATTTGTTTACTTTTAAAGCGGATTTATCATCTTTTAATATTTGTTAAAAATTAATATTACTTTTCTTTTTTATTAATATTATAAATAAAAGTATAAGAATTGCAAGTAATGACCACTGTACCTTACTTTTGTGACCACTGTACCATCTAGTTTGGTACAGTGGCCACATTTTTTGGAAAATCAAAATTAGTAACTCCTGCATAACTGTATTTTTTGGGATTACATTTTTAATTTATCAAGTGCTTTGACGTTGTTTGAGTTGATCCTCATTACTATATAATCATTTATATTAAAGTTATCTTAAATTTACTTGAAAGGTGGCCACTGTATCAGCCTCTCTCTTACATATAATTAACATAAATATATTTTTTTATATTCACGTCCATGTATACTTCCTCCTTATTTAAAATCTTCACTAATTTTAGCTTATATCTAATAAAATCAATATGTTATGTTATTTAAAAGTTTTGTAAGTTACATAAAGCTTTTAATGTAAAATAGATGCACGATCTAATGAATGTATCCAACGTATTATACGATCTTGAAACAATTTGAAACTAGGTTAAAAGCTTCGTCGAAAGCCATTTATTTGTGGCATACTCAAATTCATAATGTTATTGGAAAATAATACGACAATGCTTGTCAAAAATGAATTTACCGTTAATGACTCCTGAAACATTAGATGCAAACTTCGTGTCGTCTTACTAAACCTATTTTTGTATAAAAGCTGCAGTCAAGAACTTTTTTATAAATAGTAAGGGTCAAAAACAAATAGTTTTTACTTTTTTTTTAGTAGTTTTATTAGCTATATTATTCTACATCTGCTTATATTTATTATTCCTTGTATATTTTTGTCTTCAGTCGTTTTCACTAAAAAAAAATGGCGCCGACAGAAGTATCAATGATTCCTGATGAACTAATAAAGGTAAAAAAAATGTCTATTTGTAATAATTATAGAGTACCTGTCACCATAGAGTGGTTTGGACTTTCATAAAGAAACAAAAAAAAATTTAATAAACAAATTTTTTGAGAACACGACTTTGCCATTCACCATCAAGCGGAAGGTGACCGAGTTCCAGTTCCAAATCTACCAAAGGCTGAACAAGAAAACCAAGTAACTCCTCCGAAGCATGTAACTCCTTTAAGAAATATTGATGCCAGCAAATATGTGGAATATTTCTCAGAATATTTTTAATAATAGAGATTTAACAGTGTAGTAACAAGATATTAGCTCTTTACCCTCCACTTATTTCAGAAGTCTAGTATTAAAGAAAAAAAGTCCAGAAAAGGATCTGCTGCCTTGATTACGGGTACACCATACAAAGATGTTTTAGAAAGTTTGGGAATTCCCAAATTAAAAATAGACAAATGTGAGCCTTTTAAGAAAACAAATAAAAATATAGAAAAATCTATTGCTAAGAAGACAATGACAACCAAGGTTAAAAAGAAAAGTGCAAAGAAAGAGAAAGCTTTAAGTTCATCTGAAGAAGATGGAGAATGCAGACAAAAAAGATACATATATTTGTGATTTCTGCCTCGATGGCCTCGATTAGCGACCCTGCCCACGCTAGCTCATGATATTCCACCATCTCACACCGTGAAATCTCATGTCCTGAAGCCTTTATCCTACACCCTCCATATTTATTCCTCCTAGTCCTCAACCCTGGTAAAGGGCAGCAGCGATCACCAGTACCAAAGCAAGGCGCAAAAGAAATTATCTTGGACCGGCTTGTTATTGGAATTCCACAGGCATGACTAGGACAGTTTGAATGGCTGTGGTACTGCGGTGTTGAAAGTAACGGGATACTACAACACTACCTTTTCCCCAGGATAACTCATCTCATTAGGGCAGAACAAAACAAAACTCAGATGGCCCCTTAGTCCCGGGCAGGCCTTAGATGATCAGAGGGTGCGAAGAATCTCCCGGTGCCAAATAGATGATATCCAACGAATTTCAACATGGAATGTTAATAGTCTTTACGAACCAGGAAAACTACACAACCTTATAAAGGAAATGAATCGGCTAAAAATAAATATAATGGGAGTCAATGAAGTCCGATGGTCTGGATCTGGACAGTTTACGAAATATAAGATTGCTATGTATTACTCGTGTAGTGACCCAACAGATAGACATCACCGACATGGAGTGGCTATTGCTCTTAACAGGAAGACCAGTAAATCGGTGACAGATTTTGTTTCAATTTCCGAAAGAGTCATGTTGATCAAAACGACAGGCAAACCAGTAAATATAAATGTGATACAAGCATATGCACCAACAGCAGATAAGTCAGAAGAAGAAATAACTAAGTTCTATAAAGATCTGGAAAAAGCAATAAGACTAACAAAGAAAGAGGACATAAACATAATAATGGGCGACTTTAACGCCAAGGTGGGTAAAGAAAGATGTGAAGACATAATTGGAGAGTACGGCCTTGGAATTAGAAATTAAAGAGGCGACCTGCTGTGTGAATTCTGCCAAGAGAACGGTTTTGTCGTCATGAACACATGGTTTCAGCTTCCACCCCGTAAGTTATATACTTGGAGATCACTAGGAGATTGTCCAAACCGAATAATTAGAAACCAAATTGACTATGTTTTAATAAACAGAAGATTTCGTAACGCTATCAAAAGAATCGCAGCATATCCAGGTGCTGATATTGCATCCGATCATAATTCGCTAATAGCAGATGTGAGGTTAAAACTAGCAAAAATTAAGAGAACAAATACAAATACCAGCATACCTATAAATACAAGAGAACTGATGAGAGACGAAAATCTGAAGAAGAGTTATGCGAATCAAATTAATAAAAGAATGCGAGTAATAGAACAAAATGATGATATCGAAGAGATGGTCAATGATGATTAAAGGAACAATTCTGGCAGTAAACAGGGAAGTTAAAACACAGATCAGAAAGAGAAAGCATAACGAATGGATGACGGACGAAATTATGGATCTAATGGAAAAGCGAAGGCAACCTAAACAACAACGTTATCAAGACAAATACAAACAGATACTCAAAGAAATCCGTCAGAAAATTACGAGAGCAAAACAACGTTGGATGGTGGAAAGGTGCAACGAAATAGAACAATTGCAGGAAAAAGGAGATAGTTTTGGACTACATAAGAAGATCAAAGAAATATCGAATATACACAAAAGCCACCACAGAACAAGAATACGCAACGACAGAAACGAATACATAGAGTCAGAAGAGGAGATAGCAATGGCGTGGAAAGAATACGCAGAAAGCCTTTTTAGTGACGAAAGACCAACACAACCAACGCGCAAACTTCTCCAAAACTTATCAGGGCCATCAATAATGCAAAGTGAAATAGAATATGCAGTTAGAACCACAAAGATGCATAAAGCAACAGGTCCAGATGAAATTAATATAGAAGCAATAAAACTACTAGACGAGGAGAATATCGAAATCTTGGTAAGTCTGTTCAATAGAATTTATGATACTGGTTACATTCCGCGAGAATGGCTGCAGTCATCCTTTGTGATGATCCCAAAAACAGCTAATGCCACAAAATGCAATAAACACCGCTAAATCAGTTTAATGAGTCACTTGTTGAAACTCTTCCTTAGGATATACACTCAAGAATGTACAAGATACTAGAAGAACTTAGCGGGTCAACACAATTCGGTTTTAAGGGAGGACTAGGAACAAGAGAGGCAATTTTATGTTTGAACACCTTAATACAAAACTGCTTAGATCAACGAAAAGATGTCTACCTCACCTTCATCGACTACGAGAAGGCATTTGACAATGTTAAATACGTGATGAATTTGAAATCCGGAAAGGTATCCGCCAAGGCTGCATACTCTCTTCGATGCTTTTTAATTTATATGTTGAAAATATATTTGCGGAAGCATTAGAAGATACGGAATTAGGCATTAAGGTGAACGGCATACCAATTAGCAACCTACGCTATGCGGACGAAACAGTGATTATAACTGATAATTTGGAAGATCAGCAGTTATTACTTGATAGGGTGAATAGCATAGGTAAAAAATATGGCCTCCAAATCAACATTTTGAAAACGAAATATATGGTCATTAGCAGAAACCCTCCAGAAAACCCGATAATATGCATAGGTGACAATCGTATAAATCGCGTGAAAACTTTTAAATACCTTGGCACCACAATCAATGACCAATCGGATCCACAATACGAGATAAAAACCCGAATACAAATGGCAAGACAAGCTTTTGTGAAATTCAGACCGCTCCTATGTAATCAACACCTAAACTTCGAAATACGCTGTAGAATGGTCAAGTGCTACATATGGTCCATCTTGCTTTATGGCATGGAAACGTGGACTTTGAAAAAAATATCTATCAACAAACTTGAAGCATTTGAAATGTGGTCATTGAGAAGAATGATGCGCATACCTTGGGTGGATAGAGTTCGAAACGATGACGTCCTTAATAGAGCCGGCGTGGAAAGAGAACTCTTTGAATTAATTAAAAAACGCAAGATTGGTTACCTTGGGCACATATTGAGAGGAGCAAAATATGAAATACCACAGTTAATTCTACAAGGGAAGATCGAAGGTAGGAGAGGAGCCGGCCGCAAACAATTATCCTGGTTAAGGAATATTAAAGAATGGACAGGAATACACAATACAGGTGAGCTGTGTCACGCCGCCAAGAACAGAATTCTAGTAATGAGATAGTCGCCTACGCACTTTGGTGTATGGCATGTTAAGAAGAAGAAGAAGGCTAATTTTATCCCGTTATCCTAATATACGGTATTAGGAACATTTTTTTTGTCAGTCTAAATTTACCGTTTTTTTATAAAAATTTAAATTTTATTTTTTTACTTTGTAGAAATGATTTGTTTTCGTTCAATAAATGATTCTTTATAGTCTACTACTTGTTTTGCTCTAAAATATTCATAAATTAATGACGTATTAAAACTAATATAATAAATTTATCTTTAATTGTGGCTTATTCCCAGTTTAATAATAATGAACTAATATTAGGGTTCAAAAAGAAGTATCCGATATTAGGGTATTTTACTCTACTGTCCTGTATCACTCACTAATGTATCATCCAAAGTTCTAGAAAAAAATATTGTGGTACTTAGAACAAAAAAAAACATTTAATTAGTGTTTTTGTATTTTCACTGAAAAAATGTATTTGTACGAAACTTTTAAGTAAAAAATTGTATTAGTACGCCACCTTTGATGTTATAGCATTTCCTTATCGTAATAAAGCTTGTAAAATAAAAATTGTTTGTAACCAGATTAGTTTACAGAGCAATTAAACGCATTAAAAATTCTCTTTGTCAAGAAAAAATTCTCCAGCTGTATTTAAAAGCAGTATTATTGTTATAAATATTAATATATTCAATTACGCAAGTAATTACGGTAAGAGCTTTTGCAAGGCACTATTTAAACTTAAAAAAGCTTTGGTTTTATGTTTAAAAAAAGAGTTTTTTCCGGAATAACTCGGTGAAGTTTGTGCTAATTTTAGAAGTAACTTAAAAAAATTAAACAAGAGTCAGTCACGCGAAATATAATCTATAAAAATATTTTCTTCTTCTTCAGGTTCTTTCTCCTATCGGAGGTTGGAAATTATCATCGGTATTTTAATTTTATTAGCCGCGCCTCTACACAATTCTAATGATCTGCAACTTAACCACTCTCTCAAATTTCTTAGCCAGGAAATTTTGCGTTCTCCTGTGTTTCTCTTGCCTTGTACCTTACCTTGCATAATTAACCTAAGTAATACGCACTTTTTGCCCCTTATTATGACCCAGATATTGAATCTTTTTAATTTTAACAGCTTTTATGACTTCACATTCTTTCTTCATTCTTTGTTACACCTCCATATTAGTTACTTTTTCAGTCCACGATATTCTGTGGATTCTCCTGTAGCACCAAATCTCAAAGGAGTTTAATTTTTTGATTTCAGATGGTTTTATTGTCCACGCTTCCATGCCGTATAGAAAAGTAGAAAAAATGTATCAACGTGGCATTCTTGTGCGGATCTCTAGATTAAGGTTACGGTTGCAAAGTAAGTTCTTCAATTTTATGAACGTGTTTCTTGCCATTTCTATTCCAAATCTGATTTCTTTTGTTTGATCTTCATCTTCGGTTAGCCACGTTCCTTATTTATATGTTGTGGTTACTCTTGTTCTCAAAATCTCAAATCTCTAAAAAAATATTCTCAAAAATACAATTGAATAAAAAGATCATACAAGTAAAATTACTGTGACAATGCGTGTTTTGTGGTGACAGTGTTAAGTTGCACTGACTTAGAAAAAATCTGAGAATTTATTCTTTTCGGTGATAATTTGATGAAAAATTTGGCAACAGAGCTTTTCGCTCGTAAGTGCCTCGAGGAAGAGTGTAGTAATGCGCATGCCCAAGGTACCGTAGAGTGTAACTAAATATGAGTAGAGGAGAACTAACTTTTATAGTGCGCGACCAATCATGTAATGCTTTCTGTTAGATAAAATATTTGAATAGATTGTTAAAAAATGTGAGACCCAGCTCGTGCACGAAGAAATTCTATACGATAAGAAAGTGCTCGATATTGATGATGCTCTTGATACTGATAAAAGTTGAAATTGACGATGAGCAGTGTAATGAAAGTGCCAATGAACAAAAATGTCAGTTTGTTTGTAACCAATTATCTGCCGAACCGATATTTTTTGAAAAAAACGTGTTTTTGGTTCAAAAACAAATTAAATGTAATTAAAGGATAAACATCACTAGCTAACATGTTGAAAATTGTTTTTCCCAAGTAACCGTAATATAATTAAAGATATAGTAAAATATACGTACCAGAAGCTAGAGCTTATAAGACCAGCTTTTCAGCGAGAAAAAGATTTTCGTCCACAGATTTTGATGAAACAAAAGCATTCATTGAGATTTTATATTTGGCAGGTGTTCAAAAAGTCATTATCTCAATACTTCTGATTTATGGGTTAGTGATGGAACTGGACCTGAATTGTTTGCTGCGTAATTTTATAACTCTCCTATGTACCATAAGGTTCCACTATAGCAATACCAAAAAGATAGGGTATAATTTAATAGTTTTATTCGGAAACCCTCAGAGTCTTTCACTTATATACACAGAGGCAATATACAACAATTGAAATATTAAAGGCTTTCCGACAAAGATGCCGGTTTAGACAACATATTGCTAACAAGCCGGCAAAATACGTAAGTAATTTTTTTTTGACAGATACAAAAACCTGTTATACGTATTATGTGGATTTATATAGAAAAGCAGCCTGAAGGTTTATTCAAGTTGTCAAAAGATGCCTCCAGTGTACTACAATGTCTTATCTAGCCTATAAATACTTTTTGACTGAAACTGATATTGACGAACTAATATTGAAAAACAAAATATATGACCTTCAGTAAGAATCCAATACATGACACTAGTATCGCAATAAACGGTACCCAACTCGAAAAAGTAAACAAATACAAATACTTGGGAACCCTCATGAATAAAACAGGTGACGATTAAAATCACGAGATAAAAAGATTTATTGAAATTGCCAAGTCTACCTTTATAAAAATGAAAAAATTATTTTGTAATCGTGATATTAGTATTCATCTACGAACAAGAATGTTAAAATGCTATGTATTCAGTACTTTGCTTTACGGTGTTAAGGCATGGACTCTTAAACAGAGAAATGTTAAAAATCTTGAAAGCTTTGAGATGAGGTGCTACCGACGTATACTAAAAATAAGTTGGGTAGATACAATTACAAATGAAGATGTAATACGCAGAATAAATAACGATCCAGAAGTTATACTGAATATAAAAAAAAGAAAACTTAAATACTTAGGCCACCTGATGAGAGGACAAAAGTACACATTCCTACAAAATATAATGCAAGGAAAAATCTAAGGAGGCAGAAATCCAGGCCGTAGAAGAATGTCCTGGATGAGAAATTTAAGAGAGTGTTTGAATGTACCACATAACGCATTATTTAAAACAGCAGTAAAATAAATTAGAATCGTCATAATGATATCCAATCTCCGATAGGAAAGGCGTTCAAAGAAGAAGAAGAAGATAATGACGAAAACCTTACTAAATTCTGGGAGTTGTAAAAATATCCTAAAACTACCTATCTCTCAGATGATAATAAATTATGTAAACTTATTTTAAATAGACAACTTTTGAAAACACTGACGGAAGATTTACTGTATCTATTCTTCTCAAACTCCTCTTGTCCTGTTTAGGTGATTTAGAAACTAGTGATATCAACCATTTTTATAACTTGAAAGGAAACATGAAAAGAAATCCCGACCTGAAACTTTATAAATAAATACATGTCAATTGCCTCCAACCAAGACAATTACAAATTTTTTTACCACATCACGGTGTTATGAAAGATTCCGCTATCACTACAGGTTTTTAATGGAGGTCAATTTAGCAGTTCTGGTCTTTCGGTTAAGAGCTTGATGTTATCTGAATCTACAGTACCAGATTCCTAATTTAGCAGTTTATTGCGTTTTAGAATGCATAATATTATGTTAGGCTCTGATATTAAGAAGATGTGTTGTCAAGTACTGATAAAAAAGGATCAACATAAATATCAAAAACAGTACAGCAATTTTATCAAACTAATGAAATTCCACTCTTAATACCGTCTCTTGCGATTAAGTGTCTTCGACCTTTTTGGGTATTAGAACTTTACACAAGATAACTCATCTAAATTCAGAGGAGCATCCTGATTTGTTATTTATTCTAAGTAGACGATCTTTTTACTGGTGGTAAAAAATCTAAAGATGTTCTAAAGATGAAAACTAAATTACCTGATCTTTTAACCATTATGGATTCACCTTAAGGAAGTGAAAATCCAATAACAAACGCATTGCTGATTCTGATGAGGAATCATCCATCATACAGATTGGTACTGAACCACAAGAAAAACTCTGGGTTTAGCTTGGAACTCTGAAAGAGACAAATTTGATGTTTGGTTACAAAGATATTTATCTGATCCACTGGTACTAACACCTCTAGTTACAATTACTTCCAAAATTATTCTCCAAAAACTTTGCAAGTTATAGGTTTCATGAGATAAGTCTTTGTCCCTTGACATACAGATTTTGTGGTAAAATTACAGATCAGAGTTACAGTCTCAAAATACCCATACAGTTTATTTGCCCAAATCCCATTTCTGTTCAACTGCATGGATTTTGCGATGCGTCGGAGTTTGTATTTGGTGCTTCTTTCTATGTACGATATATTGACATAAATAACCTTAAACTAAGAGTAGCTCCAATAAAGAGCGTCGCCATATCTAGACTTAATTTGTCCGGCTCGAACGACCAATACCGAAATAACCTAACTGGCACTTACCTTGTTTTGGCAGAACTAGAAAACTTTAAATGATAAAATATCATTTTTTAACAGAAAACTGCACATATCTATTTTTGGATAAATAAAAGCGTTGGAGTTAACACGTTCTAATTCGCACATTTAAAATCTGTTTTTATCATTAATTCTTTCAGAATTTTCACATATAAAGGAATACTTATCTCAGAATCGATATGAATAACGTGGAGTAAGCTTGTTTTTGGCAGTAAGCCGACTGATATGTGGATGTGATAGCTAGGTAATGAGTCAAAGGAGTAACTGTAAAATCTAAGCTAACAAAATGAGATTTCTTAGAAGAATAAAAGAATATGTTAGTTTTTAATGAATTTTTTATTTCTCGTACTATTTTATTATTGGCAAACATTCCGATTAGATTAACAATATATATTATAGATTTCAGACATTCTCTACACAATTATAATTATAAAAGTGAATTTACAATTTTATTTAGTAAATATCCCCTTTTTTATAAGAAAACGTAATAAAATATAATCAAAATAACTGGTGACATATTTTGTCCGATCTCGGCAAGAAAAAAAATTTAGGCCGTAATACAGTTTCTTTTCTTCGTGAATGTATATTTCAGAACGTCATTTGTGTAGGCCCATTTATATAAAAGGTAACAGAACGTCCATCTGCTACATGTGTGTCCCCGGAATAAAAAATATGCTAAAAATATATTCGTTGCTGGGTAAATCATTTTTTCATGCTTGTGTTAGTCAGTTATTTTATTGCTGGACATTCAAATATTACCTATTTATAAGGTTTAAGCAAGAAACTGTAACGTGCGTAATTATGCGAATTATTCTGAGCAAAAATCATAATTTGCGGTACGTTTATGCAGTAGTTATAATGAAGAAACAAGAGAAAATAATACAATCTGAAATGGTTTTCATATAATATGTTTGTGTTCTCTGGGTAGTTTTATTAAATTTTGTTTCTGTAAAGTTTTCTGCTATTTGTGTGCCTTTAAGATATCTGGATTACAACAACTATTAGCTTTTTTAGTTGTAGAATCTATTTTACAAAATTTAGCTTTTACAATGGCTTAAAAATATTTAATCTAATTAAGATCTCGTAAATTTCTGACCATTGTTAGACCAGGAAAACTACCTCACTGTAGCCATGAGCTTCTTTTAGTTTATTTTCTAATCAATATTCTAAAAATTCTGTTTATTTTTTCAAATATATACAGGAATTTTGTAATGATTCACAATGATAGTAGTAATTTTGGTTGTCAGCTCTAATTTGTAATCCTATTTTAATGATCTTCTTCTTTTTTCCTCTTTATAAGGAATTCTGCTTGTTCATTGGCAGATTAATACCTTCATGGAAGGTTGTCACTCCATTCTAATGTCTTCACTTCTCTTTCGATCTCTCAACGTATTTACTGTAATTCTTCTCAGTACTCTCATCTCTGCTGTTTCCAGTAACCTTTGTATTGTGACTGTGCCGGGCCTTGTTTCTGAGGCATATGTCATTATTGATCTTACACTGGCTTTTTAAATTCTTGACTTCATTTTAGTTTTAATGTGTCTGTTTCGCCATATAGTGGTATTATGGCATCCTGTCAGTCTATTTGCTTTCTGTATCTGTGATCTTTCACTTATTTGTCCAGGTCTCTATAGCTAGACAGTGCAATACCCAGGTATTTTATTTCATTTCCATTACTTGTTCAATCAATTTCTATTTTACATCTGGTTGATTCTTTGCTCACTACTATTGTTTTAGTTCGATTACGAGAAAGCATTCGATAATGTAAAACACGAATTGGTGATAAAATACCTACAAGAGTTGGATTGGATCCCAAGGATATAAGAATTATCGCTTATCTGTATTGGAACCAGACAGCAACAGTACGTCTTCAAAATTTCAACGAAAGAGAAGATTTCTCCATTAAAAAAGGAGTAAGGCAAGGTTATAGACTGTCTACAATGCTGTTCAATTTATACGTAGAAAAAGCCTTCGCAGAAGCAGTGGCAGACTCTAATAAGGGTATTAAAGTTAACAGCATATTTATTAATAACATCAGGTATGCCGATGATACAGCCATAGTGGCAGATAACATCGAAGATCTTCAATGCCTTTTAAATGATCTAACTCTTGCAAGTGAAGCTCGGGTTTGAAATAAATATCAAGAAGACAAAAACAATGATTATAAGTAGAAATGATTACCCCAACATAAAGTCTCTGGAGAAGAAATCGAACAAGTCAGGCAATTCCATTCCATTAACAAACTTGAGTGTTTGAAATGTTGGTGCCTCGCGTCGAATGCTCAGAATATCAGGACGGACAGGGTCAGAAATGAGGAAGTACTCAGAGAGCGGGCTTACAGGATAGGGAACTTTTTAGTTATATAACAAGTAAGAAGACTGCATACTTGGACAACATATTACGAGGAGAAAGATACACTTTTCAGCAACTGACACTCGAAGGGAAGATAGAGGGTAGAAGAGGTCTGGGACGTTAAAAGATGTCATGGCTGCGCAATATTCGATAATGGACAGGAATCCATAGCTATGAAATGATTCGCAATGCCGCTAAAAACAGAATTATTTAATTCTGAATATTTAACATCTCACCTGACAAGACGTGTACGTGGACACCTACGCAGAAACGCACGGCACCTTAAGAAGAAGAATTGTTTTAGTTTTCTGAGATGAGATTGTCATAATAAATTATTTTGCTGTTTGTTAAATTTGTGGATCACTATTTACAGACTACCTATATCTTGGGCTATCAATATTGCGTCGTCTTTGTAACAGAGTATTTTTATTTCTTTATTTCCCATTCTGTATCCTATTCCTGTATTAACGCTTTTGTTGATTTCATCCATGATCAAATTGAATAGCATGGGGCTCAATGAATTTCCTTGTCTCATTCCGCTGCCTATTTGCCTGCCTAAGTTGCCCATCTATTTCGACGTCAGACGCAGAAATGCTGGTCTATTATACTTTAGTGATTTCTCAGTAATTTGCTTTCTAACGAATATTGCATCTGTACACCATCTAGTACTACGAAAACCTTGTAGTTGATCTGCTAAACTTATCCTCGGATTTATTAGTAAACACATATCTAGTTTTAATTCTTAGGGTAGAATAAAAAAAGTGTGAAATGTAAAAATAAAATGGCTAATGCAATGATGAATGAGCAAATTTTAGCAACTGGAAATTCATAGTAACTATACTACTGAAAGAAAGGCAATTGTCACATTTATTGGCGATACCTGAACAAGATTACAGTGAAGCAGAAGAAAAGTCACAATTTATTCTCAAAGATTTTAAAGCCAAAAGAATCATAGACCAAAATTGTTAACACAAACACTTGAATTTAGGTAAATAATCAAAAACTGTAAAAGAAATAAAAAATTAGGTCATCCTCTGTTTGGCTTCTTCTCGGCTTCTAGTGCAGAAGTAAAGCTCCAAGCAACTGCTAAAAATTAACTGACCAACTAGTCGTGTCATCGAATATTGTTGGTTTGATTTTAGCTGGATTGGAATGACATGCGAATTAAGGAATAGTTGCAACCTTTGTCTGACTCATTATTTTGGCTTCACCATCTCGTAATTTACGGTCCAATTTCTGGATTGCTGTGTATTTTTATTTACAGCCTTTTGTATCTCTGTGAGTGGTGGTCTCAGTAGCAGTTTCTTGTATCTCGCTACGTAATTGTGTATTTTTTGACATTTTGAATTGTTTTCTAATATTTCCGTCTCAAACCCTGCCAATTTAACAAACATGTCTTCTTTGAGACCACCTAATATTGCAGCATAGCTAGTAATAAGTGATCTTGGTAGCAGAGACCTTCTGAAACATCTCCAGATTCAGCAGCGTCAGCAGATCGCTTTGACCTATGGTTTTCGACATTTTCAACTAATAATTGTCAAAGCTCGGCCACTAAGATGTCCCACTTGATACCGTGGTCACATTTTGTTATATTTGGCCCTTTTGATTTTGGTTTTTGTAATTGTTAATATATTTAAAAAAAAATAAAAAACAAAAAGAGAAATCATACGATTTCTACCTGGCGAAATCGAATTCAAATATAAGCCGCCGTGCTCCCTAAAACTTGCGAAGCAAACAGCTTCATGAATGAATCAGCAAGGGAGTCTAAAAATTGCACTCCAAATGCCGTTTATCATGGCCTATATTCGTAGTGAATTCGATTTCTGCGAAATCGAAATCGAAATACGTATATGCGGCTTGTTGCTGCTCTGTATCAAATCAAAATCTAATACCGTCATTTTGTGATATTTTTTTATTTTTAAACATTTTTTTATGTATTACATCCACTTATTAAACTTGCCACTGATGTTAGCTATTATGTTTTCCTTATTACAATTGAAGCTGAATTCTGGTCTTTTATAGAGGTATTACTCATCTATCACTTTTTTTCCGGGCTTAGGACCAGCTGTATTGGTTATAGATCTACTCAGTTGACCCTACAACTTAAACAGGCAGAGATTTAAGCTTACTTAATTAATAATAGAGAGATGGTAGAGTTTTTGTATGGAAAACTGTATGTTGTATATATTGGGAATGTTAAATGAGATAATTAAGAACGTTTCCTTTATGGTTGTTGGAAGAAACATTCTTAGAGAACCAAAAGAGTCTTTGCTTTGACAAAACTTTAACCGAGGACAAATTTAATAGAATTTTATCGGTATTTTTCTAACGCAATAATTTTGCTTACATAGATGGGTACTATTTTATTAATCAAGTCAAGTTTTAAGACTAAACTTTCTTAATTTTTAAAGATGTCATACTTACTATTATTCAGAAACATAAGTTTATATAAATAATCCGTTTTATCCCTAGGTGTTAACAGCAATTCCTCATATGCCGCTTCGATCAAAGGGAAAAAATAATATAAATTTTAACTAAACATTCCCACAATGTATTGCAGGAATTGTTTCATACGTACACAGAATTTGTCGTCCGAAGTATCATTGTTATGTTTACTGTAAAGCATTCCAAAGCTAGAGCTAAAGTTGCAGCATTATATGCATCAAATTGGTAACGCTGTGTAATTAGCAAAATAATTTCTGTGGACTTGTGAAAGCCCAGAGACAAGTTGCAAGTGTTTATTTTCCGAGGATAACTAGCAGTTTGTTGAATTATTTACAATCTCTCGGATGCTTGTGGCGTACAATATTTTCTGAAATGGATTCCAAGTTTGAATTAGCGCAACTTCATCAACGCTTTCGCTAAATCCTTCAAAATGCGGTAAGTTTCGAGGCCAGCAAATAGAGAAACCGGATTTGCAATCTTAGTTTAGATTTTGAATACATTATAATACTACTGCATACGCGTTTATTCCGTTCAAAGTTTGTAGTATACTAAGCGGAAAATGTAAAATTTAGCTCTGCAAAGAATCAATTTTAATGTATGTTGGCTTTTGAGGTAATTTATATTAAAAGCTATTAAAAACGGTTCATTCTACACAAAAAATGCTTTTAAATATTTTTGTTTCAAATTATCTCATCTCCATTTGTTATTCGAAACATTTTTGTCTACGATGTACAGATTCTTGGTAAATCGATTTTTTTGCGTTTTTACCACCATGCGAGGGAGGTTTTAAGGTGAATCCCGAAGGTGAAAGTGGTAAACTTTTATGCATATTTGGTCCAAAAGTTAATATTCTCTGCAGAATTCAGCAGAATTCATCAGAATTCAGATTTTTAGTGGTCAACTGTCTGACGACTGGATTACACAGTCCCTTGCAAGGGTCTAAATTGTCTTTTGAGAATTTTTCTGAAAGTCTGTCTTTTGTGAAAGTTTTTTGATGATGCTAGGATCCTGTCCACTATTGGCTGCTATCTATTGAAGATTAATAAATTCTTTAATAGATTTAATTTGAGATAAAAGAGTGGTCTCTAAACGATATTTAAATGACATACGACCATTGGAAAAAAAAGCTATCTATCTGTGAAGGATTTCTATAGATACTAAAGTCGAAATATCCATTTAATCTGGTGATGGTAAGGTCAATAATGTAAATTGATTAAGATTATTCTAGTTCTGTGGTGAACTTGATATTGGGATGGATTTGGTTAATTTTAGAAAGATCAGCTGAGTTGAAGTTCAACACAGCTACTCAAAACAACAAAGTCATCAGGTTGTTTGTAGTATTTATTGTTAAATTGTAAATTGTGAATTGTTTGTAGTATTGTAGTATTTATTATTAAAAATAGATTAAAGCAGTAAAAGCATACCCAGGAGCAGATGTCAACTCTGACCATAACCCGCTGATAGCTAGAATCCACGTGGAACTCAAAAAGATTGTAATACCAAAAAATAAACCAACGTTTGATTACACAAAATTAAGAAAAAGAGAAATACATCAAAAAGTGATCCAACAAGTCAACTCAAATCTAACAGAAGTGGGAAAAGAAATCTTAACATCAGAAAATGTCAATGAAAAGTGGAGCAATATTCAGGAGGCATTACTAAAGGCTGCAGAAGAAAATTTAAAGCCTGAAAAGACAAATAAAAAACAGAAGTGGAAAACTTCAAAAATTCTAGCTTAATGGAAAAGAGGAGAAAAGCCAATGGAAGAAATGAGCCAAAATATCAAGAACTACAAAGTAGAATTAAAATAGAGATAAAAAAGGCCACAGAAACAGATCAAGGCATAAAAATAGAAGAGTATGTCAGAAAATACGACAGCTTTAATAGGCATAAAAAAATAAAAGAACTAACAAATACCAAAAAGCAAGCACACTATGGGATACTCAAAGATAATAATGGTAAACTCATAGATAAACTAAGACATCATAGATAAACTAAGATTTTGGCAAGAATACATAATAAAATTATTCGACGATGATAGAATAATAAAAGAAGAAACGCGGGACTAAACAGGACCAAAAATAATAACAGGCAATTAGAAAAAATCAGTCCGCAAAATCAGTAGGCCCAGATCAGATACCCACTGAGCTAATTAAATGCATTGACGAAAAAACACAGCATATATTTTAGATCTGTTCAACAAAGTATATACAATAAGAGTAATACCCCAAGTTTGGTTGCTGTCCACGTTTGTAACAATACCAAAGTCAGCACATGCGACAGAATGCACCCAGTACTAAAACACTAGAAGGAAAAACACTTTCTGTGGCCAAACAATGTTTTTTAGCAACTTTTTATGTAAGTAGTAAAAAACCAACGTGTTCTTTCTATACATTTAAATTTCAACTCACGTGTTTTTAAATTATTTTAAAGTTTTAAGCTTTTGATAATTATTTTTTATACATACCTTGATACACACGAACACCACGTTCTTTGTATTCAACAGGTATACTAGCCACTCCTGGATTTCTCCACTTCATGGTTTTGATCCAGTTTCACTTTTAATATTCTTCATTTGTTTTACCAAATTTACTTTAGTAAAATCTTTGTGATAGGAAATGTAGTTGATGTATCTACCTGAACTCATTTATTTTATATACCAATCTACTGTAATTATGTTATCAATTAAACGAAAAAATCTAGTATCTAAGAAAGGAATAGATTGTAATACACGTTCACATAATTTAATATTTAAAATAATCAAAATGAAGTTAACATAAAAAAAATATTTTTTTGCAAATCGCCAGGAAATTTTGACATTCCTGTCAAAATTTCTTGAAGAAAAAGTCAGGACTTCCTTACTGTAAGGAAATGTCATTTCCTTACTGTAAGGAAATTATATTTCCGTACAGTTGTTAGTGTTCTACATAAATGATAGAAAACACATTGCTTATAAGGAATTAATTTATATTTTGAAAACATCAAGTCATTGCTGAATACATTTTTAAGATCAATTTGTTATATTTACAGTAATTTGACAGTTAGTACAATTATTGAACATTGGAGGAACACTCTTAGAACTATGAGAAACATTTTGGACAATATGCAGGGTGGAAGTGTCATTTTGTTGAATATTTTGTACTGTGAAAATTTTATTTGCCACCTCAACCTTATTGTTAAGCGATTCTTCGATATATCCTTCAGCAACGTTTGATGACTTCCATCCGCCATGCCTCTTTAAACTAGTTATGTCGGCACCAGAGTCAACCAATATTGTTGCAGAAAACCGACGAAAGCAGTGACCAGTATATTCTGTCGGATTTACCAAGTTCAAATAAGTAGCAATTATTTTGGGCATTTTTCTAAATTGATGAATTCCTACCACTTGTCTACAACCCTTTCCGCTTTGATATTTAAAGAAAAATCGGTCACTATTCATATTTTCTGGTCTTAACGAAACATACTTTCGATAAACATTCAAGTAGATCTGATTAATTACAAATGATCTTGGTTTGTTGGTTTTCGAATCAGGTATGCTGATTAAAAGCTTAGCTTCTTAAAAGTCTTCTATATCGTGTACAGTTATTCGGACTAACTCATCTATTCTACAGGCCCCAGAAATACCAAATATTACAGCCACCTAAAAAATAAATAAAGCTCAAATCTAAATAGAAATTAAAACCTTGTAAATTACCTTAATCATTAAATTTTCTTTATCTGGAGCTTCCTGGATAAATTTTTCAATTTCTTCCTTCGTTAAAATCTTAGATTTCTTTGCCCTATAACCTTGAGCTTGCCGTTTCAATAAAGAACGAAGTTTTGAGAATGTAGATATATCTACATTGTGTTTAAGTGCAAGGGTTGACTTCAGCATTGAATAATTGGCCCATAATGTTGAAGATTTCATCTTTAAACAAAGGTCTAGGAAGTATGCCATTACAACATTTTCTGAGAAAGAACTCGTATTTTTACTCATGCGATAATCCATAAAACGTCTGTATGCATTTTCATACTTTTCTCTTGATTTCTTTGGCAATAATTATAATGAAGCAGTATTCACTGCCTCAACCAGCTCTGGAGGAGTCCCAGGAATGGAAATTGCATCATCACTTATCATTTTACTTTCGAGAACACCAGCAATTAAATTTATAAGCGTCAAGTTTGAAAATTCAACCTCAATACGTTTCCATAGTAACCCAAGTAATTTTATTAGGAATTTCAAAGCACCATTTATTTGGGAATAAAATTATCGCGTTTTTTTTAAATCAATCAATATCTGTCGAATTTTAAACGATTTGCGGAAAAATAGTATGTTTACCTCGTAGGAAAAGCCACATTCCTGGACTCTGTGTTGCTAAGTCTCGGCTTGCGCCTCGACTTAGCAATCTTCACAGTCGTCCAGGAATGTTAAGCTTTTCCTACCCGGTAAACAATGTACTATTGTTCTAATGTTAAATAATGACAAGCATATAAACTATATTAACTATTTACAGATTAAATTTCTCCCAAATTAATTAAAGCTGTGCAATAATTTTATTTTTCCAGTTTCCAGCTGTTCTCTGTATGTAGAGGTTTACTCCCCGGCTCTGGAACTCAATTTTTGCAATGTATGTTACCTGAAGTCATATTTAATTTAATACTGAACATCACAGTTTATTAACAACAAGATGTATAATCTTTTACAACTATATGTAATTTAAAGGATTTCTTACCCATGTATTTTGGTGGCGTAGGCATTTTAACCTAGCAATTTTAAAATTTAAACCTGATGATGGACTGTTTAGTCCGAAATCGTTTGTTTTTGTGATGTAGCCCTTTTAAGGGTTTTTTAAATAAATATACCCACTTACGAAGACTAACCTCTTTTTTGTGATACGTGGTATACAGCCAGCTACAGGAATTGTTTTCCTTGTGGATTTTATTTTATTTTTATTTTAACACTAACCTATTTTCAAAACCAATTTCTTTGGATTAGTTTTAAAGATAAGTTTAAGTATATCTTGTTTTGGTCTTGGCCCTGGTCATGATATGAAAAGGACGGTTTCATGTTTTCAATCTCTCTATCCGGGAAAATGTCTCTGACAAGTTCCAAGTTATCCAGAACAACTGGAAAAGCGGATGTAGTGTGTAATTTTTATAGCCCCCTGTGGTCTACTAAAAGACTTTTCATTTAAGTTTGTTCAGAGAATGTTCCAGTGAAATATGCCTGATGACGTTGCAAGCTATATATAGAAGTTTATATGAAGATATTTTTAGTAAGAGATATATTTTTAATTTATTTTCCTATTTACATAAGCTATAAAATTGAATTGTTAAATAGGTTATAATTTATTACATTAAGGGCCGGTTCTACAATGCTAGTATATACTGAGAATAAAGTTATACTTGGAATAATTTCATTAATGGTGTTCTACAAACAAAGAAGAAACTAGGAATAAGATAATCGGAGTATTTCTGAAGAATAACTTTATCCCTCCAAAGTTTAGCAGATATACGGAGTATAAATTTATACTGCATTTCTATTGGTCGGTCAGGGGTTGTCAAATCTGTAATATTTTAACCTCACTTTATTCCATTCAATGAACTGTGGTTTTGTTTGTTTTTTTATATATAAAATAAAATATTTGATATTACAGAAAAATTTTAGATTGTAAATCCAAAGGAAATTTAATTAGGCAATCCAAAGGAAAAAGAAAGCATTTATTATTTCAATTCTAAGATTTTAGGATATGTATGTAATGTAATAACCTCCGCACATTTAACTAATATAGTATAGGTATAATCTTACCAAGGCAATATATTTTTTAATGTTTTGATAACAGAGACTGTAATTCTAGAATCTGTATTGTATAAACATTTCTTTAACTAAAATTATATATTTTGTAATCCAATATTTATACTTGTTTAAAATGTGGAGTACCTATATAGACATATTTACATAATTTTGGTTATTATATTATAACACTAATCTCAGTTGATGATAATAAAAAATTTAAGAAGGAAATCTTACTAAGAGAAATGATTTTATATACAATATTCCAAAAATTTTACTACTTTGGCTTTTAAATAAGTATTAAAATATACAATGATGTACATGGTTGTTAAAATAGTATTACAAAAAGCCTGTCAAAATCGGGGTGTAGAAAGTAAGAGTGTAAATAAAGTCATATAAAGAGGGTAAAACCAAGGAGTTCATAAAAGGTTTTTGATTTTCACTACAGCACTGAAATAAAAATTGAGAAACCATGGGTTAGGAATTAAGTACAGAAACAGTTGCAATATATTTGAGATACAATAAAATGTTACAATATAATATCACTATTTTATTGATTCAATGCTAGAACTGCTTCCATGCAACTTATCTACTATCTCCTTTAATACAGCAGTTTGTGTATTTATTAAAGTAATCTTGTCTTCTCTGAAAATGTTTGCTGGAACAAACCTAATATAATATAATGTGAGTCATGAGGAACTATACATACTCCTACCTCCTACGGAAACCCCTATGGGAAATAACAAGTAACCAGTAAAAAGTGCAAGGGGAGTTGTTATTTTATAAAAACTTGATATTCCAGTATGTCTAATTTGTAAAATTTTTATTAAAGTTTTTAAAAACCATAGGTTGATATTCTTTCATGAACAGAACAAACTATTTTTTTTTAAACCGGACCTGACTTTATTTCTAGTTTAAATGTGATGTAGTGACATGTTTGACCAAAATATGAGACACATCTAATTTACAATTCAAAAGCTATGATGAATAGAAGTCAGTCAAAATTGACAACTCGCAGTGTATGTTATTAAACAATGAGAGCGAAACTTTTTAATGGTCATTTGTTATTCCCCATAGGGTTCTCCATACAAGGTTGGAGTATGTCCTGTATTAACTAAGTACTAAGTAAATATTTTACACTTTATTTCTCAACTCTTGTTTAAAAATGTGAACTTTAAACTGGCATATTGTCTCTTTGTGGTTTTCTTCAAAGACTCCCACTTGTTTCGAAGCATTTAAGCTGTCTTTCCTGTACCACAATTGGAATTAAATTTTATGGATAATTTTAACCACTCCTCATCTTTGATGGCACTTGTTGTTGTGTCAGTTTTCTTACATTCTAAAAACAAAATTAAAATAAATACTGAACCCATAGATACATATTTTTTTACATACCTAGTATTTCTTTATGTTCTTTAAATAAACTCACAAGCATTTCAATTTCTGTATATGTAAAATTTTTACATCTTTTTTTTGTAAAGTATAATAATATAAACGTAGATAAATTACCAGATAAAGCGAATTAGATTATTCAATTACTTTCAATTGTAAACAAATTTTAAAGTTATGACAAATGCCAAATGTCGCTGTCAATAACAATTTGAACTAATTTTGAAGACATCAGATCTACTATTTCGTTTTACCTTAGTGTTCTGTGGTTATACCCAGAATAACTATTCCGCTGTCGATTTCACAATGTAGAACGCTCGAAAGGTTATACTTGGAATTAACTCAAGTATAAGTTATACTTAGAATAACTATTCTCCAATTTATACCTGGATTGTAGAACCGGCCCTAAAGGTTACGGATACACTGAAATACGATAAGTATTTCATACGATAAGTAGAAATCAACTGATAAACGATAGCTCAACATATTTGGTTCGGAATCCATTAGATAATTTTTCTGATGCAATAAGCGTTCGAGGAGAAAAGATGGAACAGCAATCAGGCTGTTAAGTCACTCAATTTGCTGACGATACCACAGTGGCACTAAATTCCAATATTTTTTTTTATGTAGTACAAAAAGCAAACTGTCTTGTAAAAAGTATGACTCATTACTGTTTAAATAATGCCCTAATCTTAAATGGATCAAAGACCAATATGGTAACCTTTTCACCTTCTACTATGCACATGAGTCCATTAGTAAATGGCATTGACAATTGGTCTGTGGTAAATAGCCACTCCAATAAGTTGTTAGGTGTTTACCTGGATTCTAATTTGTCTTGGAGTTCTCACGTTGATTATGTAGTGGGAAGATTGTCTGTACACTGTTATGTTCCATGGCAACTTAGGAATTTTGTCTCCCTAGAAATCTTGAAACTTTACTATTTTGCTTATGTACAGTCAATTTTGCAATATTGCTTAGTTTGTTGGGGAAATTACTCGCGAATTAATGAGGTGCTTGTTCTTCAAAAAAAAAATATTCGTACCATGACGTTTAGAAGGCGCTTGGATTCCTGTAGACCAGTTTTTAAACAATTAAATATTTTAACTGTAATTTCTCTGTATATTTTCAATTGTGTTGTTTATGTAAAGTCACATAGATGTAATTTTATTTGCAGAAATGATGTTTCCTTAATGAGTGGCTACAATTTTCGTTACAGAAATGATTTGGTGACCCCTGCTCGTCACTTGACTGTTGTGGGCAAGGGTCCTTACCCAACATGCGTTAGTTTGTATAATAAATTACCTAATTATGTTAAAGAGTTAAATATTCATGTATTTAAGAGAACAGTTAAGGACTTACTTCTGACAAACACTTTCTATTCGTCAGAGGAATACTTGCAGGCATCTTTTTAACAATTTGTATGTTTTTGTGTATATTTTATGTTTTATGTGCTTATAGTTTTAACTTTTTTTACTACCTATGTACTCACAGTTTTTTAGATTGTATTTTGACGCATTTCAATACTTGTAAAAGTCAGATGAAATAAAGAATATTGATTAATACCGTGTTATTTATAGGACACTCAACATTTTATCTTTTTTTCCCAAAATTTGTTTAAATTTAAAATTTTAGTAAAATTAAAATCCGTAAACTAATTTTTGAAACCAAATTCAGATTTTTGCTTTAATATGTGCCTTCTAAGAATTTCAAGGCAAAACAGACGTTGATAAAGATGTTATTAGAGACATGGGGAATCAAAAATCCTCAACGAATTGGTTTCTTGTACTCGTTCAGAGTTCAACTTTCTTTTCCTTTTTATTAAAATTTATATATAATTTGTTTATATTAAATTTAAAGGGATGCATGGTTATGGCATAGGAAATGAAAGAGGAGAAAAATTATATAACTTTTTAGAACAACAAAATTTATTTTTCATGAACACACACTTCAAGAAACCAGCAAACCGAAAAATGGACGTGGATATCTCCCGATAAAAAGACAATAAAATGAGATCGATTACTTCTTGTGACAACAAAAACATTTTTTAAGATACAACTGCTCTTATAGTGTATTTTTATGTATGAGAGAGTAATAAAACAATAAATTATGTATGCAAATCCGTAAACTGTTGATACGGGTGACTCAATGAAAAACAGATATTTGTCAACAAGTTTACAGAAGTATATAGAAAAACAATTTTAAATTGAGTATGACCACCAGGTATAAAGGTTGGAGCAGAATAGAATACAATAGTTGTGAGGGTTACTAATCCCTAAATAAGGTTGCCAGTGTCGGAGTGATGGAGGTTAACAGGTACTAATGAATTTGCAAGAAATGTAAGATGTTTATTTTATTGGTTATATAAAACCAATAAAAGTTTAATAAGTACCTACCTATTCGCAAAATAAAGTTTAATTCTTTAGATAAAATAAAACGTTTTATTTTATCTGAAATGAGAGCCTTCCACGAAGTAAGGGTTTCAACGATCAAACATTTAGTTCTTTAATTCCAGGAATCTACGACAGTAATTGACTAGATAATTACCTTCTAAACTTATTCCACAAAAAATGTGATAGTGGGTTTTTCCATTTTGTAGGAAGGTCCAAGTGGCGTATTCAAAATTCTTAACAGTTTACTAAAAGTAGGTACTTCAGTTTCAAGGTGCAGTTTATTGTGTATACTAGTGTTATGGAAAATTTGGAAGTTCTGTGTAAACGCCGAAAAATTGGTCCTTTAACAGTTAATGAAAAAACATTAATATTTAATTGTTTTAAATCATTTACAGACAAACGTTTATGTGAAAGTGTTGATGAGACCGTTGAGTTAGTTAGCAGTACACTTGGTGTTGGGAAATCTACGATTTACAGAGTTATTAAAGAAGAGAAATGTGGTAGTTTTCAAATGCCACGTAATGCTCCAGAGAAACCAAAATTTCAAATAGAATATCATTTTAAAGAAGGACTTCGACGGAAAGTGCATGAATTCTCTTTAGACAAGAATTTCCAACATTGGATAAAGTTCTTGTCTCAGTTCGAGATGATAAGGATTACCCAGAAATGAGTCGAAGTACGTTATGGAAACTTTTAAAAGAAATAGGCTTCCGCTGGAAAAAGAATTCCGGAAAGTCTATTTTATTAGAAAGAAGCGATATTGTCATATGGAGAAGACATTTTCTAAGAACCATAAAGGAAATGAGAAACCAAAAAAAAAAAAATATTTTATCTTGATGAAACATGGATCAACGAGGGTCATACACCAAATAAATTTTGGCAGGATGAAACTGTTACAATTCAAAGGCACGCTTGTGTAAATAACTTATCTACTGATTTAAACCCACCATCAGGAAAGGGACGCAGGCTGATAATAGTACACATTGGCAGTTCAGAGGGTTTTGTTGAAGGTGGTTTATTAACTTTTGAATCAACTCGTACCGGTGACTACCATGAAGTCATGAACGCTGATGTCTTTCAAGAATGGTTCGAACAAATGATAGATCTTCTTCCTAAGAACTGTGTAATAGTAATGGATAATACAAGTTATCACTCCAGACTTATAGAAGGACTGCCCATAACCAAGTGGTTAAAAAAGACTTGCAGAATTGGCTGAGTTCAAAAAATATTACGTACCATCCCGGATCTATAAGAAAGGAACTTTATTCGTTGTGTGCCCTTCATAAAGAAAAATTTAAAAAATACGAAATTGATGAAATTGCCAAAAATCGTGGAATGACAGTACTTAGATCCCCACCATATCATGGTGAATTAAACCCGATTGAACTGGTATGGGCACAGATAAAGAGTGAAGTTTCAAGAAAAAATACCACTTTTAAAATTCATGATGTTAAACAGTTGTTTTTGGAGGCCATAAATAATGTAAAACCTGAAAACTGGGAAAAGGCAGTAAATCACACTATTAAAGAAGAGGAAAAAATGTGGAAGCTGGACAATATTACTGATAAAATGATCGAGCCAGTTATTGTAAATCTTGATTCTGAAAGTTCATCTTCTGAATCTGATTTGGATTTGTACCAAGTAGCTGTAAGTTTTATATTAATATTTTTATTCATCTATTTAACATACCTTAGACGGTTTTAAAAACTCTTTTTCTCTTTTGTAATTTTTAAAAATTAAAAAAAATGTGAATTTTTTAAAACCCTTTTTAATGTAGGCCAGTCAGTTCTAATATAGTGTGTGATAAAAGAGGTCACTTTTGTTTACATACACATAACACTTTATAACACTGAAATAATTCATTTATTTTTTACAATTATTTAAAGTAATTTTTCAATTAATCTTGAGCACGCTCATGGAGTGGTCGGAGATACCAGTTAAAATTATGCTAATTACTCTCTCGTTCATAAAAATAAACTATAATCGATTTACAACTTGCAGTAATCATTGCCTTTCAAGAGCAAGGATTCTTGTTAAACAGACGAAAATTAGTAAAAACAGGCCACATAATTATTGTAATCAGATAGATCAAACTAAAATACGACAAAAGGGAAATGAGTACAGAGCAATCTTAAGAAAAAAATTTGTAGAGCAGTATCAACAAGAATATTCTAACATGAACACACTTAATAAAGAAATGCAACAAAAGCTCTTGAAAGAAGGACTGACTGTTGTAAAGAAAACGAAAAATAAAGAAGACAGAATAAGTGATGGAACGATGGATCGTTGATTATGAAAAGGCATTTGACTCCATAGAATTTTGGGCAATAGAGAGAGCTATGAACAACTGCAGAATATACTCCTGATACAGAATATTTATGCATAATACTCAGAAGATAGCTACATTAAAATACAAATAGATGCGAAAACCAAAACTATACCAATCAACAGAGGAGTTTGCCTGGAAAACGTTATCTCACCAAAGCTATTTTCACTTGGACTAGACGACGTGTTCAAAAATATTAACTGGGCAGATAAAGGAATAAATGTTAGACGAAGAAAAATAAGTAATTTGAGATAAGCTGATGACACTGCAATATTCGCTACAAGTTTCGAAAAACTACAAACCATGATGACGCAACTATTTCAGCTTCGAAAAAAGTAGGTCTTAAGATGAACTTGGACAATTTAGAAAGAGTAAGCGAATACATCTTATAGGACACATTATGAAAGTTAACAGAGAAAATCAAACTGACGAAATTACCTGAAGAATAAGGTTAGCGTAGGGAGGATTTGGATAAACTGATTTTAATCTTGAAAAGCACTGAAATGGAACAATATTTGAAAACCAAAAATTACAATCACTGTAGCCCTATACTCACGTATGGTGCACAGAGGTGGACAGTCACTAAGTCTTATATGGATGAAATAGTAAAGGCACAAAGAGCGATGGAAAGATCAATGCTCGGGTGATACTTATAGACAAAAAAACAAATAAACGGATTAAAAGCAAAACTAAAGTAAAAGACGCAGGAGAACATGCTGCCAAAATAAAATGAAGCATCGCAGGACACAATGCACCACTGAAGGATAATTGATGGAACCACGAAATACAACAATGGAAACTATGGTTAGGAAAGAGAAGCAGAGGAAGATCACAAATGAGATGGGCTGATGAATTAAGAAGATCGGAGGACACAACTGGAAGCAAGTGGCAGAAAATAGAAGACACTGGATTGATTTGGCGAAGACCTATGTCCAAAGTTGGATTACTTAAGGCCAAAGAAGGAGAAGAAGAAGGGACCTAGTACTAAATACAGGTTGATCTGTTTAAAATGAAAATTTTTATTAGATTTTTAGATAAACCTAAGATTTGACAACAATGTAAATACTAACATAATATCGGAGGCATCACAAAAACCTTAAAAAGCAAAATCTATAAAAATCTTGCAAGCCATTTTCCAGATAATAAGGACATTTTATATGTAAAAGTCACTGTATGTAATGAAAACTTGGTGGACAAATTTACAAGAAGAGCTACTGTTGAAATTATTAAAAAAATATTTACACATAATTTATTGGTACTCAAAGCACAGAAGAAGAAATAGAACAATTCTACGAAAACCTAAACAAAACTCTACTGCAGACAAAGAAGGATGAAACCAACATAATATTAGGAGATTTTGACGCCAAGATTGGAAAAGGAAGAGAAGATGACACGGTGGGGGAGTTTGGCCTCGGAATAAGAAATGAGAGGGAAGATAGACTGCTTCAGTTCTGTAAAAAAAAAAAATCAGTACAGTATAATGAACAGCTTTTTCAAGTTACCACCCAGACGTCTCTACACATGGAAATCTCCAGCAGATGGAATAGAAGGACGCATCACAATAAATCAAATCGATTACATAATGGTCAACAAAACATACAAAAACGCAGTAAAAGCATGCAAGACATACCCCGGAGCTGACATACCCACCGATCACATTCTTCTTCTTGCAATAATTAGGATAGAATTTAAAAGAACAAAAAGAAATAAGCAAATAATAGCTATTAACCTAGATAAGCTTAAAGAAGAATCCACTAGTAATAAAATACGGGAAGAAATACATAGACACTTGAGTAACAGAACAGTACAATCGACACAAACTCCCGAGGAAGAATCGCACTATATTGAGAAAACACTTACAAGAGTAACAGAAGACTACCTTAAACAAGATACACGAAAAAAGAACAAACCATGGATGACAGAAGAAATTATAAACATGATGGACGAAAGAAGAAAATACAGAGGTAAAAATGAAAAAACATACAAGCAAATACACAAGAATATCAGAATAAAGATCCAACAAGCCAAAGAAACCTGGCTAAGTGAAAGATCCCAAGAAATTGAAGAGTTGGAACAAAGACATGATACTTTCAATCTACATAAAAAAGTAAAAGAAGCCGCTGGAATATTTAAACAAACTCCTACGTCTTTCATCGAAGATAAACATGGGAACCCGCTACTGAACATAGAAGATCAAATAGGTAGATGGAGAGAATACGTGGAAGAGATGTTTCAAGACCGAGAGAGGATGAACATTTACATGCAGGCGGCATCGACTGGACCTTATATCACAAAGCAAGAAATTATCAAAGCGGCAAATCAGTTAAAGAACGGAAAAGCTGTTGGGGAAGATAATATCCCAATTGAAATAATAAAGATATTACTAGACGAACACATCGAAGTAATGGAAGATATATTTAACAAAATATACGAAACAGGCATAATACCAAATGATTGGCTGACATCGGTGTTTATACCACTACCAAAGAAGAGAAACTCCAAGAAATGTGAAGACCATAGGATTATTAGCCTGATGAATCATATGTTGAAGCTTTTCCTATGAGTAATACACAATAGAGTATACAATAAACTAGAAGAACACACTGGTCAAACTCAGTTTGGTTTTAAGAATGGGTTCGGAACAAGAGAAGCACTTTTTTCAATACGTGTGCTAGTTGAAAGATGTAGAGATGTCGATTCTGATGTATACTTGTGTTTTATAGACTTTCAAAAGGCGTTTGACCTGGTGAAACATGATAAACTAATAGATATTTTAAGGTCATGTAATATCGACGATAAAGACTTAAGGATCATTTCAAACCTCTACCAAGAACAAAAGGCTAAAACCAGAATAAAAAGCGAAACATCTGGAAAAATCAATATCGAAAAGGGAGTAAGAGAGGGATGTGTCCTATCACCTTTGCTGTTCAATGTTTACTCTGAGAAGATATTTCAGAAAGCTTTGGAAGGCACCTCTGATGGTATAATTATAAACGGGCAATGTATAAATAACCTGCGATATGCTGATGACACTGTCATACTGGCAGATAATGCTGAAGCCCTGTAACGCTTAATGGACCGAGTAACGATAGCCTGTAGAGAATTTGGCATGAAATTGAATACAAAGAAGACAAAAACGATGGTCATCAGCAAGCACCAAAACAGAAGGGTGAAGGTCAATGTCGACGGAACAGATCTGGAAAGAGTAACAAGAATAACGTACCTTGGAAGTAATCTTGATGAAACTTGGGACCACTCACTAGAGATTAGAATACGCTTGGAAAAGGCACGTACAATGTTTTACAAAATGCAAAAAGTTCTATGCAACCGCCAGCTGGGCATCTCATTGAGAACTAGAATACTTAAGTGCTATGTTTTCTCTACCTGGCTCTATGGTGTTGAAGCCTGGACAATGACAGAAGCAACACAAAAAAGAATACAAGCATTCGAACTCTGGTGTTACCGTAAAATGCTCAGAATATCCTACATGAGCCATACGACAAATGCGGAAATCTTGCGGAGGATGAATAAGGAAAGAGAGCTTATACTTATAATAAAAGAACGGAAAACACAATATTTTGGTCACATCATAAGAAATCAAAAGTATGAACTGCTCCAACTTATAATTGAAGGCAAAGTCAATAGCAAAAGAGGACCAGGAAGAAGACGCAACTCCTGGCTGAAAAACCTACGGCAATGGACGAATATAACTTCAATAGAACTATTCAGGGCTGCTACAAATAAGATTAAATGGGCAAATGTAATGGCCAACGTCCTTAAGGATAAGGCACCGTAAGAAGAATGAACCAAAAAAAGTAGGATGAAATTGAATGAGACCTAATCAGTGCATGTAAATTTCACTAATAAAGAAAAGCAATATGTTCGAAATAAACTCAAAATACTGGTTAACTTCAAATTAGGGCATTATATAGCTTTTATCGTTGTTGAAAATAAATACTATTTAATTTTGTTGTACATACCCATATTGTAATTTTCTAAAATATGCTGCACAGTTGCAGAAAATAGAGAATTTTAAGAAAACTTGTCAATGGACATAGAACGTTAAATTTCTTTTCCTTTAAACTTTTACATTAATATTATAAGCTGTACCGTTACAAATAATTGTAGTCTCCTTTCAATAGTTATAAAAGATGTTCTCAGAAATGAGTTTTAATTTAAAACTAGTCTTCAATACTTTGCTTAAGCCTTTTAAATTCTGTTGTATGCAAGAAAGTGCTCGAAAATAAATTTGAGATCTTTGCTTGCAATTTGAATACATCAAAGGATTATGGCAATGAATATTATGATGAAAATATGTAACATATTAATTTCCGAATTTACAAAAATACATGAAATGACAACCTGCTTTAGACTGTGGTATGAAATTTTTTAAAAATTATGTAGGTTTTATTTGTCTATTAACGCTTGTTATAAATTCAAAATGTAATATATTATAAAACATTTTCAATTTATTTTCCAATTTATAGAAATGCGAATTCCCTTTTAAGACGTCAAAATCCTAATTGGTTCTTTTCAATCAGGACAATCTTAAGAAACCAGTCACAAAAAACGGTCTGCTAAAAACAGAAAGAACACGAAAACCTGCAAGCAAACGTAATTAAATTAGAATTAGGTCTTTTTTTGGAGAGGGATTTTTTATAGATCAACGGCAAATTCGCCTCGTAAAATATTTGTAGCGGAAAAAGCATCAATCACTATGACATTGCTGTTTTTTGGGATTTATTGATTTTTATCTGTTCCTTATTAAAATTTATATACATGAGTTTTTTGCAAATAAATTTTAATACTCCTTAAGCAGCAGCTGTTTTATGCTGTCACAACTAAAGAGTGCTTCCCAATCTCCCGAATTATAGATAGTCCAGTCATCAGAGATTTAATCTCTAAACACGAGACAAACAAATTTGTTAGACGACCCTTCCAATAAAAGCAGAAAAATTCCATGCGGTGACTTGAATATAAATTACGCTGTTGCTTGTGCTACCCAATTATCCTTGGTCAATATATTCGAATCGTATGGTTTCACAATGCACTTTAATTCTCCTACAAGAATTACTTAAACAACGTCTACCATAATTGATTATATTGTCCTAGATTTCTCACCCCTTGATGTACACTCTACAAATATTAATGGAGGACTATCTGATCACGAAGCAGTATATTATACCAAGTATAACACTTTTAAAAAACAATCCTCGAAAACCCAACGCTTAGATAGGATTTTTTTCGCTCAGAAATTTCGTATACATCTCGAGTGAACGTGAAGGCCATTCAACTCTACCTCGTCTACCATTCCATCGTCCGGCAAATATTTCATCTAAAAAATGCCGAACAGTTTTCACCAAAAAGAGCTGGAGCTCTATCTTGCTTAAATCATATCTGATTAAAACTGGCCCCAAACAAGTTTATCAGTGTAGGGACAATTTCATTTCTAAATAACATTTCGTAACTATCTGGCGTTAAATTTCCTTTGATAAAAAATTACCCAATTAACTGAGTACCTACTATACCGACCATTCATTCAATTTTTGTGGTCTTTGAGTATGGTATTCACGCATCCAGTGTGGATTTACGTCACTTCAGTACCTTAAATTGTGTCGGTTTACACTTCCATACAGTGTAAAGTTTGTTTCATCGAAAAAACCTATGCTGTTAACGAAATTTTCATCATTTTTAATTTTATCTATCATTACCTAAGTAAATTCTTATCTACGATCGAAGCCATCTTCAACATACAACATTAACTTACAATGAGTTATTTTGCATGGTTTAAATTTATTCTTACGTAAGACTGAAGGACGACCTACATCATGTACTTGTGCAATCGTAAACCTGCTTGAGGATGTATGTGGATCTTCAACAAAACTTTGCATTATATCTAAAGTTTTGTTGTCATTCATAACTCTTTTCGGTCTATCTGATCGGTATCTATCTTTTACTTTTACAGATTCCTCAAATCACTACAGTTTTTTATACCCTCACCTTATGAATATAAGAACGGTTTGGGAAAATATCATTGAACAAGTTGGCTACTTCACAATAAGATCTTTTTCTGTCACCGTACTCTCTCATTATTAGAATAGTACTTCGTTCTTTTTCGCTAAGAGCCATTTTAGAGAAGCAGTTATTTATCTTGCAGAACTTTTCGAAACACAATTACTATCAGTTTTATTTAATAATTTAAATGGTAAACAGATGTCAAAATCACAACATTCTACATTTAAATATTAAAATTTGTTAAAATCTACATATTTTGCACTGTTCTATGTATTTAAGACTTTCAAGACTAAATAAAATCATAAGTGTTACTGTTTGGAAAAGTGTCAAGACTGATTTAAATATTTTATTTTTATTATTCAGAATATGACCTTATTTAGTTTTAAATCCTTTATTTAATCATAATATATTAGCTAACTATAATATGGTTTTAGTTCCACATCTTTTAAATTCTCGAACTCAAATTGGCTGATTAATTATTGTCAAGTTCTGAGAGTTCAATTGTCTGAAAAATAAAAATGTTTTTGGGAAACTTTTTTTCAACCCAAACACTTCAGAGTCCTTAAGAAAACGTACCTGTCCCTTGTGTGAAAGTTTAAAATGTCATTTTAAGCTTAATTTACTGCAATTCACAGAGGTCCTAAAAACAGAAGAACCTCCCTAGTCGAGTTTCGCGCATACGTGTTTTCTTTCGTATGATCGGACACTCTGCAACAACCTCTCGTCGGGAACGTAAGCAAAAACCAGCATAGAGTGCTCGTGTTCATCCCATTTTACCCTTAGACCTTAGACTCCGAGCGAGACCCAACCACAGACAAAGGGTAAGTGAATCTTATTATAGAATTAACAATAAGTTATTAAATCTGCCAATTGTTATTTTAATTACATTTTATTTTACATGTATTTGCTATTCATTAACGAATTCAAAGCTATGTTTTCACAATTAATAAATCAAAATAGCGTGATCTTAAACATGCTTTTCACAGTAATAAATAAACTTAGTAATGGAACTTAAGTCACTACGAATTGCACAATGGAATGACAACGGCCTAGTCAACCATAACACAGAAGTTACTAACTTTCTTGAACATAACAAAATTGATGTTCTACTCATATCAGAAACCCATTTCACTGACATGACGATGTTCAAGATCCCTCATTACTCTATTTACAACACCAACCATCCTAATGGAACAGCACACAGTGGCGCTGCTATTATTTTACGTAACACCATACCACCAGCTGCAGTAATCTGTATCAGTTCTTAACCACAGTCTTTTAACATCGCGGCAATGTACAGCCCCCCAAGGCAAAATATCACCACAACAGAATATAAAGACTTCTTTAAACATCTATCAAACAAATTATTAATTGGAGGTAACTGGAATGCCAAGCATATAGACAGTAGTACACTCGTACGACTCGTACGACAAAGGGAAAAAATCTTAGAAAAGCCATAGCTAACACAAACAGCTCTTAATTATCTACAGGGCAACCCACCTACTGGCTATTAGATCCAAACGAAATCCCAGATCTACTCGACTTCTTTATCCTTCATAGCATGGTCTTAAATTATTTTGACATACAACCATCCTGGGATCTGTCCACCGACCATACTCCCATAATTGTAACACTATCTACGCAAATTATAAAACGTCCGAACATCCCTAAGATGACAACATCAAAGACCAACTGGAATGTATTCGAGTCTTACATAAATAAAAATTTAAATTTAAATATAAGATTAAAGCAACCAGACGATATCGATAAGGCTGTGCTTCTTCTCACCTAAACTATGCCCTTAGCTGCAGAAATAGCTACACCCCTCAGAATGACAAAAAACTAAGTGACACCAATATACTCGTATATATAAAACGTCTTGTTGCACAAAAAAAGAGAGCCAGACGCATGTGGCTACATGTGGCAAAGAAGTCGCAATCCTATAGACAAAAGCGAATACAATAGATTAACACGGTAAATTAAAACTGCTTTAAAAGTAGCGAGGAATGATACATTTGAACTATTCGTCAACAGACTGTCAAAAGAAGACCACAGCATCTGGAAAGCAACGAAATCATTCAAAAGGCCTACACAGCACATACTACCTCTAAAGAAAGATGATGGAAGCTGGGGAAAACTAAACAAGAAAAGGTATTAATCTTTGCTGTACATCTCTCACAAGTTTTTGGTGCACCTGAACTTAATAACCATAATAACGAAGAACAAGTAAAAAGCTTCATAGACACTCCATGCGCAAGTTCCTCCAACTTATAATCGATGGTAAAATTGAAGGCAAGAGAGGAATGGGAAGCAAGAAAATGTCCCTGCTCCGAAACATAAGGCAATGGACAGGGATTAACGACATACAATATCTGATACATATTGCAAGAAATAGAGAATTAATGGAAAATGTGTAATAAATGTATAATTTCTCTTGCAATAATCACATTTACTAATAGCTTGTAATAGCAGATTGTAAATTTGCAACTTTAATAAAAAATAAAAAAAAATGTATTCACTCAAATATTTGCTATTTTCGCTACTTTTATTTACAGTCAAAGTATTGCATTTTTTTTCATTATTATTTATCTAATATTATTTAACCAGCGACCTCTTAAGTTTTATACAAAACAATTACGTATGGTTGAACTCGTATTAAATAAAATCCAATAATAACTGAATATATAGGGTGAAGAATTTGAAAACCCAAAGTTATTAATAATATAAGAGAAACGACAAATCTGGCAACATTGCAGATATCAAAATGGAATCTCCGTATCCCAAAATAGGTGTACTTCAAATTTTGTGAGATTATGACTAGCAATTTACGAGATAATTGGTCGTTTCAAGACTTTTAGGTCGCTCTCTGTAAACATGAAAAACATTATTAATATATATATATATATATATATATATATATATATATATATATTAATTACTATTTATAACTGGGAATAAGCCACATTAAAGATAAAAATGCATTTATTGACGTTTCAATTTCCAATTCGGAAATCGTTCTCAAAATACAAATAGTAAATTAAACAAATTTTGTTTTTTGTTACATAGTGAAAAAATTCTTCTGATAATTTAATTTTATCTGACTCATTTATATTGACAATTCAGACATACATTATGCATTTTAAAGTAGACGACTTTAAAATGATATTGCCAATATTGTTGAGTTGCGCTCCTGGGACGACTTTACTTATAAGATAGTTCATTCGATTACATGAAATCAACTTTAACTTGAGAATATCCGTCAGAAAAAATCATAGCATGTAATTCGTCTTTAAAAAGACAAACACATGACATGATGACAGTAAAATTCTCCTGTTAGTGATTCCATAGTAAATTATGAGGGAAAAACCAGGAAAAAAACCTCATAATACTATCCCGACATTGTAAGTATTTGTTCGTGAATTTAGTTTACCTTCAACAAACATCAAAATTCTGATTTTATGTTACGCTATTTAAAAAACATAAATGATGTATCCTCTACATGTTACTGACTTACTAATACTGGTATTTTCTTATTAATAACTTCCTCTTTCAATATTGGTAACCAGATCCTACTACATTCTGCCGAGGAATTTGCGACACAATTGGCCTCATTATACACACACAATAGAGTGTTATGTAAACTTGAATTGGAAAAATCTACTAAAATTGAACAAAACATAAGCAAAGAGGAACTAAAGGCTATAAGAACTTTAAAAAATGACAACTCCATAATCATCCTACCAGCAGACAAGGGGAATGCAACTGTAATAATGGATAAAATTCAATACGAAAATAAAATTAAAGATCTATTAATAAACGGACCTTATACAAAATTAACAAAAGATCCAACAAAGCCTTTGGAAAACAAAATATATAGAACTTTATTCAAGTTTAAAGATGTTTTAACAAGTTATCAGAGAGGATTAATTACACCTCATTACAGTAAGACTCCTCATTTTTATGGAGTACCGAAAATTCATAAAACGAATATACCACTTAGACCCATTTGTAGTACCATAAATTCTCCTTGTAGTGAACTATCAAAATTTTTATTAAATATTTTAAAACCTTATACAAATAAAAATGACACATTCATAAAAAATACACAACATTTTTTAAATAAATTATCAAATATTGAATTTAATTCAAATAATACTTTGGTAAGTTTTGACATAAATAGTTTATTTACGAATGTGCCATTAAATAAGACTTTAAGTATAGTCAAGACAAAATTAGAGAGTGATGATTCATTGGCAACTAGAACAAGACTAAACATATCGGCTATAATGGAGTTATTAACATTATGTACTGATAATACATATTTTCAACTAAATAATGAATTCTATAAACAAAATTTTGGTCTAGCAATGGGCTCTAGTTTATCTCCATTCTTAGCCGATATATTTATGGAAGATTTTGAAACAAATATCATTTCTAAACAAAATTTCAAACCCACAGTATGGTGGAGGTATGTAGATGATGTATTCTCAATATGGCCTCATGGATCAGAGTTGTTGGACACATTCCTAAACGATATAAACGATAAAGAAGAGACAATAACATTTACCATGGAAAAGGAATATAATAACACGCTACCTTTCCTGGATGTTTTGATCTCTAAGAACGATACTGGATATGAGACTCAGGTGTATAGAAAACCAACACACACCAATAGATATTTAAATTTCAAATCAAATCACAATATTAATGTAAAAAAGGGAATAATTAAATCCTTATACGATAGAGCCAAAATTACTTGTTCTAACGAAAATTCGTTCTTGGAGGAGAAACATTTGTTAACATCTGTTTTATTAAAAAATGATTATCCTTTATCGTTTATAAATAAGGAATTTTCAACAATCGATCGAATAGAACAGAACAACTTAGAACGAGATCCTACAGCATACACAAGGAATACTATGAGGAAAATAACAATACCGTACATAAAAGGATTATCAGAAAAACTTAAAAGGATAGGAAATAAATTCAACATTTCAACAACATTCAAAACAACAAACACGTTGAGATCTATTTTGTCCAAAACCAAACCTAACAATGAACAAGAAAGGACAAAGAATTGCATTTATAAAATACCTTGTGAATGCGATCAGTTTTATTTAGGTGAATCATCAAGGCCATTAAATGTTAGAATAAGTGAACATCAATCTTATATTAAAAATAGAGAATTTGATAGATCTCAAATATGTAAACACGCATGGGATAATGAACATAGAGTTCAATGGAATAATTCAAATATAGTCCTAAAAGAAACGGATGGTAAAAAAAGAAAAATCAAAGAAGCGGCTCTAATTATGCTAAATGAGGCCAATTGTGTCGCAAATTCCTCGGCAGAATGTAGTAGGATCTGGTTACCAATATTGAAAGAGGAAGTTATTAATAAGAAAATACCAGTATTAGTAAGTCAGTAACATGTAGAGGATACATCATTTATGTTTTTTAAATAGCGTAACATAAAATCAGAATTTTGATGTTTGTTGAAGGTAAACTAAATTCACGAACAAATACTTACAATGTCGGGATAGTATTATGAGGTTTTTTTTCCTGGTTTTTCCCTCATAATTTACTATGGAATCACTAACAGGAGAATTTTACTGTCATCATGTCATGTGTTTGTCTTTTTAAAGACGAATTACATGCTATGATTTTTTCTGACGGATATTCTCAAGTTAAAGTTGATTTCATGTAATCGAATGAACTATCTTATAAGTAAAGTCGTCCCAGGAGCGCAACTCAACAATATTGGCAATATCATTTTAAAGTCGTCTACTTTAAAATGCATAATGCATGTCTGAATTGTCAATATAAATGAGTCAGATAAAATTAAATTATCAGAAGAATTTTTTCACTATGTAACAAAAAACAAAATTTGTTTAATTTACTATTTGTATTTTGAGAACGATTTCCGAATTGGAAATTGAAACGTCAATAAATGCATTTTTATCTTTAATGTGGCTTATTCCCAGTTATAAATAGTAATTAATTTACAATGCCACAAGAAAATAGCTTCAGAACAATATTATATATATATATATATATATATATTGTTGTACTTTTGAATGTCCATAAGCAATAAAAAACCGATATACAAATTTTATTACTTAAATAAAAATTAAAATTATTGATATTTCATAAAGACACGGGCATATAAATTTTCAAACATCCTGTATAAGACAAAATATGTATTTTAAGTCGTTCGAAGAATTGTTCATTAGGCCTCAGAGACAAGACTTTCAAATATTATCGATAAGAAATTTAAATAAGTCGGTTATTGTGGAATGGATTTACCCGGAAAATAAAAGTGTATATAGACAGTGTTTAAACAATAGACCGGGATTTGCGGTGGTTTTTCTCCCCGAAAGATTATATCGGTAAAAGTTTATTAACAAAAGACATTGAATTGAGAAACAGGTATCGTTTGTAGCTATTAGTAAGAAATATTTGTAAAGCAGATAGATTTAGTTAGAATAATTAAAGAATGTTGTTTTCTGGAATTACCCGAATGACGTTTTATAAAGAGAGTTGGTTGGTAACGATATGCGTCACAGAGGTGGATGATTTTTATTGGTCAATTTTTGAATGCAATGGAGGTAGTGGTTTTGGGCTATGAGATAGGAGAGAGGAAAACGGTAAGTCAGTTTTCGTCGCCCAAGAAGGAAGGAGCTTTGTGGTTTGTGTTTTTTTGAAGTCCCGAAGACGTAATTTACCGGGTGTGTTTATTTGCTGTGTAAAAGCTGATCAGTGTGAGGAACGTGGTACAGAGAGATAGAAAAACCAAAGGGTATAAGAATATTAATATCAGACGAAGCCGGAAACATTTGAAGTTATAAACAGGCGCGGAGATTGGCTCAAAAGGAGGCTGCATAGAATTACACGAGTTGTTGGGTTGCAGATACAAGGACAGATAGGAGAAAGGTGTACGTCATCTGGACCACAATAGGAGCAGAAGCAGAGAAAGGTTTTTTTTTATGGCGTGGCCATAGAATTACAACGGCAGAGAACGAAAGGTCAGTCAATTTTCATTAGAGCAGGAGTGTGGTTTTCATTTATTAATTAAATAAATTGAATAAATAATAGAGACAGTTAATTTTGCGATCATTTAAAGAAAAAAATTATAAAGAGAGCTTAGTTATAACACATATTAAAAATCAATGTAAAATAACATTTGGGTTCATGATAGAAAACAACTTCTCATATATTTAAAGTATTATATTGCAAATATTACAGGATTGATTGTTACATAAAATTTCATTAAAATAAAGGACATCTCACATATAGTTCAGTTGAAATTCTGTGTATTTTATTCAGGTCATATTACCTATCCCAATTAGGAAGCCAATTGGAAAATATTTTGAATCCACGATCAAAGGTAAATAGTACAAGTTAAATAGCCTGAGATTATAATTAATTAATGCTGATTTATTGTGATTAATTGGAGATTAGATCATTTAATAAATATAGACAGGATCTTTTCTAAATAAGCAATAGAATACAATTTAAATAGCATAACAATATATATATATATATATATATATATATATATATATATATATATATATAATATATATATATATATATATATATATATATATATTAATTAAATTAAAAAAAATTATTAAATTAAAAAAACAGTACATTAATAAATGTTTTTGAACCTACCTTAAATTTGAATATCATCCTAATCCTTTTTAAATTTAATATAATCATACATCTTTGAATTTCCCAAACCCTTCGCTAACCTATGTAACTGCTAGAAGGTGTGTCTCTTCAAGCGTTAGACCGTATTTTAGTTTTTGAAGTAGTTCGGGGTCCGATTCGAGTCTTCGACTCTTGAGAATTAAGCACCTCCACAAAATCTAGGGTAATAGTAAACGGACGAAAAAGTAAATATTATCACGTTACTTCACATGAGCATCGTATATCTACAAGTGGCCATTAGATGTCAACCAATGACTGTTAAAGCATCAAAGTGCTGACGAATTCCGCAATGTTTATTTAAAGGGTGTGTTTGACCACACATAGTTTGCAATAGAGTTGGCACATAATTGGAATGGACCCTTAATTTTGAATGTGTGTTCGATGGGTTTATGGCGAGTAATGTATGCAGATTTATGTTTATTAGTTCCAAAGCTATTTCTCGGATCAATAATGCAGAAAATTTATACATAGTTTACCACAATGTATGCGAAAATACTTACGATGTTCTGTTGCAAATATTACAGTGAGAAATAGGTAAAAAGATCATAAAAGGATAGGTTCATTAATAAAGGACAGTACCTATAAACATATTATTCGTTTTATAATTAAATATCATTTTTTTAAATAAAATTCTTAATGAATATTCTTATTATAGTACACTCGTCAGAGATTTTGTTACTAAAAACGACATAAACAAGCTGAATTTTGCTGAAACTGTCATATTGCGGAATTGGAGAGAAATGGAATCAGGGTAGTTAAAACATATCCCGGGTCGGACCTCGGTTTCGACCACAATTCTGTTGTTGGTAAAATTTCAATTAAACTTAAAGAAACTCAAATACAGAGAGAAGATAAAACCTAGCCTCGAAAAGCTTAAAAAATTCCAATAGTACAGGCAGAAATAGACAAAACGCAAAAAAGTTCAGTGAATCACCCGCGAAAGCAAAAGAAACACTAGAAAGTATTTGGCACAGCTTCAAAACAACAATCACAACTATACAAAGAGAACAACTACAAGCCAAAATCAGAAAAACAAAGAATACATGGATGACAGAAGAAGTCCTAGAACTAATGAACATAAGATCTTACAAAAATCGTAATGAAGAAAAATATAAAGAAACCCAGATAATCATCCGAAACAAAATTAGAAAGTCAAAGAAGAATGGATAAACAGCAACTGTGTGGAACTGGGAGATTTATTAAAAAGCATGACTACTTTAATGCATACAAAAAGATTAAGGAAGTCACAAATATAAAGGAAAAAATCACTACAACAATTTTAGTAGATGATAACAACCAAATAGTATCTAATCCAGAAAATGTAGGAGATATGTGATAAAAATACATCAAAAATCTTTTTGATGACGAGAGAACAGAGCCACAAATGAATATAGTACAAGAAACAATACTTGATTTATTAACATCGAAAGTTACAAAAACAATCAATACGGCAAAGCCACGAAAAGCCTCAGGTACAGATGAAATATACGTAGAGATGATAGAGCTTATCAGTGAAGAAAATCTTCAGTTTTTAACGTTAACAATATTATTTAACAAAATATATACCACTGGAATCTTCCCATAAGACTAGCTTAGATCGACATTTATACCTATACCCAAGAAAAATAAAGCAAATAGATGCTCACAGTTCAGATTAATTAGCCTAATGAGCCATTTTCTGAACATTTTACTCAAAATTGTATATTAACGAATATACAGAGAATGCGAAAAGAAACTGAGCGACAATCAATTTTAATTTCGTTTTTGGCTTGGTACAAGGGAGATTACTTAGCCTCCTAATATTACTACAAAAATCACGAGATCAGCGAAAAGACGTGTTTCTCTATTTTATCGACTACGAAAAAGCGTTTGATCGAGTAAAACAAACAGAACTTATAGAAACCCTAATACAACATGGTATAGACCATAACACTGTAGCACTTATTAAAAAACTATATTGAGATCAAATGGCGTCTATCAAAATAGACAATCGTCTGACAGCAGAATTGCCAATAAAAAGAGGAGTTCAGTGATGTGTACTTTCTCCACTGTTATTTAATATATATTCAGAAAAGATCTTTCTAAATGCCCTCGAAAATATTGAAGAAGGAATAAAAATCAACGGAGAATACGTAAACAATTTTAAGATACACAGACGACACCGTCATTAGTGCGGACAGTGCTGAGGGTTTTGTAATGTAAACATAGCAAGGAAATAAAGAAAAAAAATAAGGGGTAGTAGCCTAGAAAAGAGTAATAACTATTTAAATAACTATTATATATCCCAAATTGAATAAGGAGCAAATAACTCGACCTAGCATGTATTGCACGAGTTCAATATCAGGTCGCCACAATTGTTTAAAAGAAAAAATCACGATTAAAACATAGACCTTTGTTAAGAAATAACACCACCGCCTAACCCAGTTTAAGCACGAGGACTCAGTCAACAAAAAACTCGACCTCGGTATTACGATCGGTAATTGAGAATACTAGTTCATAAAAAACAAACAAAGTGGGTCAGCAGAGTCAGTAAGAACGGGACACCAGAGAGTGCTCCACGCCAGAAGCACGGGCGATCGGGGCATACGCAGCCCAGTGAGCGCGCTATTGTAATTCGACGGGGTAGAGTACCGTATAAGTGCCGGTATCTGGTGTTCCGAAAATTCGTGATAGCGCGCGGTACCTCAACGAACTGATCCTGAATTCCAGTAGGACTGAAGGGCGTATTCATTAGCTAGGGCCTAAATACGCGAAGGTAACTAAATCTATATACTAACCCAAGGAATATATTATAAAAGTAGATTGTCCACCCTTTAATTTCTTGCTAAGGTCTCTTCTCGTCTCCCTTCGCGCCTGATCGAATCATTATTGGTTATAACTGATATCTTGTTATCTTAATTGTAGTATACAGTCTATCTAATACATTGTAAACTCGAAATTTGGTTTTACTAGAAGATTACACATTTTTTGTGTACTCTTACAGGGCCTTGCCTCCGCTTGCAGGGATAAGTATCCCCTAAGAATTGTGGACGAATCCAAGGTTTTGAGACAGGTGTCTTTTACAATGATGATAGCGGCATTTATTAGAATGGTGACACTATGGTTCCCGCGAATATTATAAACAGTTCTCTATTTATTACAGTGGTGACACCCATCATTTATTACAGTTTACAACTTGTGTATGTCATATCCAGAGAGGGAGATAGCTGTGGACTAAATTTGAACACAAATAAAACAAAAGTAATGTCTGTTACACGTGCATGTCCAATTTAATATTCGTATATTTAACAAACATATAGAACCAGTACAAATATTCCAGTATCTTGGTTGCTGGATAACAAACGATCTTGACCACGAGGTCGAAATACGTGCTCGTATAGAATATGGTAAGTCCGCATTTCAAAGAATGAAAAAACTCCTAATAAACTCGACATTATCGTTGGATAGACGATCCAATTTGTAAACACGTTTATTTATTCCATATTGCTATACGGAGTGGAAACATGGACTCTTGGAATTACAACTATTAGGAGTATAGAAGCCTTTAAGATGTGGGTTTTTCGAAGAATGCTGAAGATCTCTTGGACAGAGCAATTCACTAATGACGAGGTTCTAAGAAGAAGGGGTACTGAGAGAAAACTCCTAAATATTGTAAAAACAGAAAAATGAGTTATCTAGGGCATATTTACAGAGAAGAAAAATACAGCTTTCTACGACTTATAATGAAACAGAAAGTGGAAGGAAGAAGAGGTTCGGGAAGAAGAAGATGCTTCTGGTTGAATAATGTAAGAGACTGGACAGGCGTGGACACACATTCAATACTAAGAACAGCTTAAGATAGAGAGAAATTTGCTGTAGTTATAGCCAACCTTTAGTAATGGAGAAGCCTTAAGAAGAAGAATAAAAATGTATTAGTTTATAGTTTGCTTAGTCAAATTTATTATGTTTAGCACAATGAGTTGCACAGCTTATTTTAAGAGACCGGACCAGAAATAGCAGAAAGCGAAGTAAAACTCACATTTGAAGAAATGAAAACTGGGAAAGCTGTAGGACCAGACGAAATACCGACAGAAATATTGCAACTCATCGCCGACTACAATATATATGTTATTGTCGAATTTTTTAATATCATATTATACAGAACAGCTATCTTACCCAAAGAATGGCTTCTATCAACATTCGTGATTATACCGACGAAGAAAAACGCCAGACAATGTTGCGATCACGGTACCATCAGTCTAATGTACCACATACTAAAAGTGTTCCTAAAGATTATTCATTTAGAATATATAAAAAGTTAAAACAAGACATTGGACAAACTCAGTTCGGATTCAGAAATGTTCAAGAAACCAGAGAAGCATTATATGCAGGAAATGTGCTAATATAGAAATGTTTAGATGTAAATCAGGATATCTATATCTGCTTTCTAGATACTAACAAGGCATTCGATACAGTAAAGCATAAATCCGTTAATAAAACTACTTAGAACAAAAAACATCGACACACGGTATATAAGAATAATAAATAATCTGTATTATGAATAAGAAGCTGTCATAAGAGTAAATAATTTAAAAACTAATTAAATAAAAATCAAAAGAGGTGTAAGACAGGGCTGTATCTTGTTGCCATCACTGTTTAATGCATACTCAGAGGAAATTACACACTGTTTAATGCATACTCAGAGGAAATACAAGCGGGCGTAAAAATAAATGGCCTACCCATACGTGACATTATATATGCTGATGAAACTCAAGTTGTTATCAACAGGTCGTCGTAGACACTTCGTCTCAGGACCATTTTACTCATGTAGAGTCATACGCCGCCATGTTACCTATCCAACGGTAACTTAACCATCACAAATTAGAAATACTAATAATGTAAAACAATTTCAAATTTATAACATTTAAAGGGTTTTTACCCATATATTTTGGTGGCTACTATCATGTACAACCGTTTGCACTGATGATGGATTGTTTAATCCGAAAACGTTTTGCAATGTGTTTGTGATAGCCCGTTTGTGGCATTTTTATATACCTTTTATAAAGGATTTTAACAAAATTTTTTTTAATAAGTAAATTGTTAAATTAAATTACAAAAGACTTGCAGGAGACTGTCCAGTGACAATAACCTAATAAATCATAATTTTAGTAACAAAATTATTTATGCCTAATATAGTGTTTATAATAAATAAAAAAAAATTTAATTTGAAAATTTTAAATCTAGTTTGGAGTAAGACGGTTTAGCCTTCTGTTTGTCTAAGGCCTCATAAATTTCTTGTGGTAAAAATCTGTGTTAAATATTGCACTCCTTTCTTGGGAACACAGTGATTAAATCGAACTCCGGTGACTTCTTCGGATTCAGATCTGTTTGGATTTTGTTGAAAACTTGATTGGCAGTGAATATCTCCAATGATGATTCTAGTTGGTATGAAAATTCAAAATACGATTATATGTTATCTTCTGCATTGGGGTTGTGGTTTTGATTATGTAGTTGAAACACTTCCTCCAGGTATTTCGCAAAGACGGTGGCTTTTTCTTTGTTACTTTTAGCCCATTGTCCGTTACTAGTCCGGATAGGCGGATTAGAAAGTTGTGGTGTTGCCTTTCATAGTGAGTATTTGGAGGCTTCCGTTGCAGATAGATTATGGGCAGGTAAATATGGTTGTATGTCATTGTTTTGATTGTTGTTTAATAATGTTTTTAATCTTGCTGTAGCTTGGTTTAACCTATTTATATCCTAAGATGCACGGGTTCTTTGCCAGATTTGCCTTAGTCTTCGTTTTTATGCGTTTTTGTCTTTTATTTCGTTGGGTAAGTCTTTTTGTACGATTGCTTTTGTTTGTGTAGGTGTTGAGTGCCAGCCAGCTTCCTGAATTATCCTATTTAATTGATGCACTGCTTCGTCAACATCGTCACAAGATTTTAGTGGGATGTTTAGATTGAGTATTACATCAAGAATAGCCAGGAATTTAATCCAATTGGTATATTTATTACTAAGATATGGCTTAGATTCTGTTTATAAGATATTTGTGGATATTGTGACCAAGACAGCAGAGTGGTCAGATAAAAAATAAAAACAAGATTGTGATGTCTGGGATTCGAGTGGCATTCCTTTGGTCACACAGAAATCGACCAAGTCTGGAATTTTGTTTGTGTCTGTGGGCCAGTATGTGGGTTCGCCAGTAGATATGTGTTTAGGGTTATTGCTTTCCATTGCCATATATAATTGCCTACCTTTCAGGGCTATTAATCTGGATCCCCATGAGTCTGTTTTGCGTTATAATCGCCGCCTGCTAAAAATCTGTTTCCAATGGTGTTGAAGAATTCTTGCTATTGATTTTTGGCTATGGTATGTCGTGATGGATTGTATATTGCAGTTATTGTTACAGAACCGTTACAGTCTTCTATGCCAATGCTTTTTGCTTGTATATAGTATCTTTTAAACTCATTTAATTCATGGTGTTTTTTCGATGACTTGATTATGATTGCAGTTCCTTCATGTGCAGCGCTATCTGGATGTCTAATGTTATACATTACAGAGTTGGGGATTTTCAGATAACTTTTATTTGTAAAGTGTGTTTCAGAGATTATCATTATGTCTATTTTGTGTATTAATATAAAAGCTTTAACCTCTTGAGTATGATTTGTTAGTCCGTTGGCATCTCAAATAGCTAAATTTTAGATAAGGTTGTTGCAGCCAGTTAAGAATTTGGTCTTTTACTAAACCAAAAAAAAAACAAAATTTATGGTTATATCAAAGAAAAATGTTAGATACATCAATCTACACGTAAATAATAAGACGATAGAACGAGTTCAGAATTATAACCATTTAGGGGCAAACATTATTAAAATAAACGATTATACCAAAGAAATTAGAGTTAATATAGAAAAGGGTAGAAGTGCATTTAATAATATGAAACAAATATTATGTTGTAAAGAACTTAGCCTAAATCTTAGAAAACGAGTACTAAAGTTTTATGTATTTTCTGTTCTTTTGTATAGTGTAGAGACATGGACTTTAAATAAAAATGTCTCAATAAATTGGAAGCATTTAAAATGTGGTCATATCGAAGAATGCTAAGAATCTCTTGAACAGACAGAATAACCAATGAAGAAGTACTAAGAAGAATACAGAACATCAGGGATATATTGGATTCCATCAAAATAAGTTTTTTAATAATAACTACAATATTTGGGTCATACAACATGTGGTGACAGATATAAATTCCTTAAACTAATAGTTCAGGGAAAGATTAACGGACAGCACAGCATAGGTAGAAGAAGAATGTCCTGGTTGAGAAACCTCAGAGAATAATTTGGATGCAGCTCAACTGAACTCTTTCGGACTGTAGTGTCAAAAGTTAGAATAGCAGTGATTATTGCCAACCTTCGTCGAAAAGATAAGAAGCACGTAAAGAATAAGAACAGGAATTGTAGCTTTTTTTCTATAACAATTTTTCCAGTCTACCTAACTTTTAGTTAAAAATATAGACTAAAACTTGTAACGCACTGTAAGGCCAATTTTGCTCAGAATACAATAGGTCATATTTTAAATGATTTCCAATTCGGTAAATTTTTTAATGCTGTAAATAATTTCCGAGTCTTCAAAGTATTTTTAAAATCTCACATGTTTTGGTTTTCATTTTATTATAAAAATATCCCAAAGCGTTTATATACTCTGGCAATTTTGCCTAATTTCAAACGGATTTTAAACAGGAACACTTTATTCTTTTTAACCGTCCCTATTAAAAAGAAGTGAAGTAAAGCAGAACCTTTGACACAGTGTTCAAAGAGTGTACGCATGAATAACCTCGACAAATGTCAATGAAAATGATTGTGAAAAATAAATTAGGCGCTCCAATAAAATGTTACCGACAAAAAACATTTTTCCGATGGAATACAGGTAATGGAAAGCTTTTACAATTATAATTTGTTTAGTTTCAAATTAATAAACTGTTTTAAGGGGTTTTGGTGTTGATTCTGTAAATACTTAAAATCTAATTAAAAGTTGGTGGCTAATTGCTTTTGTGTTAGTAAGTCGAAGTTTCTTGTCAAAGGAGGTTTGCTGCAGAAAAGTTAATAAAAGATAAAGGGAAAAAGTGCGGTTTTCGGTGACATCTGAACTTATTGACGGTTGAGCGTAATTAATTTTTATACGCCAACGGAGTTAAAATATACAGCGGGAATTACTTTAAATATTAATTTTGGCTCTTCAAACATGAGTATACAGGTTGAGTCACCACTAACGGGATGGAAGATTACAGCGAAATGGTAAAAGATTTTGAAAAAAATTTAAATTTATAGTTTGAAGGTTGATAAGAGCTATATTTTAAAATTATTTCAAAATAATTTAGCTCCAAGTAAAGTTCGGCTTATCAAAGTTATATTTTTTCTTATAGGACACCCTATATTTTATTGCATTTTCTAATTGTCGGCAAAAAATAAGGCATAGTTTTATAAGACTTTCCCATACCTATGTACATAGTGTTCTGAGTTATATCAAATTTTCTTAAAACATAAAACTTTAAACGAAGATTCATTCTTAATTTAATTAAGCAATTCCAATAAAATTACTCATTACTCTGAATAGCTGGATATTGAACGAATGTATTTCATGATTATTTATTAAACATTTATTTACAGGGTGTTCAAAATTTGTAGTTTCATTATTGGATTATTCAATGTGTAATATAAGGCTTATTTTAAATGGAACACCCTGTATATTAATGAATTATTATATTAAAAATATTTTCCACTTTCGAATGGTATATGGAATATGGATGTCCTATAACTAGGAGAGATAGATTTTGCGCAATTTAAAATTTTCTTTTTTGATTTCAAAATATTTATAGTTGTTATTCTCGATTTTTAAACTCATCATTGTGACATATTTGTTATAAATGAAACCAATGTAGTTGTAAACAAATGCGTATACGTTATACTTTTACTTGCTGATGCACAACGAATCAGAAAGAATTTTAATAAAACAAACAATACAAAATAAACCACAACTTACTACATTTTAAGCAAAAAAAAAATTTTTAAATAAGACTCATTCTCGACTTATTTAAGTAATTATAACAAATTTTCTCTTAAAGCGAAATAGTTGGGTATTGGTTAAATTTATCCCATTATTGATTATTAACCATTTATTTACAGGGTGTTAAAAACTTAGTTTTAATTTTGGAGTATTCAATATCTAATATAAGGCTTATTTTAAATGGAACACCATGGATATTAATTAATCGTAATGATTGCGCTAAGAACTTTAACTTTTCTTAACGTAGGTTTGTTTACCAAAATTAATATCTCGCAGAGCAGTCAACAAAACCATGATAGCCTTGATGATCGCCAACTTCCGGACCGGATAAGGCACTGAAGAAGAAGAAATGATTGCGCTAAGAACTTTTCTTAACGTAGGTTTTCTTTGCCAAAATTATTATCTCAACTAATATTTTCAACCCTTTATTTAACCAAACAAATTTACAATGCTATGTTATTTCCGCCATTATAACAACTTCTCTCTACAACCTTACTCCCCTTGTACATTGCCACTGAGTTCATTAGTCTTACAGGTTGCAACTACACACTGTTGCAAGACTGACCTAATAATCCTATATTATACAAAAGAAAAGTTCCAAACACGTAATATTAAAAAAAGTTTCCTCTTTTGAACGTTATAAAGCTGTCCTATACTTAAGTCTCATAGTTTTTGCGTAATTTACAATTATTTACACTCTTCATCAGTATATTGATTTTAATACAAAAGATATAGTTAGTTAATGTCATTGTATGACATTGTCATTTTCTAACATTACGGTCTGGTAATTGTCAAAATATAAACATTCGTGTGTAATATTTAACATTCATTGTTCCTAAAAATAAAGAATTACGCTATCCATGAAAGATTGGATATGGTACTTTGCATTGTAGCCCAGGGAAATTTAAACAAATTTTAGAAGAGAGGAAACTTATAAGTTATATAAAAACCTTCAAAATGGCGTCTTCAAAATGTTTCTATCCTTATTTGTTGCTTAGAAAGTTGCAAAATAAGTCAAAAATTTCGGTTTTTTATAAATGTTAATAACTTTTTTGAAAATAAACTTATAATATTTATATTTCTTGGAATGATGTGTCTTGTAGTGCTTAAAATAGGGTTAAAATTTCAAAATGATCGGTCCAATAGTTTAAAAGTTATTTTATTTGTTTATCCCAAATTAACATTTTTTGCAACAATATAAGTCAGAAATTTATACAGTTTTAGAAATTGTAAGGGTTGTTTCTGGTAGAAGAAGACTTGTTTTATTATTTACATTAAAAAAAATTAAGAAAATTAATTTTAAATATTGCAAAATAATTTTGCAAAAACATGTCGATTTTTTGCTTATAAACAATTAGAATAACGTTTTAACCATTGACTGTAAAAATATTATTTTTACATATTTAAAAAGCTTGAATTTTTTCACAAATTTAAATAAAAAAAAGTTTGTCCTAAAATAATTTGGTACAAAGTTAGCCCCTTTCTTTATTTAATTCATAGCACCTTTGTTTATAACAATTAAGAAATCTAATTAGCGCTATTTGAAAGAATGTACATCATAGTTTTAAACTACTAAATTTTAAAATTATTGCCCTTTAATGAAATCCTCCACAAAGTTTCAAAATGTATGTAAAATCCGTCGGCTTTGAAACTCTCGGGAGCTGAAGGGAGGGGGAAGGCGCTGTTAACTGTATCTCTGTTCCTTTTTTATGTATTTCAACGTTTTTTTTAACTTGTATGTACTTTTTGCGTACATTACGAATATGCATTAATTCGATAAATAAATTGTCAAATAAACCACATAATTTGTTTAAAAACAATTTTTTTAGTAGTATTTAAGTTAAGTTTGAATGTAAAACAGAAGTACTTGTCATTTCCTATATTTTGGGGAATAAGCCACAATTTAAGTTTATAATAAGTTTATTTTTGATGTTTCGATTTCTACTTCGGAAATCTTTCTCAGAATACAGAACATTAATAAATTAATCAAATTTTGTTTTTGGTTACAGTTACGGTCCGTTACGGTCAGTTACAGTTTTGGCCCCTTCAGCTTCCGAGAGTTTTAAAGCCAACGGATTTTACATACATTTTGAAGCTTTGTGGAGGATTCCATTAAAAGGCAATAATTTTAAAATTTAGTAGTTTAAAACTATGATGTATATTCTTTCAAATAGGGCTAATTAGATTTTTTTAATTGTTATAAACCAAGGGTGCTATGAATTAAACAAAAAAAGAGGCTAACTTTGTACCAAATTATTTTAGGACAAACTTTTTTGTATTTAAATTTGTGAAAAAATTCAAGCTTTTTAAATATGTAAAAATAATATTTTTACAGTCAATGGTTAAAAAGTTATTCTAATTGTTTATAAGCAAAAAATCGACATGTTTTTGCAAAATTATTTTGCAATATTTAAAATTAATTTTCTTAATTTTTTTTTAATGTAAATAATAAAACAAGTCTTCTTCTACCAGAAACAACCCTTACAATTTCTAAAACTGTATAAATTTCTGACTTATATTCTTGCAAAAAATGTTAATTTGGGATAAACAAATAAAATAACTTTTAAACTATTGGACCGATCACTTTGAAATTTTAACCCTATTTTAAGCAGTACAAGACACATCACTCCATTAAATATAAATAATATACGTTTTTTTTTTCAAAAAAGTTATTAACATTTATAAAAAACCGAAATTTTTGACTTATTTTGCAACTTTCTAAGCAACAAATAAGGATAGAAGCATTTTGAAAACGCCATTTTGAAGGTTTTTATATAACTTATAAGTTTCCTCTCTTCTAAAATTTGTTTAAATTGCTTATCTTTTTCCTGATAGCCGAAAAAAGCAAAAATTTTCCGTTTTTTGAACTTAATTTGTTAATAACTAATTTAGTCCAAAAAATCGACTGCAGGAAACATATAGGTTTTTATTACAGTGGTCCACACTACTGAAAACAACTGTCGTTTGCCTGGCCGGACGAGTGTCAAAAACAGGGTACTTTTTTTGCTTATTTCCCTGGCCTATTGGAGAATGTTTGGAAAATTGTCTCTTAGCTTCTAAAGTTTATGCTAAAAAGTATCCTGATAGAAGACACCCTCACAAGGAAGTTTTTGAGAGATTACTTAATATATTGCGTGCTACTGGTAATGTTGCATACGAAAAGGTGAATAAAAATAAACCAGTTATTGGTGACAGCGTTAACGAACTTAATGTCCTGCTTTCTGTTACGGAAAACCCAAATATTAGTACAAGAAAAATTTCGGGTGAATTAGAAATTAGTCAAACTAGTGTATGTAGAATACTTAAGACCAACCACTTTCATTCGTATCACATTCAACTTTACCAACATTTGACAGAACAAGATTATGGTAACCGTTTAAATGTTTCTTTATGAACTTTAGATAAAGTTGGACAAGAACCTGATTTTTTTTTTAAATGTAATATTTCCAGACGAATCGACTTTTCATAATAATGGTCTAGTAAATAAACATAATTTTCATTCCACGAGGAAACTAACTTCCTGTAGCTGGCTGTATACCATATATCACAAAAATTTTTTTTTTTTATTATGACATATTATGACACAGAAAATAAAAATTTATATCGTACTGTTGATCTCCAACACCGATGGATTGTTAATGTTTGGGGCGACATTATGAGCGAGTAGGTACGTTATCAGCACGTATTTTTTTAATAGACATCTCAATGGGACAAATTTCTTAAATTTTTTAAAACAAGATTTTTGGACACTGCTTGAGAACCTTCCACTTAGCCTAAAAACAAAAATGTGGCTCCAGTTGGACGGAGCTCCTGCTCATTTCTCACGTGATGTTAGGAACTACCTTAACTTACAAGCAGATGGATAGGAACAGGTGGTTCATATAATTGGCGTCCTAGGTCACCAGAACTAACCAGAATGAATTTTTTTGAATGGGGTTATAATAGAAATATTGCATATGCTACACCTCCTACTACTAGAGATGACATGAAATTAAAAATGAAAAACGTGTTTTGCTTCAATAACTCCTGCTATGTTAAATAGTGTTAGTAAATCATTTGAAGATAGAATCGCTTATTGTATTGCACAAGATGGCAAGCAATTTGAACATCTGTTACATACCTGAACATTTTTTACTTATAGTAAGTTTTGGATTATTTATGTTCAGTATTCATTTTGTATTATTTGTTTTATTAAAATTCTTTCTGTTTCGGTATGTATTTAATTGTTTTCAAAAAAAGAGTGTATGCTCATAAGCACGTAAGAAGTTATAGGTACATCTATTATTATGACTTCAAAGAAATAAATATATTTTACAGTTTTATTTTTATTTAAATATTAAACTGATTTTAATACTTAAAATAATACAAAAAATTTAACATAACGTTAATGTCTACGTCATTTTTGAAAACTGTACTCTCTTCGCAGATGCCTTTCAATGTCCATGTCCATATGATGGGTTTAAAAATCAAAAGTAACAATTATAAATATTTGAAATCTATATTGATATATATATATATATATATATATATATATATATATATATATATATATATATATATATAAGAATAATTAAGAAGAAATTCTTATTATATATTTTTTTGACAATCCTATAATATTTTCAACAATATATCAAAACGAAAAAATCTTGAACAATATAAGATTCGCTGACGACACCGCTGTTTTTGCAGACAATCTAGAAGCCTGCAACGCTTAGTAAATAGATAACATCAAGTCAGTATCAAATATGGACTTTTACAAATGAACGTACGTACAAATGAAAACCACGTACATATGAATATTTCCAAGAAACATACAGTAGGAAGGCTAGATATCGAGGGCAAACAAGTAGAAAAAGTGAATAATTACAAATATCTGGGAACCTGGATAAATGATAACAATGACCAAGGTAGAGAAATAAGGACAATAATTGAAATTATTGTAAGACAAGCATTAAAAAAAATGAAAACAATGTTTGTTAATCGAGACCTTCCTCTGGAGCTGAGGGTAAGAGCCTCAAGATGCTACGAGTTCTCGACTTTGTTGTATGGAATGGACAGCTGGACACTAATATAATATAAAGTGGATAATATAAAGAAGTTGGAGTCATTTAAGATGTGGTGCTTTATAAGGATTTTGAAAATACAATGGACCTAAGAAGTTACAAATGTCGCGTTAAGAAGGCTTTAATGGGATTTCGAGGTGATAAAGCACATCAAAACAAGAAAGCTGGAATATTTAGGCCACACTACCAGAGGTGTGAAATATGAGATATTAAGGTTCGTAATGCAAGGTAAAATCTAGGGTAAAAGATTCATAGGAAGACGAAGAATTTCCTAGCTAAACTTAAAAGAGTGGTATAGTTGCAGTTTAGTAGATCTTTTCAGAGCAGCCACCAACAAGGTACGAATAGCTGTGATGATAAGCAACCTCCGTTAGGAGAAGGAACTACAAGAAGAAGAATTATATTTTTAACGATGATTCTACGATTGGCAACGGTCCTTGTTTTTAATATTTCTTTTGTTAACTGAGCTCCTTTTTTAAATGGAGGTATATTTTTCCTCTTTTTTCTCTAAAAGATCTTAACTAAAACCCATGACCGCTAAAATAAATTCTCCTTCTTCAATAAGTTCTAAGTTCCGCACTGTTATTTTACTATCTGAAATACTGCCTCCAAAAATATCAGATACGTATTTTAAAGATATTGGTTCCATAATATATAGAATATGTTGTACGGTCCAGATAATTTGCACTGGTTTTCACAAGTTGTTGCAATGTTCCAAATGTTAATTTTTTTTGAAGCAACTGTAAAGATGCTAGGTCCACTTAACAAATATTTTACAGACAGTTTGAATGTCTACTGCAAAAAGATGCTTTATTGTAGAATAAAACAAATTAGGTCTATATTTCATAAGTGTTATTAATACTTTATTTTTTACTGAAAGTGCACTATGAATTTTAATATGTATGACTTTCCAAACTCTTCAATGAAAAAAGTAAATAATTTTCTTAAAAAAACCAGCAAAATGTTTCTTCTGACAAAAAGTAATTCAAAATGAATTGACGTTTATTCCGTGTTATCACAGTTTGAGTTGTAATACATGTTTTTAAATTCTCTGATTTTTTTTGTTAGCAGGTGTCTCTGTTTAACCACACTTTTTTGTATCATTCTTAACTGTTTGTAATAATTCTCTTTCTGTTTGGTCTTTTTGTTTCTTTGGTGACAATACTGCTGCACAAAGTATTTTTCTATATATATTACTCCTCCTAAAGTCATTCATTGGAGTCTCCAACGTTCTTTTCGTAAATTTACTGTAGGTACAGCATATTTTTTTAAAGATCTTAAGGATCTAAGTATTTTTTAACTTACCCAAACTTGTAACGGTATAACTTTCATTTGAAAAGTGCCTGGAACAGATTTTTTTGTGCTTGCTAATATTTTTTTCAGACCTGATAACGATTAACCATCGTTTTTGTAAAGTTTAATTTAATGGGAATTTATGAAACAACATTGTCAGTTTTATTGGAAACTGAATTGCATTGTGGCACACAGCAATTGTAAGGCATACTATAAAGTTTTAATAAAAGTGTCCAAACGTTTTAAATGTCCTAATTAACTTATTAAAACTGAAATGGCTATGTAAATAAATGGCAGAATAAAATAAGGTTATGTTTTAATACCAAACCCTGACGCTAGCGCCACCTACATGCATGTGATCTGTTGCTTAAATAAATTAAGAATAAGTCCTCGTTTAAAATTTTACATTTTAAAAAAATTCGACATAACTCAGAACACTCTGTACATAGGTATAGGAAAGTCTTATGAAACTTTGTCTTATTTTTTGCAGACAATTTGAAAATCCAATAAAATACAGGGTGTTCTATACGAAAAAATATAACTTTGAAACGTTGCGCTTTATTGTGACACCCTGTATATTTCAGAATAATTTTAAAATGTAGCCTTTACCAACCTACATACTATACATTTAAAATTTTTTCAAAATCTTCTACTGTTTCGCTGTAATCTTCCGTCTCGTTAGTGGTGACTCACCCTGTATATATGAATAAAGAACAAATATTTAGAGTAACTATTACTGCAGATACAGATCGAATACGGACGGAGTCTGGTCTTTTGGAAAAAGAGCACTTTTCATGGCTCTAAAAGGACTGGCAAACTTTAAATCCACAATGACTTTAAATAAGACGTCAGCAAAAGTCAAAGTCACATTTTTTTCGATTACCCTTTCGGATTTGGTTTATCACTAAATGTGTCTTTGACTAATTTTTAATATTTTTTCCCCGCTTGGTATTAAATTCCTTGTTTTAAATTGCTACACATTTCTTGATTCTCAACAACCACTTTTAATAACAAGTTTTTTTGTCCACCTTAGTTCAAAATGCCATTTTGGCGCTTATATTGTTCTTTTTCACTCACCGATTCAATTACAACCAACTTAATATGGAGACTTCGTAGCCAAGATCAATATACGCGATCGTAATTCTTTTGACAAACTGTTTTTCGGTTATAAGTTTCCTTCCCAAATTCAATTACAAGGACACAGATCGGTATCCGTGATGAAAATTTATACCATCGTTCTGCCGATTTAAGGGGTTAAGTTTTGAAGGAGTTGCTAAAATTCATTACGTAAGGGAGCTCTGTGAATAATATTCGCATAACTGTGAGACTTAAGCGAGTTTACAGAAGTGTTCTTTCACTTTATAACTAATTTAAAACCTTATCTTTCATAACACCAAAACTTTGTCAATAGATATTACCGTTAGAATTAATTGTTCGATCAAATTAACCTTCAAAAGGCGTTTCATTTTGTGGAGAATACTCTAATTATTAGACTGTATCTTAGTTTATTAGGCAAAGACATTTATAAAGCTACTTGAAATATCTAGGTAGTAAAGCAATTACATGATATCATTGACTTGTAATAATAATTAAAGTGTTTTGTTATTATAAATAAAAATTAGTGAACTTATTGGATAAAATCTGTAAGTAATTTTAATCTAATTAGATACTTACTTTAAAACCAGTTCATATTATTTATATTACTTGCTGTCATTAAACAACGAAAATAAATGATGTTAAAAGTCCAGGAGCGTCAAGGCCCCAAACATTATTGACATCATATAAAACTTCTTCATATTCTGCAGCATCAATTAATTCAACTTCAAAATTCTCATCCAAGAAACAAGCTATTTTATATAATACTGGATATTGGAAGTATATCTGGGACAAATTGACAACACTCTATAAAACACTTAATCTTTTCGGATCAAACCTTTTGTTTTCCTAACCCCGAAAATCTAAATGATTACTTTGTTAATGTGACTAAAAATATAACCTCAACTATTTGGCAACAACAAGATCCAGTTTCCTATCTCTCTAATTCAAAAAACATTGCTGATACCTTCTTTTTAAGACCAGTTGATAAGACGGAACTCATTTCAACAATTCGTAGTATAAAAAGCATAAAAAGCAAAAAATCGTCCTGTAGTACAGATGGATTATCTATTAAAATTTTCTCAAATCTACCGCATAATGTTTTGAAGGTCATGGTCTCGCTAGTAAATGATTCCCTTGAAAAAGGTACATTCCCTAACTGCCTAAAGACTGCCATCGTCATTCCTCTTCATAAAGGTGAAGAAAAATCTGATGCCTGCAACTATAGACCTATTGCCTTGTTACCAGCACTATCAAAAATTATTTAAAGACTTATAAAAGTTCGACTTATGCCCTTTCTCCTTAAATATAATATTTTATCGCAAAATCAGTTCGGCTTTTTGTCTAATAAATGCACTAGTGATGCCATATTTTCTGTGTTACATGATATATATCTATCACTAAACAGTAACCTCTCCTCCGCCACCGTCTTCTGCGACTATTCCAAATCCTTTGACTGCGTAAATCATGACATTCTATTAAAAAAATTAACTTTCTACGGAATTCGGGGTGTGTCTTTGAACTGGTTCAAAACTTACTTGGTAAGTAGGAAACAATTGGTTAGAATAAATGACACCGACTCTAGTTGTAAAGATATTGAGTGTGGAGTACCGCAAGGTTCAGTATTAGGTCCCATTCTTTTTTTACTTTTCATTAATGACATCACTAACTTGAAAATTAAAGAGAAAATTGTTCTATTTGCTGATGATACCAGTATTACTTGGAGCAGCTTTGATATTTCAACGCTTCATTCAATTATAACCGATGATTTACTTATAATCAAGGCTTGGTCAGACTCCAACTTACTTAGCTTTAACGTGGATAAGACTGTAGCATTATCTTATAAAGGAGTCATGCAACCCTTGCTTTGAATGAGAGCCAAATCAATATCGTAAATTCCGTGAAATTTCGAGGTATTCTCATTGACAGTGATCTCAAATGGTCCTTGCATACTGACTCCTTAAGGAAGAAACTAGCCTCAGCTTGCTTTGCAATAAGATCTGTTTCGAAAGAACTAAATTTATCTTCTGCCAAAATGGCATATTTCTCATTGTTCGAGTCCCATCTTCGATATGGGCTTCCATTTTGGGGTTCTAGTACAGCGGCCCAATTTGATACTATCTTTAAGTTTCAAAAAAGAGCAATCCGTTATCTATTTGGTCTCAAACAAACAACTCATTGCAAGACCTACTTCAAAAATCACGGAATTTTGACACTTTCCTCTTTATTTATTTTGGAAATGGTTTGTTTGATTCGAAAGCATCTAAACATTTTTCCCGATAGACCTGACCATGGCTACTCCATTAGAAATTCGGATTGTAACGTTTATTTGCCGATCCCGTCCACTCAGCTAGTAAAGAATTCTATTCTATATCGTGCAAAGAAACTTTATAATCACCTTCCAAGAGAAATTAAATCCGCAACATCCTTCATTAAGTTTCGTAAGGTGACAAAAATCTATCTCTCAGAAAGACCATATTATTCAGTTGTCGAGTTTCTTAATGTATAACAAAGAAACAAAATTAGTATTGTTTATAATTACATTTGGGTGTCTCAAGCAGTGGCTACAATTTGTCTCATTTGTTGTTGTCTGTACAAATTATGTAGGTTATACAATAATTTTACTGATTTAAAATTGTGTTATTCTGTTTTTTACTATATTTGTTTTTGTTTTATACTTTTTGTACTATTTGACTGATTTATTTTTTAGCTTTGTTCATAAAATTGTTCAATAATTTTCAGTGACAATAAAGTATATTTCTATTCTATTCTATTCTAATAAAAGACAATCAGACATTTTTCCGAATGCAATATATCTGACATAATGGCAGATCAATATTGTACCACTTCTAGTGACTAAAAGCTATTTAATACAATTCTTAAATAAGAAACGATTTGAAGATCATAAAGGAATCCCATTAGTCAATAAGACTTTACCAATATCCGTTAGAAATACTAGTCCAGGGCCAGTTAATATACCTGTGCTTTTTCCACAGAACCTACCACTAGTAGAACAAGCACTATTATTGCAAATATTTAATTTTACATAGATCAATAAAGTATTCCCACACATGTGGTACTCGTCAATCATAGTTACAGTACACAAACCAGGTAAACCTAAATTTAAAGCAGAATCCTATAGACCAATCTCTCTCACGAATGCAATGTGTAAGTTGCAAAAAAAGATCATTGCTAATCGACTTAAATTGTACATTGAACATGAACATCTAATTATACCCGAACCCGAACATCTAATTATACCTCGATTTAGGAAAAATAGATCAACATTAGACATTAGATTTATATGCAATTAAGACTGTTTAGCCATATTCTTTTATGTAAAAAAGGCTTTTAATACAGTATGGCGATAGATATTTTATCTACACTCCACAATTGGAAGATTTACAGTACCATGTTTTATTTTATTTCAAACTTTCTACGGTAACGATATCTCCAAGTTCGAATCAATAACCATTTGTCTGAATCTAAATTACAGTTCCACAGGGCTCGAATCTAAGCGTAGCGCTATTTTTAATTGCTATTGACAATGTTGTGTCGTACTGCAATGACACAATTAAAGCTTTTTTGTACGCTGATGATCTGGTAATTCTAGCAAGAAATAAGAACATATTATCTGCTCATAATCGTATTGCTGCAGTTCTTAAGTCGATAAAATCGTGGTCTAACAATATTGGGCTTCATTTTTCCATCACAAAAATAAAAGCTATACATTTTTCACAAAAATTAAATCCATAAAAGCTCCCAAATCTGTTTTTATACAATTCTCGTATAGAATATACAAATGAAAAAAAATTCTTTGGGACGCAACTGGACTTAAAATTAAGTTTTATTCACTCGCCAAGACTATCGTGACAAGCTGGACATAAAATTATGAAATCTGTATCACATAAAAATTGGGGAGCAGATTTTCCAACTCTAATAAGTTTATATAGAGCTTTAAATAGATCAAAACTGGATTACGGATGTGTTGTGTATAACATCGCAAATCAAGTATTGCTCAAAACTTTGTATACTCTTCAGAGTTCAGCCGTTAGACTTGCTCTAGGAACATATTGCACCAGTCCTGTGGACAGTCTATTCTGTGAAGCTGGAGAACCACCCTTAGACCTAAGAAGAAAATACTTAACTCTATCGTATGCCCTCCAGCTCTTCATTATTCTGTTACTAACAGGTTCCAGGAGGTCTATAAAAAAAACAGGGGTCCTGTACCTTTCTCTGAACGAGCTAGATAGTTATTAGATTTTAATATTGAACTACCTCCCATTTATAGTTACACTAACTTACAGCATGTAACAAAAATAACGTAATACCTAATTTTTGTAAAACTCACTTTCTCCATGTTCTCACACAGTACAAAATTACCATCTTATATACACGGACGCATGTAAGACCATAAATGGAGTAGGAGTATGCTTTGTGATATTACATAAACATTACATCCATAAAAAGGCCCTAACCTTTATTCTAGAAAAAAAAAACTTCCCAAATCTATTATATTATCTGATTCACATATTGGAGTGACATATCTCAAATAAATCTTAGATTTATCCATATTATCCAACATTACAGCAAATTAAGTTAGTTTTATACCGTATATACCAAAACAATTTGTAAGTAGAATTCCTTTGGGTACCGTCGTAATTTGGAATTAGAGGGTAACGAAAAGGCAGATAGTCTAGCTAGATCCGCAGTGAGCAGTAGAACCACATTAGATTTAAGATTTTAGATTTTAGATTTAAAACCTTACTTAGAAGCAAAATTGTACGATGTTTGACAGAACCAATGGAATAGAAGCAACGCCAAATTGATAGAAATAAAATCATTCGTTCTTCCATGAACTTCTGGCCTTTAAAGCGACAACATTATGTCCTAATAACACGTCTTAGATTAGGACACACTTCTATAACACATGAATACTTGTTGAAGCGTGAAGGGGAACCAGTGTGTTTTGTTTGTGAAGTAAAGTGACAATGAAGTACATTTTGATTGACTGTCCAATATGTTAAGTTGAAAGACTATATCACAACATTCCAAAAACATTAAAAGAACAAACAAAAATCTTAGTAATATACATTGTCATATTTTAAACACTTTATAGTAACGTTAAAAATAACATAAGCCTCTCTCTCTAAGCTTTAAATATGTAAGCATCTGTGAGTTTTACTGTCAAATCTCTTTGGAAGAGATTAAATACATATTACTATTAGATATTATTGTCATGTTGCTTTAAGCCATAGTTTTCTTATGTTAATAGATTCTACTGTGATTTATTTCAATAATATATGTCATAAAATCTTGGATTTGACAGAACATTTTTAGAAAAATACTAATTAAAAACCTTATAGTAAAGAGTGGTATTTATAGTTTTAATTTAATTGAGAGGAACAAAAAGTAAGCCTAAAAATCGTTAGTCAAGTGTTGAGACAATGGTATCATAAATAACATCTAATTGAAAATTCATAGCGCACATTTTTCTCGCAGTTGTCCTGTAACATTTTTCAGTCAGCCTTGTAAATGACATTCATTCATGTCACCGCGGCTCGCACAACACTGAACGTGTTTTTAATCCCACTCGAAATTATTGTTATATCGTGGAGAGTTATCCATTAGCTTTTAGCCAACCACTATCTCGAAAAACACGTCAAGCTCATTCTCTCGTCTCTTGCATAATGCTCTCGTAACTTTTTATTATAATTTTAACATCTAAAAAATATAAAAAAAAAGAGTGGCATGCTGTGCGGAGACTAACATACTTTGTGATATTTTCAAATTATGCAGTAAATTTTATAATGTTTCAAACAGATATTTTAAACATTCATTATACATATTGTTATTGTAATAATCATAATTATAATTCGTGGTCCAACTGGAAAAGTAGCGAATGTGCAAAATATACAAACATTTGTATTTTGAGAACGATTTCCGAAATGGAATTTTTTTTTATTTATTTAAAATTAACGTGTTTTTGACAGCTTATGGTCATTGACACGGGTACAGTAGTTTCACAACATTATACATATTTTATATAGGTATAGGTACAAGAATTTAATATGAACATTTTTTTTTTAAAGGTTAGAACAATAAAGCTTATCACTATGCACTGTTTATATTAGCTGAAATAAACTTGTTTCTTTTAAAAATCTAAGAACACTGTCAAAACGGTTTGGAACACTGAGAATGTCTTTTAGATTTCCTTTTAGGCTGTGCTTGTTTCTGGAAGAGTCATACTGGCAGCAGTCCACTATCACGTGTTTGATGGAAAGGACGTTATTACAGTAGTGGCATACTGGAGGGTTTTCTGATGCCATAAGGTATCCACGAGTGAGGCGTGTATGCCCTATTCGTAGTCGGTGAATAACTGATTTTTCTTTCCTGTTCATAGAGGAGATATTGACGCGAGATAAGTTGGGCTGAACTTCATGGAGCTTAGTTTTTGTTTTACTCCACAGGTCCGCCCATGAGCTGAGGATTTTTTGTTTTATCAATATTTTAAGATCCGTATGGATTTGGACCTCTTGGAAGGCTATGTCAGAAGAACATGCTGCTTTAGCGGCTTGGTCTGCTTTTTCGTTTCCCAATATACCAACATGAGATGGAGTCCAGATCATTATGACTTTTATGTTAGCAGAATATAGTTGGTTACAGATAGTGTGGATTTCCTGGACTATTGGGTTTTTCGAGAAAATGCATCTTATTGAATAAATCGAGGAAAGAGAATCAGTGCAAATGGCGATTTTTATGCTTTCATTTGAAGTAGGACGGATTGAAATCTTTAATACTTGGAGTATTCCATATAATTCTGCGGTATAGATACTACAACTTTTAGGCAATCGCACAGAACTTATTGTCGTCGTCAGTGTGGACACAGCGGAGCCACAACAGTCTTCATTCTTGGACGCATCGGTGTATAAAATTTCATCAAATTGTGTTAAGTTAAGGATGTTTTGGAAGGATTTTCTAAAAATTAAGTTTGGGGTTTCTGTTTTGTCGAATCTGCATAAATCTGTATTGAATATTGGAAGATTGTGCATCCATGGAGCTGTCTTGGGGGTATAAATAGAAGTATTATTGGAGAGGTTGATGGAATCTAATAAAGGAGATAATATTTGTGGTAATGTGAGAGACTGATTGGAAGCGTTTACTGGGGGAGGTTCTATGGGATTGATTAAATTTATTACCGGGTTACTTGGGTTTGCTGATATTCTTACAAAGTATGAAAGTAGAAGCTGCTGCCTTCTTAGATAGAGTGGTGGCTCTGAAGATTCAACGCACAAACTTTCAGCGGGGCTTGATTTGAAAACACCGAGGCATAGTCGTAGGGATGTATTTTGAATCGTGTTTAGAGACTTTAGTAGGGAGCTACTAGATGTCATATAAAGAATACTGCCATAATCTAGCTTAGAGCGAATTAACGCTCTATATATTTTAAGAAGAGATTCTTCGTCAGCTCCCCAAGAGAAGCTAGCAAGAGATTTAAGTAAATTGATTCTTTGGGTACAGTTTCCTTTAAGTTTCTGAATATGCTGTCTCCAGATAAGCTTTTTATCAAAGGTGATACCAAGAAGTGTCAAATAATTAACTGTTTGTAAACGAAGTCCGTTTAGAGTTATAGAAGGTGGATTAGGTCTATGCTTTTTGGTAAAGTGAATTACTTTGGATTTAGGAGCTGAAAACACAAATCCAGCACGCGTAGACCAGGTGTCTATTTTGTTTATTGTGTTTTGTAGCAAAGTGCTTATGGTAGCTGTGACTCTGCCTCGCAGTATAATATAATATCATCAGCATATATCGAGTACCTGACTGGTGGTTCTATATATGAGGAAAAGTCATTCATACTAAGTAAAAATAAGGTAGTGCTTAAGACTGAGCCCTGAGGCAAACCGTTGTCCAAAGCGTGTGATTTTGATATTTTTCCGAAATGGAAATTGAAACGTCAATAAACGTATTTTAACCTTTAATTGTAGCTTATTCCCAGTTAAATAGTAATTGATTTTAAAATGACACATGAAAATAGCTTAAGAACACTGTGTCTAAATTGATAATATTAGTTAAGCAACATTGTTGGTCAATCAAAATTAGATTCAAGAACCTAGACTACACCATTTTGAGGTTAATGTAGGTACAACTTTACTGATAACTGAACATCTTTAAATACATAATAGAAATAAACTTACCTGATTAAATGATGCCGAAAATAAAATGGATATTATAATATCTTCTTGAGAAAACGGGATCTTAAAATTACAACTAAACAGTCGAATGTGAATATTCTATAGGTAAACAAGCGAATGTGCCGAATTGGTACTTTTACCAAAATTATACAAAGTGTATTACAACCATTACAGATCGCCAAAATAACGAGAGTGGTATATTCGTCTTCTTCTTCTTGTTCCCTGACCGTTATCGATCGTTGGATATCATGTTGGCTACCATATTCGCTATCGTGACTTTATTGACAGCAGCTCCAAATAACGATGTAGTTGATTTTTCATACCATTGCCTTAGATTTTTCAGCCATGATGTTCTTCTTTTATCAGGACCACGATTACCTTGGATCTTTCGCTGAATGATCAGATATAAAAGACCATATTTTTCAGGGTGTCTCATAATGTGACCGAAGTATTCCAGCTTGCGTTTCTTTATTATATTGACCAGTTGTGTTGTTTGGTTCAGCCGTCTAAGGACCTCCTCATTTCTAAGTCTGTCGACCCAGCTTATTTTCAGTATTCGTCTGTGCCGTTCGCATAAGTTTCGGTTTGTTTTTCTTGTCCTATCTCCACCCCAGTAGTTTCTGTCCCAAATTTTTAACCCCCCATAATAACACTCTATGTGGTAGGCAAAATATTTTGTTACAATTTGTCAAAACATTAAATTGCTTCTTTAAAAGCACAGCTATAAAAGCTTTTTCTAGACCTATTAATAAAAGACTACTGGGTATATTTCGAGCTTTACGTTTTTCTATTATCTGTAGTTCTCACAAACTATTTCCTCTCAGCGTTTTTGTAGATTGTCAATAATATCTTAATGGTAATTGTTTCAATAAAGTTATTATTTTTTATTGTTTATTAAGTATTGCCTGGTCCCGGAGCTTAGAGGATTAATAGATATATCCCTATTAACCCAAAATAGAGGAAACATTTTGGATTATTCGGGCTTTTTAGTTCCCTTCTTATTTCTTCTTCTTTAAGTGCCGTCTCCTTTAAGAAGGTTGGCTATCATCACGGCTATCTTCACCTTTGACACTGCTGCTCTAAACAGCTCAACAGAGTTACAATTGTACCACTGCCTCAAATTGTTTAGCCAGGATACACGTCGTCGGCCTATGCTTCTTCTGCCCAGTATCTTTCCCTGTATAATGATCTGCAGCAACTCATATCTCTCACCTCTCATGACATGACCCAGATACTGCAATTTTCTTATTTTAATTTTATTTAATATCTCCTTTTCCTTGTTCATTCTTTTTAAAACGTCGTTGTTCGTAACCTTATCGATCCAACTTATTTTTAAAATTCTTCTATAAGCCCACATCTCAAACGCTTCTATTCTGTTACTTATATCTTTTTTAAGCGTCCAAGCCTCCATTCCATATAATAACACAGAAAATACATAACATCTAAGCATTCGTACTTTAAGTTGCAGACTCAGATCATTGCTGCAAAGTACTTTTCTCATAGTATTGAATGTTGATCGGGCTTTTCCTATACGTGATTTGATTTCCTGTGTGTAATCGTTGTTTTCGGTTATGATTGTTCCCAAGTATGTATATCTGTTCACCTTTTGAACGAGTTCGTCCCTAATCCATAACGTGTCCTGTTGTTGTGTCTTTGCGATGGTCATGAATTTCGTCTTTTTGATATTTAAAGTAAGTCCAGCCTCTTCGCTACTGTCTACAATCTTATTTATCAGAACCTGCAATTCTTCAACTGACTCTGCGATTACTAAAGTATCATCGGCGTATCTGATGTTATTTATAAGTTCTCCGTTGACTTTAATTCCACTTGATGTTTCCTTTAGTGCCTTCTGAACTACCTCTTCTGAATAGAGGTTAAAAAGCAGCGGAGACAATATGCATCCCTGCCTTACCCCTCGTTGTATTTCTATTTCTTCTGATAGTTCGTTGCCAACCTTTACAGATGCAACTTGATTAAAGTAAAGGTTTGATATTATTCTAATATCTTTCATATCCAGATTTTTATCTTGAAGTAGCTGTAGGAGGCGATTATGTCTGACTTTGTCAAATGCCTTATTGTAATCAAGGAAACAGACATAAAGAGGTTGGTTAACATCCATACATCTTTGGGCCAATACATTCAGGGCAAACAAGGCCTCTCTTGTACCCATTGCGTTTCTGAAGCCAAACTGCGTGTTACTAATATCTTGCTCCAGTTTTCTGAAAATTCTTTGATGTATAATTTTCAAGAATATCTTTAGAGTGTGGCTCATTAAGCTGATGGTTCGATGGTCACAGCATTCTCTAGCGTTAGCTTTTTTCGGTAGTCACGAACGTCGACTTAAGCCATTCTTTTGGAATGACGCCTGTATCATATATGGTGTTGTACAAGTCTTTTAGTATATCTATTTGATCTTCTGCGATTAATTTTATAATTTCCGCTGGTATCTCATCAGGACCTGTAGCTTTATTATCTTTTGCCAATTTTACTGCATGCATGACTTCTTCTTTTGTTATACTGGGCCCGTTTCTCTACTGTTGTATAGTTCTATGTTTTCTGGTTGTCTCTCATCTTTAAATAAATCCTGTATGTATTGTTTCCATCTTTCTATTTTCTTGTTGTTATCAAGGATAATTTTTACCTTTTTCATCTAATAGAACACTACTGTGGTTTACTATACCTTCTTATTTACTAATTATTAATTCCATCTTTTCTTTTTTTCTCTCTCAAATTCGTTATGGTTTATCACGCTTATAAAACTCTTGCTTCTCCTAAATAAATCTTTTTCATTGCATTTTTCTCTAATTTTTTCATTTCTCCTTTTTACCAACACTCTTTTAGTTTCTTTGTTAAATCTAATACATATATTAGTGAAGATATCTTACAGATATCTTCGAAATCTTTAGTAACTATAGATAAAGTTACGTTCAGATGGCAGTGTACGGATATAGGATAACAGCGTTGCCAATTCTACTGCCATTGTAAGTTTTGCTACTTTTGTAAAATAAGCAGGGCCAAACTCACGGTAAACTAAGATATGTTTAGGTAAGCTAAAGTTGTTAATAGAAAATTCGTGAATGAAATAAATGGTAATAATTCCAAAAATGCTTTTATACATAATACCGCAGTTAATAGGGAAAAAAAATATGAAAAATATTCTACAGGTTTTTTAATGTTCTAAACGGTAGATAAGGGATAACTGATGATAATTCCTTGAAGAATTACAGCCAATTTTGCTTTGTTTATTTTTTAAAGAAAGATGAAGTTTGGAAAAAATCATTTTTTTGCCTATTTTGTTCCTCGTGCATTTTAGGGAAAAATGTTTCAAATAAATGTTGCAGATCTTAAAAAGTTTTTAAATTTTTTAGTTTGTAAATTAAAATACATAAACAAATGACTGAGATAATTGCAAAAAAACCCTAATTGAGGCCCCTAGAACACAAGGTTGTAAGTGCAGTTGCTTATCAGCAACTGATATCTAACAACAGGCACGTACTTTTGGCTTCAAACTTTCTACATTAACAACAATAACACCATCAAAAATTACATGTCATTGAAAACATGCTGAAAACTGAAAAAGTGCTACCTAGGTTTTTAAATTTATATCGAACTTTGAATGAAGATTTTTCAAAACTTTGTTTTTGGCATTTACACCCCTTGTGTTCTAGGGGCCTCAATTATGCAATAATTTATTAAATGTTCATAACTTTATTTTTTGCATAATGACGTCTAATATAACCACTTGAAATTATGTCGATTAATAAGTTATTTAAGTGTGCTACATTTCAACCAGATCAACTAAATATTTTATTACCTTTACTGAGAAAAGAATACCCCCGAAAAACAATTTTCAATCATCTTCATTTCCATAATCTAGTTCATCTTCAGAGTCATCGTTTAATGAAATTCTAATAGGTTCAATGTCATCTTGAATGTTGTCTACTGTCCAAAAATTATTCTCCAATTTTATAACATGGTTGACGTAATTTTTTCAATGTCCATCAAATAGATCTCCGTCCATCTCTTCATGGTAATCTTCAGCACCTTTTTTGGCAAGAAAAGTGATGTCAGCACCTTCAACAAATCCGTCTTTGTTTCCTGCATGGACTAAAACAAATCTTGTTCCTTTTCCGGTCGGAGTTTTTAAACCTGTGGTAAGTCCATTTACGAAAGCCTGTCGGCTATTTTTTATTGTTGTATCTTGCCATACTTGCCCATTGGTTATTCCAGTATTAACCCATGATTCGTCCATATAAATGATATTGGCTCCTTCGTTCCTCAGTTTCTTTATTTCCCGGAGATAGTGACGCCTCCAAGCGACTATTTCTTGTTTTTCTATTAATATTGAATTTCTACCTTGTTTGCCATATATAAAACCCATGTCGTGCAATAGTCTTCTCAACGTACTCTTGCAAAAATTCGGAAGATGCTCCATTTGCTTAATTTTTTCTATACGTCAAGGGTTGGAGGAATATTGTCCATAAAAAAACCGTGCACTACTTGTCTTATTCTAGACCGAGTTGCTTCATCATATCTATTCTCACGACTATTCAAATAACCGGTTCTTTTTTTTCTTATAGGAGTTACGAGTTGACCATTTTTACTTTCACTTCTATATCGGAATATCGTTCGCTCAGAGACTCCAGTCATAGCAGAAACTTCCCGCACTATTGTTGATACACTTTTATCATTTTTACTGTTTGATAAATAGTTAAAAACATTTAACACTATTTTTTTGCATTCACTATTTAACAAATTACCGTTTTTGAATTTTATTACACTCGCGGCCATTTTGACACTGACACGACACAAACGTCTGATATCAACTGAAAATTCTTTTAATGACTCTCAAGTATTTACCTGAATTTATAATTGCTGGCATTAGACAATAATTTTGAATTTAAAAATAGGTATATTTTTTTAATTCTAAATTATTTTTTAATGTCTGTAACTGTAAATGCAGGTAGAGAAAGTGTGTCATTAAAAGGACATTAAGATCAAAAACGGATTATACAAATAATTATTTCATTTCCACGAATTGTAAACAATTTTGAACAGAAGATATAATTCCGAAAAGACCAGATTTCCGAAATATATCTTTCTATTTTTAAAATACCAACAGAAAAATTATATAATTAAAAAAATGTAGTATTTTTCCGTTTCACATTCATAAATATTTCCGAAATTATAATTCTTTTATAGGAGCCGGCCCATAACGTACGATTGTAGGTACGATTAAAAACTGACAACAATGTAGTTATTTCTGGCATATAGAAAGTACAGGCCTATCTCTGTAACGCTGCCATCTGAATGTGAATTTATCTATAGCTCCATCTAATGAGTTTTTTTCTCTACTATTTCTAACATTTCTTCTAAAAACTTCTATAATATATTACATGTAATTTTATTTTAATATAAATATTATACTCATTAAAAACGATTACTTTATAACAATTAATAAAATATACCCAAAATGCTCTTTAATTCCCGAGGAAATCAATCACAGAGACCAAACATAAAATATCTTTGTCCTTTCTAAACATTCTGACAAAGATTTTGGTGATTTATTAACTCCCGACATTGCCAATTCCATTGAAAAGCTTTCTTTTGTGTCGGGCTATTCTCTGAAATTATTTATTGTACAAAGTGTTCCGGACAATACACTGCGTTGTGGCTTTTTATCATTTGTTTTAGTTTTTATAACCTACACCAACATATGTGGTATCAAAACCGTAAGTCATTTTTAGAATTTAGGTTTATAGAATTCATTGTGTCTGAAAGAAATTATAAATTTGTTAGTATACAGTGAGAATATGAAGATTCCTACTGGGTTTTTTTTTACAAAAATCAGCTCAATGTTAATAATTCTAATTTATGTTTAAATAACTGCTTAGCTCTACTGATTACTTAGGCAGTAAAGAAAAAATACATTTGAAAGAATCTTACGAGTATAGATTGATATTAAAATAGCCTTTGATAGATGGCTCCACTTGATAACGAATGGTTTCGGTGTTTACATTTGCCATTCAGGACATGACGTCTGTCAAAATTTTAAGTTTTAAAAACAATTAGTTTGGTTTTTACAGCCATCAAAAACAAGCAAATTTTGTGTTTTCGGAGAAATGAAAAGAGTCGAGTATCGTTCGGTGATTAAGTTCCTCCACAAAAACGGTTAAAACGAATCAAAGCCGACCTAGACGAAGTTTATGGTGAGCTTGCAAATTCGTTAGCAATAATAGTAAAATGTTGGAAAGCTGAATTTGTTCGTGGTTGTACGAGTGTTTTTGATGATGAGCGTCCCGGGAGGCCAAATGAATTCACCACGTCGGAAATGATCAACAAAGTTTATGACATGATTATGGCAGATCGTCGAATTAACCTCCGCTAGTTAATAGAGGTCTTAAACATTTTCTACGAACGATGGGTGCAGCTTTTGCTAACAATCGATCAAATGCAAAAATGTGTGACCACTTCGGAGACGCTTTTGGCTAATACGGTGCGATCCGAAGGATTTTTTTTGCCGATTTTTCACCGTTGATAAAACTTGGGTCCATTATTATACACCGGAAACCAAAGAACAGTCGAAATAGTGGCGCAAACGCGGCGAATAGCCGCCGAAGAAGGCAAAGAGTACACATTCGGCTGGCAAAGTGATAGCGACTGTTTTTTGGGATGCGAAGGGCATCATCCACATCGACTACTTGGAAAAAAAATCACTGGTAAGTACTACGCAGCATCATTGGATCGATTCGATGTCGAATTGCGTCGAAAACACCCCAGTTTGGAACGCAAACAAGTGCTCTTTCACCAAGACAATGCACCGGCTCACCGATCGGCCGTCGCCATGCCAAAATTACACGATTTGGGCTATGAATTGTTTAAACATCCACCGTATTCCCCAGATCTTGCCACCAATTATTTTTTCCTGTTTTCAAACCTAAAAAAAATGGCTCGAAAATGGATTTTTTTGTTAAATGGAAAAAAACATGTCATTCAAAGGACATCAGGATCGCATAAATACAAAATTCTTGTAAATAAAATTGTTGTTTCCCTTTAAACACAAAAATTTGTCACATGATTTACAATAAACTTTTAGTTTTACCCTTACAACCTGAAAGTTACATCTAACACAAGTTTTTACTCGGATGCCATTACAGGAATTTGTTGTATATTTCTCTTATTAGACGCTTAAAAGAATGTTCTAGGTTTGTAACTAATTCTAGTTACCAGTGTTAAAATGTTTACAAAACTAGAATTTTAAGAAAAGTTATATTTAAGAAGCAACACAGAAACAGCTATTTTAAACTCCAGGAACTACATAACAGTTTTATTAGTATTACCAATTTGCTTATGGTCATCTCTGTATAGAATCCAAGAATTGACGATCGCAAGGTCAAATCAGTAACAAATGCTTTGACTGTCCATTTCTTACTTTTAGCTCCCATTCGATAATAACTGATCATCCTGTCAATTAAATATGTTCTCCCCATGAATTCGTTGTGCTTTTTAACAATGTTTGATATATGTACCTCAATATTAGGGTGGTTCAAAAAACAATATTGTTTCATTTTTTATTCGCTATACCGTGAAAACTTGCTTTGGGGTATATAAGTAAAATGCAAAGTAAAATAAAGTTATACTTAAAGCTAGCGCATCATACTTGAAATTTAGATTTTTTCAGAAATCAAGAAATTTTTCAATTATTTTTACTATCTTGAGCCAATAATATTTCAACGTGCTATAGTAAAAATTGTTTAGTTAATCGTTTAAGAAATAAGAAATAAATTTGAAACAGACAAAATCTTTTAATTTGCAGCAGCGCAAGATACTTAAAAAATGGAAAAATTCACATATTTGCACCTTAAAAGAAAGTGTGGTCTAGTATGTTATGGGTACAAGAGAAGCCTTGTTTAGTATACAGGTGCTAGTACAGAGATGCAGAGATATAAATCAAAATGTGTACATTTGTGCAATCGATTTTGAAAAAGTCCGACATAACAAAATGCTAGAAATATTGGAAACAGCTGGATTGGACGATAAAGATCTACAAATATTTAAAAATCTATACTGGCATCAAGTGGCAAGAATAAAGGTTGAAAAAGAATTGTCGGATGAAATAAATATAAAAAGAGGAGTGAAACAAGGCTGTATATTGTCGCCTTTACTTTTTAACTTATATTCGGAGGAAATATTTAAGGAAGCCTTAATGGAGACAACCGAAGCTATTATTGTGAATGGAGTAACCGTTAACAATATTAGATATGCCGACGATACCTTAGTCCTTGCCAATTGCGGAGAAGACCTTCAAAATCTAATGACAAAATAAAACAGACTTGTGATCAGTATGTATTAAAACTCAACGTTAAGAAAACTAAATATATGATAGTTACCAAACAAAAGTATATACAGGATGACGGTTTAAATGTCGGAGATGCCACACTCAACAGAGTAGAGAAACTCATGTATCTCGGCAGTAATATCAATGAGAGCTGGGATCCAACCGAAGAAATTAAAAGCCGAATAGAACAAGCCCGAGCTGCCTTAGTACAAATGAGAAACGTACTTGGAGTGGAAGCGTGGACTCTAACTGAGGTTATGCTTAAACGCTTAACAGCCTTTGAAATGTGGGTATACAGATGACTACTGAAAATAAGCTGGGTCGACAGAGTTAGAAATGAGGAGGTCCTTAGATGGCTGAGCCAAACAACACAACTGGTTAATATAATAAAGAAACGCAACCGGAATACTTCGGTCACATTATGAGACACCCTGAAAAATATGATCTTCTACATGTGATCATTCAGGGAAAGATCCAAGGTAATCGTGGTCCTGGTAGAAGAAGAACATCATGGCTGAAAAATCTAAGGCAATGGTATGGAAAATCAACTACATCGTTATTTAGAGCTGCTGTCAATAAAGTCACGATAGCGAATATGGTAGCCAACATGATATCCAACGATCTATAACGGTCATGGAACTAGAGAAAAAGAAGAAAAAGAAGAAGAAGAGAGAAGAAGAAGAAGAAGTATGTTGTGTTGGGTGTTATGGTGGCGTTGTATTGCTTGTGGGTGGCGGCAGTGATGACTTTGAGTTCGACAAATTTTCCCTACTATCCCTACTACCCACCTTCTTTCAACACCGTCCGCAATGCATTGACAGTTCGTGCTCAGATGTACAGGATAGTGGTCTGTGTTGTATTTAAGAATTTAACTCGAAGTGAGTTTGAGTGTACACTATTCGGTTCACCGAAAGACTTGCCTGTGAATAAGCTTACGACATACGAGGACATTTTTCGCCACTGTTATAATGCACAATAATATAACATCGCCTTAGAGACAAATAAGCCTATTAATTCTAGTAAAGTTGCAAATATTGTGGCTCCTAAAGTAAAACCTTTGTATGATAATGCTTCTATACCAACTGTGACAACCTACAGAATCGTCCAACTAATATGTTCTTAGAACATATTGGAAGAAAGTGAATAGTAGGGATAGTAGAAGAAATGTGTCGAACTCAAGGCCATCACGACGCCAACATAACACCCAACACAACATACTAGACCACACCTTCTTTTAAGGTGCAAATATGTGAATTTTACCATTTTTTGAGTATCTTGCGCTGCTTCAAATTAAAAGATATTGTTTGTTTCAAATTTATTTTTTATGTTTTAAACTATTAACTAAACAATTTTTACTATAGGCCGTTTAAATATTATTGGCTAAAGATACATAGTAAAAATAATTGAAAAATCAAAATTTTAAGTATGATGCGCTAGCTGGGGATTCAATACATAACTTTATTTTACTTTGAATTTTACTTATATACCCCAAAAGCAAGATTTCCGCGGTATAGCAATTAAAAAATGAAACAATATTCTTTTTCGAAAATATCGTCCTTTTTGACCATCGCTTAAATTCATGTAAAGGTTCTATTTGCAACGCAGTTGACGCTAGCATAACTGATTTCATATCATACCATTGTACTATGTTAATTTTTTCACCAGATCTTACATCTTGCTCAGACGAACCACGACATAATCGACTCAGCACCTTATCTGATGTTACATGAGCTGCTTTGGGTATTCTGGATTTCATTATTGTACCACCAGTTCAAAAAATATTTTTGTGTAACATTTACTTAAGTAAAGGTAACTAATAATGTTGTAGATAACTTAATAACTGCGGATGGACCAACACCTAACTTCTTAACATCATCATCATTCTGCAGAAATATATTTTTCCCTTGATAAATATCAAATTCTAATTCTAATGGATATAAACATCAGCAAAACCAAGCTAATGATCATTAGTAAGAAAAACATAACTCTAACAAATATGTATGTGAACCAAATGAGAATTGAACGTGTCTCATAATACAACTACTTTTGAACTCTAATCAATGAGTCATGGAACAATACCCAAGAGATTAAATGTCGCATTAAAAAGGAAAAAAGTGCTTCTTGACAAAGAGTTTTGTGTTTAAGACACGTGATCAAACACATGATAAAACGAAGTTAAATAATGTAGCCAATGAGGAGTCTTAGTGTGTTATTTCTCAGTTTATTATTTATTTTAATTTGTTTTTTATGCAAATAAAATAAATTCAAAATTATCAACCAACCAATTTTAAATACTATCACCAAACAATACCTTCTAAAGCCTACAAAATATTTAAACTGTCAATAAATTTACACGTAATTCTATGAAATCGCCCGTATGCGCCAAAATTTTTATTTAACGTCCGACTAGAAAAAAAACATGAAGCTTTATAGCTCTGTCTAGCGCTACTCTTTCGCTTTCTAACGGCCTCTGCCGCCGAACGTCAATGCAGCAGCTACACTATCGGGTCTCATAAATGTAGCGGAATTTTTTATTCTTTCGATTTGGATTAATAGTATAGCAGGTTCGTTTTTCTATGAATAAAATACAAAGATAATAAAATTTGTATCGGTGCAGAAACTGAGGAAAGCATAAAATTATATGGTTCGAACTTTATAACATACAAGTCAATAATTTATTTACATACAGTAAAAATATAAAACAGAAGAAATAAATATATACACAATAAAACGACAAATATAATTATTTTGAATATAAAACCAAAAACTTTATTATACACTATAACCATACAGTCCAGTGCATTATATAGTGAAAGTAAGTGTACCAGTCAACTTATCTTGGGAAAGAGTTGATCCACAATATTTCAGTTAAGTAGTTGAAAGATCCACGTGGCTACGAGTTTCACTGCAGCCGAACAGAAAAATGAAAAAACGAGGTACTGGTATATTATTGCAAATAAGCTAAAATAAGTATTTATTTCTATTTTGTCCGGCACAATTGTCAGAAAAAAGTGAAAATTCATTCGTACCTTGTACAATATTACTCTTTATACAATTCAAAAGGCAACTACCTATTTTACAAGAGCCTCTCTTGCCTTTGGTTTTCTTACCACATATAATAATTGCATTCCTTATTACCCAGATTGAAAATAGTAAAGTTATAAGTTGCTAATTTTAGCTTATAATACAGTTTTTCTCTAACTTTTTTTATGTGCACATTTTTACTAAGGTAAGTTGGGCTCAATCTAAATATTTTTGGTCCCAGAATACATGGTTGAATTTATGACCTACCTTTTTGTTACACCTGTATATGACCATTCTAGGTTATAAACTACAATAAATTTATACAAAAAAACTTACCACTTAAATAAGTTACACCCAGTGTGGTATTATCTACACTATCGTCTGTCCCGTACGTTTCCGATGCCAGTGTTGAAGTCAAGTTAACATCTTGGTCACAATTACAAACACCGTTAATTAGAATACAGTCTTCACCTATTAAATCTAAATTTAAGAGACCGCTAGCACCGTTACCACAAAGTGATATATTATTAAAATTAGGTTCTATTGAACTTTGCACCGAAAAATTGCTATTTTCCGTTGTCCTTAACACTACTGTGGTGAATAAGATGTAGAACACCCCGACGAACAACCACATTGCTGACGAATTAACCCGTTTGGCCACGCATTTCATCTGAAACAAAAAATTTATATTAATAATTATTTATTGGATTAATATCATATATTACAGTTAAATCCGTCAATAATAGTCGTTAAAAACTGTTGACCGTTATATAAAGGTGTTCGCTATTGTGAGGTTTTGTTGTTCAAAAATACGTCAAAGATTTTTGGAACTTTCTTTATTTTATTAATTCAAGCAAATATTATTCTAAATAGTTAATGGATTCGACCGCTACTTGATGGAAATTCATTTTATATAACATTAAAACACTGAAAACTTTTTTTCAAACTTCCATCCACAAAATTTATTTCAACTTCTTATCACTACAGCTGTTTCAACTGATTGCCTTTCTCAAGTGATGTATTTTTGGTATGCGTTTACACTTTATAGTCTCTAATGAAATAGGTTAAAGAGGGGAGAACTGTTTGTCTCAAGTTAGTCATTCAGAATTATATATATGTTTTTTAAATTGTTAATTTCCATACATTCTAACAAGGATAGCTTAAGGCCTTTATTTTAAATGTGAAGAATTTTAAATTCGTCATTAAAAGAATGATTGTGATCTTGAAGGTGAAGTGCATATGTAGAATCTGCTTTTCTATTATTGAAAGCTCTTTTATGTTCTGCTATTCGTTTATTAAAGTTTCTACCAATTTGACCAATGTAAGTTTTTGGGCAGTCACCACATTTAAGTTTGTTCACACCACTGTGTGTTTTTTATTTTGGCTCTTGTTATTTTTAATATAATTGCATAGGTTGTTACGTGTTCGGAAAGCTGGTGTTATTCCTTTATTTTTTATGTGTTTGGCTATATTTGTTGATAGTTTGCCTGATAATAATATGTAATCGAGCAGAAGTTACTGGGTTTATTCTGTGGTGGTGGAAATACTAATTTCAGTGCTTTTTTGTGTAGTTTTTGATTTAGCATTTTATTAATTGTTGTGTATACAAACTTAAATGTGGCGACTGCCCAAAAACTTACATCGGTCAAACTGGTAGAAACTTTAATAAACGAATAGCAGAACATAAAAGGACTTTCAATAATAGAAAAACAGATTCGACAACACGCACTTCACCTTCCAGATCATAATCATTCTTTTAATGACAAATTTAAAATTCTTCACATTCAAAGTATAGGCCTTAAGCTATCCTTGTTAGAATCTATAGAAATCAACAAATTAAAAAACACACATATAATTCTGAATGACCAACTTGAGACAAACAGTTCTCCCCTCCTCAACCTATTTCATTAGAGACTATAAAGTGTAAACGCAAGCCAAGAATAGATCACTTGAGAAAGGCTCTTATCACTGTAGCCGAAACAGCTGTAGTGATAAGAGTTAAAATAAATTTTGTGGAAGTTTGAAAAAAAGTTTTCAGTGTTTTATTGTTACATAAAATGAATTTCCATCATGAATATCACCGATCTACAAATTAATTCGAATAATACAATTATAGAGCGGATTTTTATCATTCACCAACAAAAAACAATAGGTCCAGACCGCCAACGCTGTATAATTATTCCTATTGCGTCTTTAAATAAGGGTCTAAGCAACCACGAGTTAATTAACTGCTTTAAAAACACTCGATTCACCAGAAATCCCCTTATCTCTATCTGGCCGACAGAATTTTCTTCTCGTTTTCGGCTAATATAATTAACAGGGATTCTTTTTGAACTGAATATAAAACTAAGCTTAAATCTGATAAATGTTTTAGAGGAAAAGAAGTCTGTTGGAAATAAAAAGGTAAATAAAAACTAAACTGTTTTCTATTCCTAGAGTTTGTAAATTTTTGTGAATTGTACAAGGTTACAAAGATTATTCACAATATGCTGCTTTTCCTGATGTTCATTAGTTATCTTCAAGTGTCAGGAAGAAGTAGAAGAGCTGATATACTTTGGTTTTCATTATAGAATTAGGTACGTCCTTCGAAAGTTCATCTAAGATTTGTACAATAGTCAGAAAATTTTTAGAAAATACTCTAATACATTGGTACTTTGCATTCCAACGTACTCTCTCGAAAGCAATTTTTAATATCCTTTATAGTTCCAGCAGTAGTTTTTACTTCACTGAGAGTACTCAGATCATTAATCACAAGATTAAAGACATGGCTTGCATATTTACTCCCGTCAGAGACAAAAATACCACTGAACTGCAAATAATAAATTTGGGACCCCAAAAAAGTTTACCTTTTATCCCCGAGCTTTCCCCTAATACTCCCCAGAGTGGGGTAAAAACGCAAAAAAGTCGCCAAAAAGCAGTACGTCAAAAAAGGTCAAATATGGAAATAAAAACTATGAGAAAAACTCTTTTTAAATGGCTTGATGAGGTAGATGACAACATAAGCGAAGATGAATTAATTTGTGATGGAAATGTTGCTATTGACAGCAATCACGAAACGAAATTGAAAATAGAGGGTGAGTCAAATCTCTTGGAACTATTATGTATGTAATGTACCAAAGTTCGGTGTTATTGTAGTATGCGGTCTACCTTGAGGGTGCGATCTACCTGATGCACAAACTAATGAGACGCAAGAAAAACCTTTATTTATTCACAAGTAATAAACATTTGGAGCAAAATCAATGTAAAATAAAATGATAGTAAATCTACCAGGACATGTTATTTGAAAAGAGGGGTTCATATTTGTGCATACCCTAGAAAGGATTAGGGTGTTATTAACATATAAGTAAAGATATGTCGGTATAAGCAATCCCCCACTTACTGACCAACGGCTTCGGGCGGACGAGTTGGTAAGTGGCAGGGCACTCTTTTGTCCTGGAATTGAGAAATTGATTCCGAAGGCGGAAGAACTATAAAACTACAAATTAGTCAACGGCATAAGGATGCAGAAAGCAAAGGAGAACTACTGCATTAAAGGCCTTGTGGCACTCCTAGTTTTAACTATCATGGCTGTAAATAATTTAAGTCAAAACATTAATGATCATGGATCTCGGAATCCAAGATCCGGCAAGAGAGGACAATCTCAAGACTGCAGGGCCTCTCAGGTCGTTAATATGCGAAATCCTTGCAAAATAGCCACATGGAACGTCAGAAGCATGTTTGAGTCAGGTAAAATATACAATGCCATAAAAGAAATGAAAAGAATGCAAATCAGCATCCTCGGAATAAGCGAAATGCGATGGCCGGGATCAGGAGTATGTGACGTAGATGGATATCAAGTGTACCATGCCGGAAATACAGATGCCAATCACTATAATGGAGTTGCAATCGTAGTAGCAAAACACTTAGCTCAATCAGTTTTAACTTATATTCCCATATCTGACAGAGTAATGCTAGTAAAATTTAGTTCAAAGCCGTTCATTACCAACGTAATTCAGGTCTATGCCCCAACATCATCTAGTGATGAAGAAAAATTAGAAGCATTCTACAAAGATCTTACTGATGCTCTAGATCTTGTCAAAGCAGCAGAAAATACCATAGTCCTCGGAGATTTTAACGCTAAAGTCGGCAAAGGACGCTGTTTGAACATTGTGGGGGAATATGGCTTGGGAAACAGAAACGAACGTGGAGATCGACTTGTCCAGTTCTGTCAAGAACACGATTTCATTATATCGAATACCCATTTTAAACTACCACCGAGAAGACTCTACACCTGGAAGTCAAATGCAGAATCAGAGGACAAAATTATTAGGAATCAAATCGACTTCATTCTAATAAAAAATCGATTTAGAAACTGCATCAAATCAGTTAAAACTTATCCAGGTGCTGACATTGGGTCCGATCACAATCCCATAGTAGCTGTAACCCAATTAAAATTAAAAAAGGTGATCAAAAAGAAGTCTCGCAAAAAGATTGATACAGCCCAACTACAAGACGAGAAAGTTAAGGAATCAGTTCAAAGACAACTGAACGAAAATTTAATTTGGGAAAATATTGGTGAAAACGTCGATGAGGGCTTAAATAAAATCGTAACGACAGTAAAAGAAATCTGTGTGAGAAATTTACAAGGCAGGTCAAAGCCAAAAAAGCAGGCTTGGATGACAGATGATATACTGGATTTGATGGAACAACGGCGACTAGCAAAAACCAACGAAACACTTTACAATAGCATACAAAAAGAAATTCGACGTAAAATACGAGAAGCAAAGAGTCAACATCTAGCCAAACAGTGTCATGACATTGAAGAACTCGAAAAAAGATACGACACGTTTAACATGTATAAAAAAGTAAAAGAAGCGGCTGGTATCTTCAATAAGAAACAAAATGCATTGCTACAGGATGAAAATGGTAAAGTAATATTCGAAGTAGAGGACAAACTTAAAGAATGGGAAAATTACGTCACGAACCTATTCGAAGACGATAGGAGTAGTTCACCTCCCGATATTACTAACTGCGACGGACCCCTAATAACACGCTGTGAGGTTACAAAGGCCATACAATCATCAAAAGATGGCAGAGCGACTGGTCCTGATGAAATTCCAACTGAAATATATAAGCTTATAAAGGATAGCAATGTTTTAGAGGCTATAACTTCGTTTTTCAATACCATTTATACCAGCGGACAACTACCTAATGGTTGGTCTAACTCACTGTTTATAGCTCTACCTAAGAAGACAACAGCAAAAACCTGTGCTGATTATAGAACCATCAGTTTGTTAAACCACTTATTGAAAATTTTTCTGAAGGTAATACATGGTCGTATCTACAATAAATGTGAGGAATACCTGAATGACACTCAGTTTGGTTTCCGTAACGGATTTGGAACGAGAGAGGCACTGTTTGGAATGAACGTACTTGCTCAAAGATGTCGTGATATATCTGTAGACATATACTGTTGTTTTATTGACTTTCAAAAGGCATTTGATCGTGTTAAGCACTCTATATTGATCGAAGCTCTAAAAGACATTGGCTTGGACGGCAGAGATGTTCGAATAATTGCAAATTTATATTGGAATCAAACAACATCAGTTTTAGTAGATGGTGTGGAATCACAAGCTCTCAATATTAAAAGAGGAGTACGGCAGGGATGCCTCTTGTCACCCCTGCTTTTTAACGTTTACTCCGAAAGAATTTTCAGAAAAGCACTTTCTGAAAAACAAGAAGGAATACTTGTGAACGGCGAAGTCATCAATAATTTGCGATATGCGGACGATACAGTACTCCTAGCTTCTAGTCAAGAAGATCTGCAAACACTACTTGATAGTGTCGTTGAGAGTTGTAGGGAGGCAGGTCTGGATCTTAACATAAGGAAAACCAAAATACTCGTAATAAGTAAACAACAGAATATAAAACCGTCTATATATGTAAATAATATCAAACTTGAGCAAGTTGATAAAATCGTCTACCTTGGACAGCAATTAAATTGTAATGCAGAAAATCACGGCGAAATTAGATCCAGAATAGAGCAGGCTAGAGCTGCTTTTAGAAGGATGTCCAAGGTGTTATGTAACAGAGACCTAAAATTGGCATTAAGGATCCGCCTACTTCGCTGCTACGTGTTCTCGGTCTTACTTTATGCTGTCGAGTCCTGGACTGTGAATAAAATCGATCTAAATCGCCTTGAGGCTTTCGAAATGTGGTGCTATAGAAGAATTTTAAAAGTTTCCTGGGTGGAGAAGATTCGTAACTCCACAATACTAGAACGTCTCAGCAAGACTACTGAGATCATAAAAAGCATCAAGCAGAGAAAGCTGGAATATTTCGGACATGTAATGAGAGGTCCCAAATATAGATTGCTACAAAACATCATGCAAGGAAAAATAGCAGGCAAACGCAGTCCAGGACGAAGAAGAACCTCATGGTTGAAGAACTTGCGAGACTGGTATGGTGTAGATACAAGCATGCTATTTAGGGTGGCAGTGAATAAAATTAAAATAGCTATGATGGTAACCAACGTTCTGAAAGGACATGGTACATGAAGAAGAAGAAAGAAACTAAATTTGGTTAGTTTATTTTATATTCCTAAATAATAGTAGTATAAATTTTTATTGTACTTAGCAATAAACAGTTCGTATACAAAGGAGCCTTTTATTATTGTTTGCAAACCCTTCTGCAAAAAGAATATGGCGATTAGCCACACACGTATAAAATACCAACACAAACAACCTTTACAAACTAAATAAAACGCATACTGTAAAAGAGTTATTCATTGAAAATAATAATTTATATTATAATTAAAATGGAAATTCTTTTTCCATCACATCCCTAGGTAGATCATACGCTATAGTAAAACCTCGACGGTAGATCGCATAGTATAGCATTACCTAAAGTTCTCTTTTTAGTTTAAAAAAATGAAAACAGGCTTATAGAGAAGGTACTGATTACCAAAGCACTAAAGAAGACGATCCAGAGGAAACAAATAATTATTTCTACGGTAGAAATAGATACAAATGGTCAAAAAACCCCTTCCACTTGATATAGAGGCCGGCGTCCACAGAATATAGTTTTACAGTTACTTAAATTACGGCCTGCAGCTGAAATTAGAGATAGTGCAGGTTTAAAAGTTATTATTCAGTGATAATATTTGCAAAGTAAGAGCCAAGTACAAAAATCAAAATTCACCTTCTCTTAACCCTGTAACCGTACACCTTAAATTCATTGAAATAAAATTCTAAAAATTCGACTTTCGAGTGTTTTTTAATCGACTATTAACGTATCAGCGGTGTTGGTATATGCAATTTTTGTAGAAAAAGTGGAGTTTGAAAATGTTGCCCTCAAGCAACATTGTCCATTAGTGGTATAATGAGAACGTTGCTCCAAAGCAACAGTAACAGTTTGAGGTTAAAATTTTTGTATTGTGCAAACGAGGGATCACCACTAACAAAAATATTTTTTTAGGGACTACAATATATAAGAAAAACTACAGAAATTAGCAAATATAAACTTTAATACTTATACAGTTACAAGAAAAAACAAAGATAAAAATTTATGGAGAATTATGAAAACTAAAAAAACAATTCTTGGTCGGTGTAAAACATAGTCTCATGTCACATTTTTGACACATAATTGTCGTGTAACCATTCTTGCAAAATCGGCATCTTCCTTTTGGTCCATAGATAGGCCAATGTCCTACGTTGTCTTTCCTAGTGATGTCATGTGGTCGACTTTTCGTAGGTGTAACAATTTTTTCCACTGTCTCGTTCAGTGAAGGGCGCCCCCTTTTTTTTATTTTACCTGTTTGGTAAAAAGATTCAGCTATGTCCATTTTAAATTTTTCTAAAGGTATTGGTTTTACTTTTAGCTCAGCACAATGGTGTTTATATACTAGCCAGGCGTTGACAACACACATATCTAATAGATATGTGAAAATACCATAGTACCATCGTCTAGCCCTACTAGGACTGCGGTATAATCCTAAAAGAGAATTCTTTATCTAATCATGGGGTTATACTGTTTTGAATGTTTATCATATCGCTTTATATGAGTTACAGGCTCGATTTCACAATGAGTACTACCTAATAACACACTTTTGTTATCATGCCATTTTACAAGAATGATCCCCTTGTCAGAGTCAGATTTATAGACATAGGAGCCTCTAGGTCGCTTTTGCATAATTTTCGTCAGCTTCTAATGGACAACCGGCAATTCTATCTGCTCTAAATGTTCCTAAACTCTGAATACCAAAGTTAGTTTTTAAAAATACAAGCAATGGAAGGCTGCTAAAATAATTGTCGAAAAATACTACCATCTGTTCTGGATTTGGAATGGTTTTACACAGTGCAACAACAACACTGTGACCAACACCTAACTCCTTCTCTACACCTATCAATTTGTTAGAGGTACCTGCTAACTGGTCAAACGTAAACGCACCCTGATAAGCTATGAAGTCTGTGATAATGCCAGAAACAGTTGCTTTCACAAACAATTTGAAACCCCATTTGTGTGGTTTATTTTTGATGTATTGTCTAAGATTCCCTGCAAAAGTACCTTTGTAAGGAATCATAGTCTCATCCACAGAATATTGATTGCCAATGTGGAACTTCTGACAATTTGTTCTAATTTTTTTCTATTAGGGGCCTTATTTTGAAAAATCGGTCTTTAGTATTTGGGGATAATTGAGAATTATCAGCAAAATGTAAGTCCTTCTATTTTAGTAACGTCGTAAGCATTATGTCTGCTATTTTGTCAATTCGAGTATTTCTGGCCCAATAATCACTTATAGCTGGCAACTTTATAATGTTCATAGTAAAAGTTATGGAAATAAATTCTGTAAGTTCTGCATTAAATAGTTGTAGAGATGAACCTGTTTTTTCAGTCGAATAAATATTAGTTTGGTTTACAATATCAGCCATTATGTCCAAGGAGAAAAACTGTGTGAAATATTCCAGTGGTGATAAAATCTCAGTTATTTCGGATGGAGGTAAATCTGGAACATAATTTGTAGGCATGTCTTCTTCGGACCATGAATATGTTACTACTGGTTTCTTTATTTTTTTCATTTTCTTGGTATGTGGCTCTTCCACAGCTATTTCTTCCTGCTCAATATCAGATTCTTCTATTACCAACTCCATGTATTTAGTTCTACCTATTTGCATTTCACAATATTCATCTCCCGAATCTGCAGCTAAACATTTATCAAAATGCTTACCTTCGACATCCTCATCATCGGATACACTTTCTGTATTTGATACATCTGCTCTAACAGGAACTACATAGCTCGCTTTTTTTCCATAAAACGTAAGAGGAGGGATATCCATATTTCTGAAAAGAAAATTGATGTTAACATAAAAAGGATAGACTACTTCTAATTGGTTGTATACCATAATCAAAAATTACTGAAGAAGTAAAACACTTCCTCTGTAGATTTACCATTACCACTTAGCGTCAACGTTGATTCTAAGCAACTTTTTAGTGAAGTTTTGCTAAACTCCTCAAAAGAAAGTAACTGTATCTTTTAGATTATAAATACACCTTTCCTAAATGTATTCTGAAAATATTACAGCAAAATACCTGTTTTTACTTACCGATTTGTTTATATTTAACTCTCAAGGTCGGAACTACAACACTTCTGTTGAAATCTCACAGTCAAACTGATGTTTACTAAGTTAAAATATTTTTACAGGTGGCGCACATACCGGACTCATAGACGAACGGTTGTTGCTTGCATACCACACCATCCAACTGTGGTAAAATTCTACGTATTCGGAAATTTTGAGGTTTGAAGTCAACGTTGCTTGAGAGCATCAAGCGCGCTTACAGGGTTAGACCTTTACATGACAGAACTTCACGCATTTTTGGGATTTTTAGCATTTACATGCTTATTTAAATCAAACAATGAAAACTTAGATACCATTTTTGCTACTAAAAGAACTGATAGAGAAATAATGAATCGCACATAACTAAGAAGATACAGTTTCTATGATACATTTGCTTAAAAGTCTGTCTGAAAGAGCAGGATTAAAGATAAACTTTGAGAAAACTAAACTTATGATAAATGTCGTAATAAGTGGAAATATAACTATTGACAATAATATCATACAACAAACAGACACTTACAAATATCTGGCGAGACGAGATCAAAATAAGCCGAGATAATAAAACACATGAAATACAGAGGCGAATAGTCCTGATATGGGCAGCATTTGACAAATTAAGCCATATTCTAAAATGTTCAATTCCCATGTGTCTCAAGCGAAAGGTTTATAACCAATATGTTTTACCTGTACAAACTTATGGAGCAGAGACTTTAACACTCACGCAAAAATCTGCGAATAAACTCAGAGTTACGCAACGAGCCATGGAACGTGAAATGCTGAACGTAAGCCTCCAAGACCACATAACAAACCAACAAATCAGGCAAAGATCAGGAGTTCAAGACGTCATCGAAAGAACCACGTCGCTTAAGTGGAACTGGGCAGGGCACTTAGCCAGAACACAAGATGGATGGTGGGCAAGACGTATTATGGAATGGAGGCACAGAGACTATAAAAGAATCCGAGGACGACCACTGACTAGATGGACCGATGATATAAAACGTGTAGCGGGAAACTGACTACAAGCGGCCTAGTATAGAGAACACTGGAAATAACTAAAGGAGGCCTATGTCCAGCAGTGGACGCGATTGGCTGATTGATGATATAAACTACTGTATTTTTTTAGATAACTAATAAATTCAGTAAGTCATCGCAATATTTTTTTGCATTAAAATATTTAACAAAAAAAAATATCTGGTTTAAGTTTAATAACTGGTTCCACCCAGTTACTCCTCTGCAGTCCTGCAATTTGTTGGCGTGAAATTGACAAACCCACTCACAATAACACATCATTGTCCGAGAATTATGTTGCACAAATTCGTTGGCTTATTCGTCTCCTTTATATCGAAGTGAAATACCAACAGCGTTGGAAATCTCAGAATTCGGAAAAAACAGATCTTCTTAGCTTGATCCCCTTTATATTTTTTGATTATACGACAATAGACGAAAGTAGGGCTAAGCTGTATATTTTAAGGCCAGCAGAGAATACAATGAGTTGTATTTCTCCTTGTTTGTGCGACAGTGGTTATTTATTTTATGAATAAAGAAGTGAACGAACTTCTGTGCCCTTCAAGAAATACGTCTTGATTCAGTATAAAATACACATCTGTAATATTCTTCTTATTAAACCGTAGTATTTTAAATAACATGGTAAAAACTGACTGTTAGTAATTAGAATATGGGATTTACCAGACTTAAGCAAAAAATACTAAATTTCACATTGTTAATTATGTTCTTTTTGGTATATATTGATGAAGAAATTATAGAGAAAAATGTAAGACTTTTCAAGAACTTCTTCATCAATTTCTTATCCGTACGATAAAGAATGTTCTTATTATTCTAATTCATATAGAGTTTCTTGTAGTATAAGTACATTTGGCAAGTTACTAATGATCTAGACGGAGATTTAAATTACTTTTGTAAAGAGTGATCTTACGTTTAAGATACTGTGAAGTTTGGCCAACATACAGTGGTGTTAAAAAGTCCTGCATCACCTTACCAAATACATGAAAATAAAAGTTTAAGGCATTTACCTTAAACACTTTTTTAACCATTTAATATCTACATTAAATAAGGACTTAAACACAAAATTTATTAACTGGAAACACAGCAAAAATTTTGATTAATAAAAAAATGTAGTTCGAAAAATATTTTATTCAATATTACAAAAATTAGACTATTTACATCAAGACGTTTGTTTTTGGAAATTATGTTTGAAGTGCACATGCTTTTACCTGTAGATTCAGACCACAGCTTTGTCACTTGGATAGAATTAAGGCTTCTCTCTGCCAGACTTGTTCTTCTTAACGCAGAGTCATTCCAAACAGAAGTTTTCTTTGATCGGACACTAGGTGGTCGATTTTTCCTTGTTAAGCATAATTCCTAATGAATATAATTACTAGATTTGTCGTTTTTATGGTGAAAAATAATTTCAAAACGCTTTTAGTCCGATAATTTAGTTTGTTTGGTCTGGGATGACATTTTGACCTTTTTATCAAAAACCAACAAGCGAATAAATGTGTTAGGATAACTACAGTGTTTATATAGTCAAAATATGTGACAAATTTGTCATTAAGATTCAATTTAATAGTACTTTATTGACTTAATAATCACCTCATAATTTTTTCGAATTATGGGAAATCCCTTCAATCAGATTATTTTATCCTTTTCTGTAACATTTTGAGCTGATAATTAGAAAAACATTAGTAAGTATACCTATAATGCTAATTACAAGCACAAACTTAAAATGAATTAACGAAAATATACAAAAAACTTGTGTTCCACCTCAAAAACTATAATGCGTTTAGGAATGAAGGGCTTTTTAACACTACTGAACATAATTACATTCGAACAGTGATTAAGACGAATGAAGAAAAAGAGAAACACTAGCATCACCAATGACAGAGACAACGACAGAGTACGGTACGTGCCACAGTTAACTGCACACAAGTAGGAGAGGGTGGTTTTCGTTGGTACATATGATGGAAGGAGGTCTCGCAAACACGAAAGCATCTGTTTGCACGACCTCTTTCTTCTAAGGGGAAATAGGATCATATGTACTTCTCTACCCTGAATCCCTGAAATGGGTCAACCTGGTATGATTTTTAAAAATGTCCTCCCTCAGAAAAAAAAGGCTTCTATGAAAGAATCTAATCTCATCATACCGGTAGAACACTCTTTGTAACACTGCTCCTATAGTGTAGAGCAAAAGTTCGCTAGATAATACACTTAAACACTTATCAATAATTATGAAGTACATTTAATATACAATTTTTTAAGGCAAAGGCAGCAATGGTAAACTTTAAAACAGTTGTTATTCTTGTATATACGTCTCAGATCTCCTCTATCTCTAACACTAACAGATAAGTGTTGGTATTATTTATATTTTTAAACGTGTTAGCGTAACAATTACATATTTAATAAAATATGTCCTTGCTGCAATACAAAATACAAATAATACATAATGTGGTTATCTTTCCGAAAAGTTTCCACCTCTTTGATGAATCCCTCGCTAAATGTTCTGCTCCCAATCCGCTGTCTTCCCCGTCGAGATTGTAATACACGTCGGGATTAAAACTTTCTCTGACGACAGGCAGAGCATACCGTAGAGAACTTGTGCCCATCCTTAACATAAGTTAGCATTCCCGATCGTGATTGATTAAGAATTTTGATATGGTAAGGCCTTTACCGCTTTTAGCACACATGGGGATATACGTTTAAGTTTAAAGGGTAATATATTTATATCTTTAGTGTGATACTTTAGTGTAAGAACAAAAAAAGAACACTGGGAACTGTTTACAAAAAGGATGGAAAGCAACTTTTACGGTACACAAAAACAAAAATGGAGATTCATAAGAAACCAAAAAAAGCAATGGCAGAATTAAAGGAATACAATAACATGACAGCAAACGAATGGGAAAGATACCTGAGTCTGTAGTGTCTCAATTTTTTTACTGCTATTTCTATTTCTTCGTGGCTTATTTCGGGAATCACTTCTGAGGTGACATTTGTTATCTGCCTTTTTAAGTTCTGCTTTGAGAAATTAGGGGATCGTTTCGGAAACGGTACAGATCGGCGAAGAACTTTTCAATTGAGTTTGCAATATTAAATTTACTTTTTTTCTAGTTGACCTTGTTCATTTTTAATTGTTACTATGTTTATTTTTCCTAGTTTCGGTTTGGCTCATTTGAGACTTCGGTTTTTCTGTATGATTTGTTCTATACGGTCTTCTTGATGTTTTTAATGTCCTCTTTTATCTGTTTTCTTATTACTTGATTAAGTTCTTTAAATTCTGCAGTGTTTCTTGTGTTTTGTCCCAGAAGATCTTTTCTGTGTTTTACTATATTTTGTGATTCTACAAGAAGAAGTATTGGCAGACCAAAAATAAGATGGTGCGATAATTTAAACCATTTCTAAGGCTAATATTGAAAAAGAAACAGGCTTTAAAGCCTAAATACAAGAAGACAGAAGAAGAAGAAGTGTGATACTTTATATTTCAAAATAAGTTATAGGCAAAAAGGTTTTCTCATTAGGTAAATCCAATTGTTTTCTTTCATTTTTTTTTTCATTAAAGGTTTTTGATGTATCTGTTGTCTAATTTCTTCATTTTCATATCTTTTTCGTCAGCATTTCTGTCTTTTTAGCAATACTTCTAAGATCTTTCCATAGCTATTATTATTTTACATTTTCTTTCTGTAATGTGCATATTTCACTGACATATATTGGAGTGGAACAATGATTTCATTTAGCAGTTTGGTGGCACTCCAGAAAAATTAAGCAATTACAGTTTTTTTGGATTTTGCAATTATAAAATACATACAAGCAAACTGAGATTAGCTTCTGGTTAAATAATGTTTTTATATTATTCATTAATATACAAAAAAAAACGTCGCATATAAATAACTTTATCGCCAAAGCCCTTCCAAACAAAAACAACCTTCTTACATTCCTAAGTCGATTTTCTAAACTGTGTTATCTCGAGTCCCGCATCGTGGCAAGGGAAGTAAATCCAATATTTTTTTAAAAAATATTGGAGGTAAAACGTAGATATGCTTCCAGTTTTAAAGATAAAATCGATATGTATTTAGTTATATTATCGTATTTATAACTTCATGTTCAGAAATACATTAACTTATTTTAGTAACACATTCTATAGCAAGAATATGCAAAATTGAACTAAACATAAATTTTACATAATACAATCTTAAAGTTTTGATTGTACTAAAACTAGATCCACCAATTTGAAGGTTAATATATTACTCAAAAATTAGTGTATGTATGAAATAATACATAGACAAAAAATGGCGTGTCTTTGTGCGTACTTACGGCATTTTATAGGTCAAACTGGTAGTACTTTCGGCGTGTAACATGCCATCTTCAGGCGTAAATTAAAAACGCCTACATTAGAAATATAAATAAAAATAGAAATATCTTAAGTCACAAGAATTGGTTGATAAACAAATACACATACACATACAGTTATGCTTTATGCTGTTTACCTCAAATATATGTCTATTTTTGTAGATAAATGCCTCTATCTCATTAGAGGCATTAACATACAGTTATGCTTTATGCTGTTTACTTCAAATATATGTATATTTTTGTAGATAAATGCCTCTATCCAAATAGTCTTCTTCGGTCCATCTTTGGACATAGGCCTCTTGACGTGCTCCTTGATATGATTTGCCCATCTCATTTGGGCCTTCCTAATAAAAGCCAGGCACTCAAAATATATATATATATATATATATATATATATATATATATATATATAATATATACATATATATATATATATATATATATATATCATATCAGCTACAGTCATTACACCTAATTCTTTAAATTTTCCCCTTGCAGGAATCTCTACATTTCAAATCAAGCAGTATCCTAACCATTTTTTTCTAAATAATAAAAACTTATTCAGCTTTGGTGCTTCCTCCCCAGAAAATTATTTGAAATCTTGTATGTGAGTTGTAGTTAGCAAAATAGAGAGCTCGTTTTGAGATGGCATCTAAATTTGATGATATTACTATGAACGAGTAACAAACTGATGTTAACTTAGCTTTAGCACATAATTTATCAACGTGAATTTCAAAGTGTAAACTCTGGTCTATATGTAAACCCAGAAATTTGGTGTTATCTACTAAAAATACTTTCTTCTCTTGTATCTAAACAGTACTTGGTATGATACTGCTGTTCATTTTAGTCTTGTTCATATTAAACCACATCTGAGCCTCCTCCACAGTATCGTTGGCAATAGAAGGTTATTCAAAGACGATCCTAAGATTAATATATTTGTGTCATCAGCAAAGTTTACTAGATGAATCTTGTGATGTTTTAGATCTTGATGTTTAATTAGTCCATTATATGTTTAATAGCGAATGTATTTTTCTCACTGACATTGTTATCTGCGGTAATTAGTGAACTTAGATATGTAAAATTTTCACGCTTTCGAGGTATAGTCTCCTATTATCAGATCTGTAGTTTCTTTGCCTGTCGATTTACTGGCCTCATGTTTTTGTTTTTATTTCGTAATGTTTAAGCCACTGTTTTGTGCCGCTCTTTCTATCACATTAAATGCTTCTATTATCTCTCTTTCGCTTCTAGCTATGATATCAACATCATCTGAAATGTCAATATTTGTACACTTTTTGTTATGATTGTTCCTCTGGTGTTGACTTTTAACTCCAGATTATGTTTCTCTATTTTCATGTTGAATAAATACTGGATAGGGCATCTCCCTGTCGTAGGCCCGTTTCACATGGATTATATCTGTAGGTTCGTTTTGAATGCGAATTTTGCTTTGTACTTTAAGTGTTTTTTTTACTATATCAATGAGTTGAGTTTGAATAATAAACTCTTTTAGTGCATGGATCAGAAATTATCGATGGATGCTATCATAGGCACTCTCAAAGTCAATGAAAAAATGATGTGTGTCTATATTAAATTCACTAGTCTTCTCCAAGATTTGCATCAAGACGAAGATCAGATCTACTGTGGACTTCTGCCTGCGGAAACCACATTGAAATCCCCCAACTATTTGTTCTGCATATGGTCTCAATCGGTCATACACAATATTTGACAGTATTTTATATGTCACAGTCAGAAGCGTTATTGCCCGGTAGTTTTTGCATTGAAGCTGATCTCCCTTTTTATGTAGTGGGATAATTACTCCAGTATTCCTGTCTTGTGGCAGTTGTTTATTATTCCATACGTTCACTATTAGTTCATGTATCACATTCAATAAGGAGTCTCCGCCTTCCTTTATTAATTCTGCGCTAATGTTGTCTAATCCATTTGACTTATTGTTTTTTTAGTCTGGTAACTGCTTTTTGCAGTACTGAAGGGAGAGTTAACTTTCTGGTATCCGTTTGATCCAGTATAATTCCATCATATAGCGGATCTTCTTTTTCAAACTTTTCTTTAAAGAATTCTGTCCATATTTGTAATATTTTACTCTGTTGAGTTACTATATCTCCTTCTTTGTCTCTACACATCATTGTTCTTGGTTTAAATTATTTTCTACTTTTGTTAGAATTTTCTGGTTTCTGATGGTTTATTTAGTTCTTCCATTTCGTGGAGTTCTTTTTTCTATGTGTTTTCTTTGTCTCCTCCTTAGCATTCTATATTCCTCCTCTGCCTTTCGTGGTCTATGTCGTTGTTGTAGTCGTTAATATGCTATATTTTTCCTCTCTGTTATGTTACGACACTCTTCATCGAACCACTGTCCTTCAGTTAATTTGGGCTTTTTTTGTAGAACCAGGGTCTCTTTGGTCGCGTCTTGTATGATGTTTTTACACGCTTTTTACACACTTAGTGATCTGAGTCTGCATTTGCCCCTCTTCTGCTGTATATGTATATTACTCCTGAGTGATGTCTAGAATCAATAACAACAAGATCGATCATGTTTACTGTGACCCCATTTGGAGATCTTCACGTTCCCTTAAGAATATTTTTTCGCTGAAAATATGTGCTGGCAATGACCATGCTAAGGGAAGTTGCTAGATTTATTAGTCAGTAAAGGGGCAGCACTGAAACGAGCACAAAAACGACGATTTTGCGGAGGCGCCCCATGTTATTACTATGGAGCGTAACCACCAAAATCTAAGTTCCATTCTGCTCATTTTTGACGCTTTTTGTGTTGGGAGTATAACGACTCGTCGGATCGTGATATATGAGGTATCGTCGGAAAGGGGAGGGGGTAATGAATACGTTACAATTGGATCAATAGACTCGGAGATACGTTATAGCGCCGTTTTGACTATACCGCCATCTTTGTTTTTTCTCTCTACGTGTTCCCCGTCCCCTCCCCTTTTCAACAATACCTTATACGTCACGATCCGACGAGTCGTTTTACTCCCAACAAAAAAAAGCGTCAAAAATGAGCAGAATGGACCTTGGATTTTGGTGGTTACGCTCCATAAGAATAACATGGGGCGCCTCCGCCAAATCGTCGTTTTTGCGCTCGTTTCAGTGCTGCCCCTTTACATTAGTCTTGTGCCATTGTTAGTCTATATTGTCTCCAGTAAAATTGAGTGGTCCAAACTATAGAAAGCCTGAGAAAGATCTAAAAATATTCCCCGACAAAAATGTTTTGAATTATGTTATGAATTTAATTTTAAATATTGTTGAATAATTCCCTTACTAGCTCATTTTCATGGTGAATAGTACGTTCATTTTGTGACTCCGTGGCTCAATGGATTTCTTCCCTAATAAAATGAATCTTTAAGTCGTAGTAAAGTGTTTGATTACTTACGTACCATGGCATATTTACTATCGATGTTAGCACTTTAGACTGGAATATTTGGATGATATTTAGCGAAATTGACTTTACACAGCCCCATAGGTGTAGCCCGTAGAATCAAATAGGTTGTAGTATGGATTTGTATAGAATAATTTTGTTTTGGATATTAAGTTTTGATTTACGTCCAAGGAACCAATACATTTGCCGGAATTTGAAGCTAAGCTGCCTTTTTTGACCTGTATATGTTTCTTCAAAGTAAACCGTTGGTTTAGAAGTTTGATGATTAAAACAGAATTGTATTTCATGGATTATTCCTATCCTTTTTGGTCTTTGCATTACAGATCACGTCAAAAATTAATTAATAAGAGAAATATTTAACCAATTAAACCTTCAAGGAGAAATAAGACATAAAAGAGTATATTCAAGAAGACCTAAGAGGTTTACAGTGAATTATTATTGGATGTCACCTAAGTCAAGCAAAAGCAGGATGGTAAACATAGCTAAATATAGCTAACATTATATTTACTAATTATCTAATGCTTTTGTTGTGCAGATTTTAAGATGTAATTATTAAATTAAAAAGATATTTTTTAAAGACAGAAATTTTGTTCTAAAGGCGTATATACAAAAACGAATGCTTTATATTTTTTAACAGAGTGTTCAAGGTTTCAATATTGTAAAAATTTATTTAATATTGTGATTTGTGTTAATACATGTGGAATTAATTTTGGTGGCGACCATGCTATGCCAAAAGCTAAGCTTCTATATTAATTTTACATATTGAATATGATTTTTCCTTTCCTTTATACAAAAACAAGACAAACTAGCTTCAAACGAGCTCTTTTACTTATTAGTTAAAAGAGAATAAAACAATCACAAAGGAATTGTATACTTTTATTACAGTATAGCGTATTCTCAAAATATAGCTATCTATAGTTACATAACTTCCGTAAACTTCGAAATTTTATACCTGTTAGCGCAAGAAAGATTATTAAATTTTGTATAAAACTTGTGTAAAAGAAAAATAAGTATTTTGCAGAAGCAAACTATTTATATTAAAGATGTTAAATCTGCAATATGAGGTATTTTTAGCAAGCGAGAAATAATTTAATTTTATATTTTGTAATATTGGATTCACTTCAACGATAATTGTCGCAGTAAAAGTATATTACGATTTTCCTATACAAAGATATTTATACGAAAGTTCTTTTTTATTTAATTAAAAAAAGTCTATAAAATGAAGGTATGTGGAAAGATCTGAGTAAAAAGAGCTGTATGTGAGCTAAAACAACTGACTTTTTAGCTGATAAACGTTTATAAGTTATTTGTGATATTTTTGACGTAATAATTCTAATGTCAAACGCTTTTCAGTAGGCTTCAGTGAAAATATGGTGAAAAAGCACTAAAGGCTCTTTTAAAAAAAACCTTCTATGACTAAAAAGAACCAAGATACTTATTTCCAATCTATGTTGAATTGCAGTTTTTACAATTATTTTTTAAAATATCCTCCGACTGACTGATCTTTATTAACATTGACTTTATATTTTGAAAAATATTTTCCGGACGTTTTTGACGATTTTAAATATCAGTGTTTAGATTGGAAATAAATCAACAATTAAACAATTTTGATAAAAATCATCAGATATTATTTATAAAACAAATTGTAATGACTGCAATTCAACATATATTGGACAATCACGCCAATATTTAGATAGAAGGTTTGCTAGGTAAATAGGTCTTGCTCGGTCAAGATTAAGAACTAGCGTATTCTCAGATTAAAGGATACATGCTTTTATGCATTTTTTAATTGCATGTGAGCACAATCTTTCGTCGGGGCAAATGCAATCAAAGATCTTTATTGTCATTGGCCAGAGTGATAATCTTCGCTCGAGACACAAGAGCAGGAAATTCTATAAAAGAATAAAAAAAACACACAGTCATTTATAACCAAAATTGACTATATGCAATGACAAGGACGGAGAACTTCTAACAGAGAAACAAAAAATTATATTGAGATGGAAAGATTACTTTGAGGAAAACCTAAATGCAGACAATGAAAATGATCAAAACGACACAATATATTTTACGGCGGAACATTACATTAAAAATTTGTGTTAGCAAGAAGTGGTTTAAATAATAAAGGAACTATAAAATAGTAAAGTGCCAGAAACATACAGAGTTTTGGAAGAATTCTTGAAATAGTATGAAGGAATCGAACTCTGGAAAAAATTGCATTAGCTGATAAAGTTGGTATGGACCATGGAGCAAATGCTGGAGAAATAGGCAGTTGGTCTTATATAGCCAATATATAAAAAAGGAGATAAGAGGGAGTGCCAGAATTACAGACCAATTACATTGCTAAATGTAATATACAAAATCCTTTTTGGCATTATCTACGATAGACTGTCAGAATAATTGGTGATTATCAAAATGGATTCAGACAAATAGAGCCACTACAAACAACATATTTATACTAAGAACAAGACAAGAGGAAGCTTATAAATATGAAATAGAACTATATAATGTGTAAATAGACGCTAAACAAGCTTTTGATGAAATGCTGGAAGATCTCCTAAATCTAGATATAACTAAAAAATATTTCAGCCCCATAAAAATGACGTTGCAGGGTTCAAAAGCTGCAGTTAGAGTAGAAGGAGAACTGTCCACCCTATTTGACATCAACATGGAGGTGAGACAGGGAGTTGCACTTTCAACCATGCTGTTTAGCCTAGTTCTTAAAGCAGTCGTTAAAAAAAATTAATGTAACCGGCCTTATAAAATACCAAAACAGTACAAATTACTGCATATGCACAATGTCGCTATTATTAGTAGAAGCAAGACACAACTAATGGAAACGTTCAAGTAAATTGATTCTAAAATGCAAAAAAGAGCTTAAAATAAACAAAACAAAAACAAAGTACATGACCATCAAAGAACACCTGGGAACGAAAATAATATATCAATAGACAACTATACTATTGAACGTGTGAATTCATTTATATATCTGGGCACAGAAATCAATCAGAAGAATTCTGTAAGTAGCAAAATGAATGCAACCATTTCCAGTGGAAATCGTACATACTATGCTAATAAAAGATTGATGACCTCGAAATTATTAGACAAAAGAATCAAAATGACTATCTATAAAACTTTTATTAGACCTGTAGTACCATATGGTTGTGAAACCTGGGTAATGAGGAAAAAAGAGGAAGCCCAACTCAGGACATTCGAGAGAAAGATACCGATAAAAGTCTATGACCCGGTTTAAGAGGAAGACGCCACATGGAGTCCCATTTATTATTGTAAAACGAGTCGGAAGTGTTTTTTTTTTTTTTTAATTTGAAGAGAAACTGAACGAGTTCTGTTTTGTGTGTAATAGTTTTTGGAGGGAAACACAATCCGGAGACTAAGTCAGTATCCGTTGGGAGACATCGCAGAAAAAAGATAAGAAAGGTCAGTCAATTTGTTTGTGAAATAAACGTTGTATGTACCCTTTGCGTCATAAAAAACTGGTACAACTCTTATGACCGAAAATCGTGTTTTTCAAGTTGTGTAAGTTGATCTTGTCACATATGTCATTCCAATTTCTAGGACAAGAAACAAGGTGCAAGGCGAACAGTCGTTGTTCTCTAGTGGTTCCCCACAGGTAATAAGCTGAAATAGTTTGTGAGTTTTCGTGGAGTAAGTGTATCTGACAGAAGCTGATCCAGTAAAATATTACAAGTTATATTTTTCTACTTATATTCCAAAGTCACTGTTCAGGCCAGAATGAGAGATTTAGTTTATCGAGAGGAGAAGAGGCTAGCATCATTAGAACGATACGTGCATTTGAAGGAGATCATTAAAGACGATAGGCTCGCAATAATTTGTTGTAAGATTGCTGATTACCTAGTGAACTGCTAAGAATAGATAGTGTAGGCTACAAGGAACAAGGATTTGGACAACTCATCATCAGAGAGATAGCTTTACTATTCGTCAGTTTTTCTTTCTTTTTAACAATTGCTTTAGAAAAGACAAGAATATTTTGATCAGGAGATTTAGAACAACAATTTTGATTTGAAATTTTAATTTATATTGTATGTTTGAAGGTTCACGTACGTAGAATAACATTTTGATAATCATTATATGAGATATTTTTTATTGAAGATATTTTAGTGTGAATTTTATTTCAATATATAATGTTGTATCATATATGTTTTTAATTATTCCGGTATTCTTTGGACCTTACCTACCATATGTAAAGTATAGATATTGAAGCACGAGTATAACCCTGAGATAAAAAAATTAAATAGTATGATAGAATCATAATTGCATCATTTAAATAAGTTTAATTAATTAATTAATTAGCTAATTAATTGCTTGGGGCACCTCAGACTTTTAATATCACATTATTATATATATATATATATATATATATAATATATATATATATAATATATATATTAAAAATTAAAAATTAGCCCCATTCTTGCTGCATATGTAATGGATGACCTGTTAGACACAATCATTCCAGTACTACCCTTCAACCTTTTCTTTTTAAAGAAATATGTAGATGACATGATCTTAGCTGTACCCAACAATATGATAGATGAACTACTATTTATATTCAATAGCTACGATCCGTACATACAATTCACCATGGAAGTCGAAGATGAAAATCAATCTATTCCTTTCTTAGACACTAAGTTAATCCGCTCAAATAATAACATCATTATAGTCGATTGGTACACAAAATCAATGAGTTCAGGCAGGTACATTAACTACATGTCCTATCATAAACACTCCACCAAACTAAACTTAGTAAAACAAATGAAAAATAGGGTTCTACAAATTTCAGATATATCATTCCATCAAAAGAATCTCAAAATACTTTATGATCTCTTTATAGATAATTCCTATCCACCTCTTCTTTTAAAAACACTTTTATTAATACTACATCAGTAACATCTATCAATCTAACTACCTCCCAACATTCTAACATAGCAAGTACAAATTCACAGAATACGGTTACCAGTCAAACCCTTCCAACATATTGTGTGCTACCCTACATACGGGAACTAACACCAAAACTAACTAGAATCTTTAAATCATATGATAACATCAAAATAGCCAATAAAACAGTTCTAACAGTAAACTCTATTTTCTCAAAAATGAAAGATCGTACTCCGCATGACCAAATATCTAATGTTGTTTACAGTATTCCTTGTATGGACTGCAATGGCAAGTATATCGGCCAAACCTCTAGACGTCTTAAAGACCGTGTTACCACTCACAAAAGTGACTGTAGACTTTACCCAGATAGGTGCACCCTAGCCAACCACGTTCACACCCAGAACCACAGAATGAATTTTGCAGATGTCAAAATCCTCGAAAAAGAAACAGCTTATAAGAGAAGACTTTTTTTAGAAATGACCCACATAGCAACAACAGATAATATAATCAACACAAAATCAGATATACAACACCTTAGTGAAATTTATTCCTTTTTACTGCAGTTGGAAACAAAAAATAATCAAGTCAACGAACTGGAATATCCTGAATAGTATAATATTGTCTATTAAAACTCTTCTGACCATCCAATTGAAGTAGTAACTTAATCATCATTATTGCAATTGTTGCACTTTTCTAGGAAATAAAATTCTTAAGAGTAATAACAATAATTAAAATAACTTTAAAAGAAATAATCACAAAGAAATAAATAAATTCTATATATATTTATTAACAACAGAATTTAATTGTCTTAAATTAACATAACATAATTTGCAATTAAATGTAACTTTACACATGAACTGAACACAGCTTTAGTTTTCTGGCTGACATCTACTAATATGATAGCTGACAAGACACTTTAACCTTGAGGTACACACTAGATGTCCACCTCCTTGTGCATAGGTGAATAGACTGGTCCAAAAAATGACAATGTGATATGTAGTTGTGTTTTAACTGTTTTGTTTCTTAAATGTTCAATGTTTTTTAATATTTGTATTGTACTATCACACTGGAGGAAAATAACAAAAATGCACTTGTATTGTTTGAGTTTTCAAGCCACCATATAACACATACAACTTATTCTTTTTGCTATAAAAAAATCTTCAAAAAAGTTTTTCAACATGGAACTTTCTAATACCACTTTTGCCTGCAACCTCACACAAGTAAGTGTTTCACTACACCTTATGTAAAATACACAATTTCACCATTTTGTAACATATTGTAGCATTCGTCTGAAGATGTTAAAGAAATTTAACGAAATATAGCGAAGTCGTTGAAAAGAGCACACTTTGGCTTTCATTATTCAGCTGCTAACCCAATTAACCTTACCATTATACTAATTAATAATTGGACAGCTGTGATCATTCTTCGTTTATATATATATATATATAAATATATATATATATATATATATATATATATATATATATATATATATATATATATATCCACTTACTTAGTTTGTAATGTCCATTTACTTAGTTTCATTCACATTATTGTTAATAACATTGACTGCTACATATCTTTTTAAGGTAACAATTAACATCGTTTCCATGATTGTGTGGTTCTCATATTGTAAAATTTTTTAGATGAACTGATGATGCTTTCAAAACTCGAAAGCGAAACGTCTTCAAAATAGATAAAGTAGCCTATCAACTTTGTCTTTTATTTCTCCACCTAGAGACCGATATAAGAACCCACCACTCGTCTGAGTGATCCTTATATATATATATATATAATATATATATATATATAATATATAATATATATATATATATAATATATAATATATATATATATATATATATTTGCTAAAATCTAATAAATATAAAAGCAAAATAGCCGTGAGGTATTTCGAGATGTGACAAAAAAAAAGTAAAGAATATGTTTATTATTGTGTAACCCAATGCTATTTTTCCAGTAAAATAAGATTTTGGTCGGTGTGAGAAAATGGAAGATAAAAACATTGTACAGAAACGTGCCTTTTGATATTTTTTTCGGCTGTCTCGTCGATATATAATTTAATTGTTTGCAAACACAATTCCGTATCATTTTTTAAGTCAGATGCTTTTTCCTTTAAGCTACGTTCCCTTGGGGTATATTATACGTGAAATATTTACGAAAAATACTACAAAGCAAATCATTGTTTGGACAAAAGTGATATGGGGTATAATACACCTCAGATCATGTTTACGAAAAATGTCACAAAGCAAATAAAAAATGAAACTTGCGGCAACGTATATAATACTGAGTGAGTTAATTTAATCTAATAGAAAATAAAATGCAACTAATAGTCATTTAAATGTTTTTTAAAATAAGTGATTTTCTAACTACATACAGGTTGTTTCAAAAAAGTATGTCATAAATTAAATCACTCATTTAGGGGACAAAAATAAATTTATTAATCCCAACTTACCTTAGTACAAAAGTGTATACAAAAAAAAGTTACAGCCCTTTGAAGTTACAAAATAGAAATTGTTTTTTTTACATTATCTCCTAAACTACTTGATATTTTGTAATAAAAATGGACACGTTACTTTCTTGTTCTAAAAGAATTTTTCATACAAAAAAAAACAATAAAATCTAAGCACACAGAAAACTTCTAGTGAGGGTGTGCAGCCCTAAATCCCCCCAAACTTTTGAATACGTTTCAAATCAAATGAATTTTGTGGCATCAGTAGTTTAACAAATTTTTTTAAATCTGTACCCCGGAGGTAAAGGATACTATGTCACAATTTGTTAATTGTTCAGGAGAGCAAATTTTCTTCAATTTTAAGTTATAAAAATTCGGTTCTTCAAAGCTAATAGAAATTTCTTAATGAAACCCCTACAAATTGTTAATAGTACTCTTAGGCAAATGGAATAGTGATTTTGGAACTTTAATTATGATAGTTACCTTAACAAATTCATATTTTGTGGACATAGTATTGTATACCTCTAGGCTTGATATGTGTTCGATGGACATAATATAAGAGTATTATTGTTGAAAATTATTATTATTCACTATTCAATTTGAAATATTGTTTCTTTATGTTCATTTTATGGCAGGTATAATAATACAACAAGCGTGTGATAGGACAATGATTTATTAAAAAACAAATCATTTCAAAATTTTAATAATACACTACATACACAGTACAGGATACTTTCTTTTAATGAATTAATATGACAAAACGAAATAATAATTATGATGAAAGCATTATTTTTAAGCAAATCATGAATCACTGTCACTATCGATATCTGGGTAGTCTCTATTATAGGGTAGGTCCCTATAAAATCCATGTAAATATCTGGGAATAAAAGGTAAGAGAGAAATTAAGTCATTGTATTTTTGTTCGGATATTGGAACAACCTTCTTTTGTGGAAGGCTGATGGAAATGTAGGCCTACATCCATTTAATCTTGAACTACTTCTTGTATTCCTTTTCAGGTCAACTGCTTGGAACTCCCCATCAAATGACGTTTTTAGGAAAATCATTCCAAGATTTTCCTGCCTCAACTGTATGTGTACACAATGTGACATAGGAAATTTCTCATTCTCGATGGTTTTTTTTCTATGTATAAATGGTGTGTTTTTACCCTTATAGAGTGCATCAAATTGTTTACAATCTTCTTGTTCCATGTTGTATACATGGTATTTGTTAGAACTCTGACGTACCATTTGCTGCCAGTCCCAGGGAGTGATTATTGTCAGCTTGTCAAGTTCTTTCCGTTTTTTTTTTCTATTAAGGCATGAATAGAATTAACCTCCATAGTGTGTGCCCTTTAAGGAGGTACTTTAGGTTGACACACTGTATTTGACGATATTTTTTTATAATCCAGAAAAAGCACAACACAATGAAAATATTTTTATTTTGCTGAAAGCAATTATGGAACCAAAGTGTAATTGTGTTAACATGAGAAGTAGATACAGCACTGTTGGCCCATTTTAAAAAAGCAGATGAAATTTCCTCTCCACCTCGGCCACATTTGGACTCATCCCACATGATGCAATGTGCACTTTTATCTGACAAATCGTAAAGTGTATAATTTAACGTCCAAAGATATGATATCATGTTCACATGGTATTAAAAACTCCTGAACGTTTCTTGGGGTAAACAATACTATGTCCACAAGGTATCATATCCCTCTGAGGAAAATGGATATAGTATCATATTTTATTACCTTATCTTCCTTATTTTTGGAATAGAACATAGTATCATATACCACTGTATAGAGCAAAAATTCTACATTATGAACATGGTATTAAGTCAATTTCATGAAAAATGGACATAGTATCTTTTACCTCCCTGTATTGGGGTACAGCAATGTTTTTTGCTTCTTATCACTTTTTTAAACAACTGTTGTTATTGAGTTACAGCCGACATGGAGATACGACCGAAAAAACGGAGACGAAAACCGAATGCGCTAAAAAATCATATTTTACTGACGAAATTGATTCGCAGCTTCAATAAAATTATTCGAACCTCAATTGTTGTTCGTCCTCTATTGTTACGGAATACATTTTTCCTTTCATAAACCCCCAAAAAAAAGTAGATGAGGTTAAGAACTGGACTTCTGGGTGGCCAAGAAATAGGTGCGTCACGACCCCTTCTAATCCAGCGACCAGGATACTGCCTACAAAGGTATTCCTGGACTTCATTACTGTAATGCGGTTGAACGCCATCTTGTAGAAACCACATATGTTGCCTTATTGCAATATTCACTTTTTCCAAATACTTTACCATTTAAATTTATTTTACAATACCATTTAAATTGTTCGGAAGAAATACTGGGCCTATTAGATTGTTATCCACAATTCCTGCCCAAACATTAACTTTGAAAGACCTTTGGTGATGAGTCGTTTTTTTAGCGTGAGGATTTTCGTCGGCCCAAATGTTTGTTCTTCCATTTCTACTAAAGGTAGCCTCTTGGCAAACGAAATTATTTCTAATGAAATTAACATTTCGAGTGTTTTCCATTAACAACCAATCGCAAAATCCAATCCTTTTAGGATAATTTTCAACCAATAACTCTTGAACCGGTGTTAAGTGATGGTGTTTAAGAAGCTGATCCCACAAACGCCTCCAAACCCTTACGTGAGGAACATTTAGTTAAGCAGCTATTACTCTTGTACTTGTTCTAAGGACTTCTTCAAAGATGTCTAAAATGTCCTCATCAGTTGCATCCATTATTTGACGCCCACTAGCCAGCAACTTGCGATTGGAATGTACCGGTTTTCCGTAAATGACGTTCAATGGTGATAAATAATCGTCTATCGGGTGTATTTCGATTGGATATTTTACTACATAACGCCTTACGGCTACTGCACTTTTTCCTTGACATTCACCTTGACGATATTCCCGATAGTTTATTAAAATCATAATTTAATCTGATCCAACTTACCCAAAGTTAAATCCATATCTGCCATTTTCTGAAATGTATAGGCCATTGTAATATCTCGTAATAAGTAAACAAGTATAAATACTCGTATTAAGTAAACAACAGAATATAAAACCGTCTATATATGTAAATAATACCAAACTTGAGCAAGTTAATAAAATCGTCTATCTTGGACAGCAATTAAATTGTAATGCAGAAAATCACGGCGAAATTAGATCCAAAATAGAACAGGCTAGAGCTGCTTTTAGAAGGATGTCCAAGGTGTTATGTAACAGAGACCTAAAATTAGCATTAAGGATCCGCCTACTTCGCTGCTACGTGTTCTCGGTCTTACTTTATGCTGTCGAGTCCTGGACTGTGAATAAAATCGATCTAAATCGCCTTGAGGCTTTCGAAATGTGGTGCTATAGAAGAATTTTAAAAGTTTCCTGGGTGGAGAAGATTCGTAACTCCACATTACTAGAACGTCTCAGCAAGACTACTGAGATCATAAAAAGCATCAAGCAGAGAAAGCTGGAATATTTCGGACATGTAATGAGAGGTCCCAAATATAGATTGCTACAAAATATCATACAAGGAAAAATAGCAGGCAAACGCAGTCCAGGACGAAGAAGAACCTCATGGTTGAAGAACTTGCGAGATTGGTATGGTGTAGAATACAAACATGCTATTTAGGGTGGAAGTGAATAAAATTAAAATAGCTATGATGGTAACCAACGTTCTGAAAGGACATGGTACATGAAGAAGAAGAATATCAAAATTTTTATTATTAATCTTTTTCACACACTTACTTTACTTTATCGTGTCCGGACATGTCATTCATAAATATCATATGTATATATAATATTCATATTTTAATATTCATAATATAACATTCATATATATAAAATGTTCCATCTTTGTTGGCCAGCCACAAATGTCCAAGGGTACATCAATGAGGACAGTTTCTGCATGAAAGAAGATGTTCCATATTCTGTGTTTCTCCACAGCCACAGTTCACATCATCTTGGTCTATCTTTTGCATTTTACCATGTTTGATTTTACTGTAGCAACCCCCGTTTTATCCTATTCAAAGTTTTTCCACGTTTTAAAGTCTAGGGTCTGGCCGGTCCATTTAACCTGGGGAAGTGGAAAATACTCAGGCGGTTATTCCTGCACTGTTCCAGGGAAGCTTTCTTTTTAGTCGCTTTCGTGGTGTTCGAGCTTTGTATAGGGCATCCGATCGTCCGCGATCTGTTTAATTTTCTCTTTTGTTCTGCAGCGCCTCTGCGTGTTGAGGGTTCTGCAAAACCCGCTGCTCTATATAGATTTGAAAGTGGCGTTGGTTTCATGCACCCCGTTACTTTCACACAATAAATGATAGCTTTAAATTATTGACGATTATTGATGGAACTGTTTATAATTTTATGACCAACTGGAAAAAAACGTTTTTCGAAAAAGTGATAGGAGTCAAAAAAGTTTTAAAAATAATGTGTTAAACTAATGGTGTCACAAAATTTATTTGATTTAAACGTACTCAAAAGTTTGAGGGGATTTAGGGCTATACTATACACCCCCTTAAAAATTTTCTGTGCTCTTGGATTTTTTTGTTTCTTTTGCATGAAAACTGCTTTTAGAACAAGAAAATAACGTGTCCATTTTTATTATAAAATGGCAAATAGTTTAGGAGATAATGCAAAAAAACAAATTTTTATTTTGTAACTTCAAAGGGCTGTAACTTTTTTGTGTACACTTTTGTACTAGGGTAAGTTTGGAGATTCAATCAATTTATTTTTGTCCCTAGAATGCGTAATTTAATGTAGGACATACCTTTTTGAAACATCCTGTATATCGTTGAGTTTGAAAATTATTGATTTAAATAGTTTCCACATCAATCAATATTAAAAGTAATAATATTTTCTAAATTTCAACTTAAATAAGAGAGACTTTACTACAGGAAGTAAAAAACATTCGTTTAGCTTCCAGCCACGTCGACCTAATTTTCTTGTTCCTCCATTATGTTGGTAACCTTTCTCTTATTACTTTTATGACAATTGAGTACTCCAAACCTGAATTGCAAGTTATTCTTGGCTCACATTTTATATCTTGCAATTTGAAAAAGTGAGTATTATATTCCGACTTTCAGAAAAATCCGAACTATGCAGAGTTATCTGATCGTGGTTAAATTTTCTATATGCAACTCTATTTTGCATCTAAAAAAACATAGTAAGTACTGACAATATGAACAAAATCTTGTCAAAAATTTGTATATTTAAATATTGTTTAATTGATTGAAAATCATGATTAAATTGAAAACTTCCGTTTTTTTTTAATTTCAGTTGCTGTCAAATACAATTATTTTGGTTAGATCATTCTAATGCATTAGGTGCATGTATATCTCTTTTTTGAATCCGGTTTGGCTATAAGGCTTTGTGTATTAACACAAAAGAAGGTTATTGTGTGACGTTTGATATGTATCGAGAGAAAAATGCTACAATTTATGACGCCTATGGCACACCTTTTCCTTTTGTTAAACGTTTAAGCGAGTTTTCTCCACAAAAAAAGAAAATTACCATATCATTTTTACTTAAACAATCTCTTTACCTCAGTAAATCTATTCAACTTCCTTAGACTCAGAGCCTACCACGCTACTAAAATAATAAGAAGTAACAGAATTCCAAAACTAGAAGTAAAAAATCGAATGCTCCTGTTAAAAAATCGAATCAGCTGGTTAAAGAAAGAGGAAACAAACAAAAACCAAATCAAAAGTTAAAAAAATTCTTTCCACAGGTACTTGATCGACAATTATTAAAAACCAGAGGACAATTATGTAGCGCCATAGAAAAAACATCAGGTATATTTTTTGTTAGATGGAAAGACAACAACGTCCTGTCAGTAGTTTCAAGATGTCATGGTCTTTAACCTGTACACCCTGTAAAGAGACCTTCAAGTACCGCGGCCGTTTGTGATAGGAAAATATACTGAGTATATGAAGGGAACAGACCAAATGGAATGAAATTTGACTGAGTATAGGATAAACAGATGAGGAAAAAAGTGGTGGTGAAATCCTTTTACATATCATTGATTTGTGTTGCAGCATTTTCAATTTCATTGATTCTTTTGAGTATATTGAAACCTCCTCGTATAAAAAAATATATTAAAAACTCCTTATATATTTAAAAAAAAATGAAACGAAGAAGTTTTCCGTGTTGTTAGTTCGTATCTTTCAAAGTACCCAAAAGTGTTTCGTCGCCGAGTAATAAAACCATTTGAGAGTTGTTTATTTTACTTCGGCAATTTCTTTTCAATGTAATGCGTCTCAAAAGGATATGTACGTGTTTCGTGGTGTCTTGTTATGTCAGCGTTTGTATGTATGCGTTCAATTTTAATAGAATTTCTTCATTATCGTTGGAGCCGCGGTTAAAAGCGGTCAACGTTATGTCCGAATTTGACTTCAAATTCGAAATGTTCCTCGTTGTTTGTGTTTTTTTATGAAGACGTTTGTTCGTCGTTTTTTATGAAGAAAATGTGTAGCAGTGTGAAGTTAATGGTTCAGTAAATGTTTGAGTGAGGAATGGAAAAATCGTCGATTTCATCCTCGTTTTGTTTCTCCCTGGTTATCATCCAAGGCTTTTGTCAGTATGGATATAGATTTGTTCGAGATATGAAGATATGGAGTTAGATAGTTGTGTTCATTGCACAGAGAGTAAAGCCCTCAGTTCCAGTTATGGTTTCGGATATTCCAGTGGCGTCTGGTTCCACAAATTCTAGTGCATTTTGTTAGTGAAAATCCAGGTAACTTTTTGATCAAATTTTAGAGTAAAGACAGACAATTTGTTTTGAATTAAATAATTGCTTTCGTTGACATTTAAAATTGTAAATTGTAAATTTTAGGTTTTGAGTTGAGCTGTAAATTTGTGTGTTTAGTTTTTTTTTTTATTTAATGTTAACTTGTGACAGCTCGTTTTTTATTATTTTTTTGACTATTAGTCTGTTTTATTTTTAAACAAGGTTAACCTCCATATAAATTTTTTAAGATTATGTAGTATCTCCAACTCCTGGAGTTTGTAAGCGGATGACACGTAAGTTTTTGTATTTTCTATTTCTCCAATTTGTTTGTGGTGACACATAAATAAAGGTTAAATTTTGTTGTCTTAACTTTTTATTTATTTTTTTGAGCGAAACCTTTTTTGATTCTTATTTGAAAAAGATACGTTTTTTATGTTTTGATTTTGTTTTCTAATTATTTCCCTAGTTACAACCAGTGGTTGTAATAGGCATGATTGGGCACCTCAAGTGGAGCCCTATATTAAATTCCTTGAGGTGTTTCTTGTTTATTTTTATTGTGTTTGTTCCAAGAGATTAATGACCCCTTTATTTCATTTTTTGTAGTTCCCCCATTCCAATGCCCTTATCTTTTACTTATCCACGACCCCAGCTCTCCTACGAAACCCTGAGTGCCGTTCGCATCAGTAGCGATTATTTTGCTTGCCCTATCTCCACCCCCAATAGTTTTTTCCCCCAATTTTCTATCAAAATATTTTCGTTACAGTGTGTCATTAATACTTGGTAAATTTATCGTCATTAAGACCCAAAAATGTCCCAGTTAACATTAAGGCGCACATTACAACACGGATTCAACACTGACTTATTTTTTAATTTATTTTATAATACAGGGTGTGTCAATACTATACTTACTTATGTTTATGCGTTTTTGTTCATATCTCGAGTTCGATAAAAGCTATTAACATGCGGTTTGCGCCATTTTGTTACGAATTTAATCTAGTTTCCATTATAATTTACAATAAATAGGTGTTTCCATTAAAAATTTAAAAAAAAAACAAATTTTAATTTTTTCTATTCGAAAGTACCCTCTGCCTACGACAATTAAAACTAAATGCAATTATTTTATTGTAGATGTAAATTAATTCATCCATACTTTCTAATGACACTAATTTTGTTAAAATCGGTTGATCCAAACCAAAGTTATAGGTATTTATCCACAAATACCTTCCCACTCTCCCCCACCCTTTATTTGAAAAAATAAAAAAAAAGTACTTGAACAATTTTGTGCAGAATTTATGCCCCTTTCTAGTTTACTTATTTAACGCTTGGTATAATTGGACATATTTCCCAAAAAACTGGTTTTTCAAAATTTTCTTCGCAGGTTACGCCCCCTAGCGGTTAATCCAGAATCTTGAAAGTTATTTCCAGCGATTTCTCTTGGCCACTTTTACTAAGGAACTTTTTTTCCTAAAGTTATAACATGAATAGTTTCTGATATATAGCCGAGAGATCGGCTTATTGGACCACCCGGTACAAAAATAAAAGCTCTTCTAAAATTCCAGGCTATGATACATATCATACCAAACATCCAGATTGGTCTGGGTTAGAGGGACTGCTTTATTAATTAAACGAAATATCAAACGACACACGACAAAAGGATATAGCAAGAATATCCACAGGCAACAACAGTTTGCGCTAATGACTTCACAGGGTCAATAGTAATAGCTACCATATACTGTTCGCCAAAACATAACAACAAAAAGAAACAATATTAAGATTTTCTCAGATCATTAGGAAATAGATATATAGCTGGTGAAGACTAGAACACTTAACAAACATAACAGGGTTCTAGGGTCATAACAACTAAGGGCAAGGAATTACTAACAGCCATACCAGATAATAAGTCAACACACTTAAGTACTTCTTCTTCTAGTTCCATGACCGTTATCGATCGTTGGATATCATGTTGGCTACCATATTCGCTATCGTGACTTTATTGACAGCAGCTCTAAATAACGATGTAGTTGATTTTCCATACCATTGCCTTAGATTTTTCAGCCATGATGTTCTTCTTCTACCAGGACCACGATTACCTTGGATCTTTCCCTGAATGATCAGATGTAAAAGATCATATTTTTCAGGGTGTCTCATAATATGACCGAAGTATTCCAGCTTGCATTTCTTTATTATATTGACCAGTTGTGTTGTTTGGTTCAGCCGTCTAAGGACCATCCTCATTTCTAACTCTGTCGACCCAGCTTATTTTCAGTAGTCGTCTATATACCCACATCTCAAAGGCCGTCAAGCGTTTAAGCATAGCCTCAGTTAGGGTCCACGCTTCTACTCCATACAGCAGGACAGGAAAGATGTAGCAAGATATCATACGAACTCTAAGGTCAATGCTAAGATCATGACTGCAAAGTACGTTTTTTATTTTTACAAAGGCAGCTCGGGCTTGTTCTATTCTACTTAAGTACTGGTCAACCAAATTATTGACCAGGTCATCTAAGAAAACCGCCCGAGCTACTAGACTTGAATCATAAAAAGAATCAGTAAAAATTATTTTCAGATTGAGTTTTCTCTAGATTTATTCTTGAATCACTGTCGAATCTCACTGTCCAATAAAATTATTGAGAAACCAAGGCAAACCACTTTTTATAACCATAAAACAAACTGGGCAGAATTAACACCGTGTTTAGAAAATCTGCCAATATTTTTAAGTTATTCTCTTCCAGTAGTTTTAACAGTTCTAGTGGTATTTCATCTAATTCAGCTGCCTTATTGTTTTTAGAGTTTTTGATAGCATATTTGATTTCATCTAATGTCTCTGTAAATAATTTAATTCTTGTATCTCTGAAATCTCTTACAGTATGCTTTACTCTCTGTTTATTGTTGTAGTGGACTGTATTTATTGAAATTAATTAATAGTCTAAAATACTGCATTTATTTATGACTTTGCACAAAAATATGAAAACAATAACAAATAGTTCTATGCTTCTCAACGGCTGGTGATGGAATGTGTTCTGTCATCTGTCGTCTGTACCGACTAGCTGGCTGGCTGGGCTGCAGTGGCGGACCGTTCAAATACAAAATGGGTTGTCGTCGACACTCTCTCTTGTTTACTATGAATCCTGTGCCCAAGACGTGATCTTTAGGATCGCAGCTGTAGAAAATCGTATGGCTTCTTTATTTCATTACATTGTTACCAACTGACCTTATTTCTTGTATTGCACTTATGTCTATTTTGTATCTGTCTAGTTTATTAAGGAGATTTTGGAGAACTCCCAACCTATATAAGGTTCGAATATTCCATGTTGCAACCCTCAAATCATGTTCCTTTTTCTCGCACAGTCTTCGTCGTTTGATAAGTCCGGTTTTTCTTCCTTGAACGTTTATAACTCATAGACTTAATGTTAAAATAGACAACAATAATTTTTTAACAATAATTGTGAAAGGTTCAATACACTATCAATATTTTACCTTTATTCCAACAATTTTTTCTTGCCGTTCATTTTCTATTTCCACCGTCGATTTTAAGTTTAAAATGTCATGTTTGCCATTGATATCAAATTGATTTACCGTACTGCATATAAACTGTGAGTATTGTTTGCTTTCAAGGCAAATCTATGAGTCTCAAAGTACTTAATTTAGTGATTTTAGCACGTTGCTATAAATTCCGTGTTGCTTTCGATTGTATGCAGGCTATAAATTAACTCTATCGGCACTGGAGCAAATCCGGCGTCGAGTCACGTAGTCAATAATGCATCGTTAAATTTAAGGATCCTTTTATGACTGGTTATAGTGATTTTAAAATCTCGTATATTATAGATTATATGAATTTAAACAATATTCGATAGCCAGTCGTCCAGATGTTATACCAAAAACTATTACATCAAAGTATTACGATTTAGTACCGTAACCGAATAATATCTTATAATTAATTCATTAAAATCACATCAAATTTATTGCCAAACTTCTAACCAATCGAAGCCCAACAGTAATAAACGAGGCATAAGATATGGCTGTATACTATTTTGCACTCTCTTTGACGCATATTCTGAGAAAATTTTTAACGAAGGTTTAAGGGTTTGAGGTTTAAAAAAAGAAGGATTGGATGACAAAAAACTTATTGGATTTATTGAAGCAATCGGCTAATAGTAAACAAAAATGAAAAACTTTAGAACGGTATACAAAAATAATTTCGACAAAAAACACGAGAAGCAAAGAGTCAATATCTAGCCAATGAGTATTATGAGATTGAAAAACTCTAAAATAGATATAACTCGTTTAACAAGTAGGTACAATAAAGTGAAAAAATTGGCTTGTATCTTTAAGAAGATACAAAACTTTATTGAATTATGATAAACATAATAAACTAGTATTTAAAGTAGAGAACAAGCTTAAAAAATGAGAAAATTACACTACGAACTTATTCGAAGACGATAGGATTATTTCACTTCGAATATTCTTCTTCTTAGAATGACTGTCCGTTCCAAATGTTTGTCATCATTTGTGATCATTCTGGCTTTGATGACTTTATTGGTTGCTATACGAAATAGCTGTGTTGGGGTTTTTCTATACCATGCTCTTGGATTAGCAAGCCATGATATTTTTCTTCATCCTGGGGTCCTTTTTTAATAATTTTTCCTTGTAAAATGCATTGAAGTAGCTCATATCTCCTTGATTTCTCGTTACATGTTTCAAGTACTGCAGCTTACGGCAATTCACGATATTGATCAAATCTGCGGCTGTGTTTATTTAGTGAGATGCCTTCATCAATATCTTTTAGAGCCTCTTCAAAAATGTGCTCCAAGTACAGATTGAATATCAGTGGTCAAATTATGCACCCTTGACTCACTTTTCTTAAGATTTTGACCTGATCTATATATTCTTCATTTATTGGGAGCACCGCTGATTGATTCCAATACAGGTAAGCTATTATTTTTAGGTATATTCCTTTGATACTCGACTCTATCGAAAGCCTTTTTAAGTCACTTAGGCATGCAAAACATCACAGCTGCCATCTCTACATTTCTGAAGCAATACCTGCACGCTAAATAAAGCTTTCCTCGGACTAGCATTCACAAATCCAAATTGATTGGGCGCAATTCGCATTTCCGGTAAGTTCTTTTGTGGATGACTTTTAATAACAGTTTTAGCAGATGTCTCATTAGGCTTATGGTCCTACAAACTTGGTTCCTGGTTTTTTGAGCGATGGTACGAACTCCGATTTGAGCCACTCTACCGGTATTCTTTTAGTTTTCAGTTCTTTAGTTATGACTTTTATTTGTTTTGCATCTTATAGCTGTAGCAGTTGTGCAGGAATTTCATCAAGTCCCGGTTTCTTTCCTTCCTTCATTTGTCTGACGGCTGCCGTTATTTCTTCTGGTACGATTTCGGGACCTGAATTTTCTTCAACGGTGGGTTCTTGTATTTTTCTAAGGTCATGGGAAAGTTTCTTTAAGTATTCTTCCTATACATTTTTTTTATATTTTTTGGTTATGGTCAGATTGCCTTCATCATCTATTATTTTTTCCGCTGTTGTGTTTTTTGGAACTTTTCAGCTATTTCTTTTACCTTTTGATGGACAATAAAGTTATCATATCGACTCTGATACAACAATTTTTTTATATTGTTCTTGTTACTCTTTGGTTTCTCTTATGTTTTTTCTCATGATTGTAATATTACAGCATCCAACTTGTGAAATACAATACATTTTGGAGACGGCTATCGCCGTATTCCTGTTCTCCTCCGCCAATCCTCCGGTCAAAGAGTCAGAGGTTTGGATGAGGGCATGCCCCTCATCCAAACCTCTCGATTCCATCGCTCTTCGAATTTCTTCATTCTATGAGCGTCGATGCCTACCCCTTTTTTCTTCAGAAGGCTTCCACCTGTGACGTTTTTGGAGCCAACGTTTCGTCAGGCATTCTCAATAGGTGTCTAAACCATTTTAAACCTCTTCTTTTTATTCTATCAATGACCGTTTCTGTAGTATTCATATTATTTCTTATAGATTCGTTGGTCTTCTTTTCTAGCCCTAGTGTTCTAGCACTTCTTCTTAAATAATTCATTTCAATTGCCAACAATCTTGTCTTCAGGTCTGCATTAATTGTCCATACTTCAGAGCCATAACAAAGAATTGTTTCAACCATGGTTTGCCCTATTCTTTTTGTGTTTCTTTTGGAAATGTTGCGATGGTACTATAAACAGTTCAGAAATACTACAAATTTACGACCCTGATTAGTTCGGTGTTTAAATTTAGTTTTTCGCAAGCCGTTCTTATCAATGAGTTCACCTAAATATTTAAATTTTTCCACTTGTTTGATTTTCACGTTCTCATCTATCAACACGTCAAACCTTGCATCTGAATTGATAAAATTGTTAAATTGTAGATCATTCATTAAAATCTTAAGTTGGGATGATTTGGTCATCCGCAAAGTTCAAGAGAGAACAGTACCTCATTTCCTATGGGGATTTCCCCTCCGGGGCAGTGGTTTTTACAATTTTGAATTATATATTATATTTCAAATAATTTTGGATATATAAATTAGACAGTAAGGGTGACATACTGCATCCTTGTCTTAGTCCTTTAGTTACTTTTATTGGCCCTGATAGTCTATTTCCGATTTTTAGGTAAGTAGTGTTATCTCTGTATACTTCTGTAATTATTCCTAAAAGGTATGAAATATTACCGAGTTCTTGTAAAGCTAGCCACAATTTAGTCTTGGAACTGTATCTGTGGGAGAACAGTGATACCAAGCCAACCCGGTGATTAGTATAGTTCTACACCCAGAGAAAAACTTCACTGTTCCACAGTTCCTTGAGATATTTACTTCTTCGCTTGAAGACCCTTCGATTTAGTGGACCACCCAGAGTTTCAGTAATTACGACTAATTGATATTGTTAACAAACCCTGTATTATTGTATGTAAATTTTTATATTCTAATAGAACAATCTGTTAATCCAACAACAGACAATGGTAGGGACTGGACAATTTTATGGTATCCTTAAACCCTAAAAGTTTTAGGTAAGTTAGTTATAGTTGAATTTTAATGTTAATACTAATTTATTTACTGAATACTATTTTTAAATGCTATCTTAGAACTTAGTAAAATCCACTCTAAACGATTTGTTAAAAAAAATATTGAATAAACTACTAAAAACTGCGGATTAATGAAAAACTTGTTCAGTCCTATCGTATGTTTTTTATTTTCTTAAAGGTCTTAGCGCGTTACCGAAACCTAGGTTTTTTAAAGAAAAAGAAAGCACAATAGTCTACTTATGGGTGTTATTCGGACTCCTATTAGGTCTCGAACCATTCGTTGGTCTAGATTTCAGCTATGCTCTATGCTGCATTTTATATTGAGTAAATTTTACCTTGCTTTTCCAAGAGTTGTTGAAAAACCATATACCATTTAATTTTCATTAAAGAAGCCGGTACGTCAACTTCATACACATAATTTCTATGCCAAACTCGTTACAATAACACTGATGTTAACGATTATTAGATGCACTTTTTAACTACTGTACAACTAGCGGGAGGTTGTATCCCCTATTGTAAAATCTGGAACTACAGTGTGAGAAAATCTTCATGTTAGTACAACGCTGTCACCAGTGTAACATCCTTGATATGAACCTTAAGGATGCTTATCTCTGCGAGCGGCTGCAAGGCTTACTGGTCCCACTAGTCTGAACTAGCTGGCTCGCCTTCGTGGATTTACAAGAAGATAGGGAATTCTGGAATCTTCTTCTAGGTCTCAGGTCCTGTAAAGAGTTTGAGTCTATGGGCTTGCTTTAGAAGCCCGAAAATTGCATAAGCAGAACTTTTGTACTCTTCTGGTCTGTCTAACACGACCGGGAAGGAAAATTAAAACCAAAGTTCGAGTGTACAAAATGTATTAAATATACTATGTGATTACAATTGAGTTAACAAGCTGTCAGTTATAACCAATATTAATCCGTTCAGGCGCGAAGGAAGACGAGAAGAGACCTTAGCAAAAAAGTAAAGGGGTGACAATCTGTACTATTATATATTACTTGGGTTAGTATATAGATTTTTGTTACCTTCGCGTATTTAGGCTCTAGGTAATGAATACGCCCTTTAGTTTCTCTTTAATTTAAGTTCAGTTGTGGAGAATATCGCGTTCTGACATGAACTTTTCTTTACTTTCACTTTATACAAACTATCTCCCGGCAATCAAAACAATCGCGCGTTTTACCGTACCGGAGTCGCCTATCGTCGCGCCAGCTCCCCCGTCGTAGTACTGACGTACTCGACGCTCCCGCCGGCAATTACTGCCTCTGGCAGTCACCGCTGCCCAGCTACTACTGACTCCCTGGCCTCCTTCGTTCTTTGTTTTTATTGAGCTCGTATTATCAAATGACGATTGTAGTACCAAGGTCGAGTTTTTGCTGAGTCCTCATGATTTAAACCAGGTCGGCACTGGTGATATTTTCCACCGTAGGTCTATGTTTATTAAAACGTGACTATTTTCTTTTTTGAACAATTGTTGCAACTGATATTGGCTCGTGTCATGCAACTAACTGGGTCAAATTGTTTTTCTTTGTATAATTTAAAATGTATACGTTACTGTATCAAATTTATTCTTTATTTAATTTGGAATATACAATAATTACTAAAATGATTATTATTCTCCCTTATGCTACTAGCCCGTATTTTTTCTACTCTTTATTTTCTTGCTATGTTTACATAACACTACCGTTAACGCGGTATTACATTTTTTCACTTCATCAACATGACAACATATGTGGACCTCCTACTTTAAGTAACTGTACAACTATATTGCCAGGTCCTGGAGATCGCCGGTTTTTCATTAATTAACGCAATGCGGACATCGTTGTTAGTAGTATTAATAATACTATTTGTTTGTCCCTCCATACTGTATTTCTCTCCCATATATTCAAATCTGGACTTGTGGAGTAAATTTTTTATATAGTGGTTTTTCTACTTTGGTATAGGAATTAAAATGCCTAAGGAGTTATGGGTGTTTTTCATTAGATTAGTGATAGTTCTCCATGCTTCCGTGGTCTGAGAACCACCAAATAAATTTTCAACTTGGACACATTTTTGTTCCCAGAAATTGTTTTTTGTATCTTTTATGTGATTGCGTACTTCTCCGTTTTTTCTTTAATATGTTTTTCTATTGCTAGATGTTTTATTTGTTAGCCATTTCTTATATATTTTGTTTTTGTATTGTATCATTTCTTTTGCGTTTTTTATTATCGTTTTGAGATTATGGTATTCTTGTTCTACATCCATATTTCTGTCCATCTCATTTAGTTCCTTTTCTAATCTAGAATAAAAAAGATGTTTAATACTTGGTTGGAATAAAAGGTGCAATTTATATCTCCCGTTTTGTACTGTGTAGTATTGTTTCCCTCCCTTTTATTGTGCTGTTAGTAGTATTGTTTAAGGGGGCACAAAAGATTACCTAAAAGAAAGTAGTGATCTGAAATGATGGTATGTATTCTCTAATATTCTTAGAGATTTTCTTTGATTTTTTCTCTGATTCATAAGTTCATCCACCATTTCCGTTTCTCTGTATCTTTCTTCAGTTGTTCTTCTTTTATTTCTCTCACTTGTATGATGGTCAGACTTTCCTCTATAGTTCCTGCATTTCTACATTTTAGCATATTTATATGAACATTGGGATCTTTCAGTTTTCTAACATCTTCTTCATTGAATTACTTGTAACCTTATTCATTCTGACTTTGAAATTACCTACAACTGATACATGATCAGAATTAATGTCTGCCCCTTGTATGTTTTCAAAGATGTACAGCTGTTTTTATACCTCTTATTTACTAGCATGTAATGAATCTGATCTTTTACAGTCGTTCCCACAAAATCCTGTGGAGATTTTAAGGTGTACAATTTCTTTGAGTTTAGCTTAAACCAAGTGTTCATTGTTACTTATTGATTTTCTTCCGCAAAAATCTCCAATGTATTTTCCCAATCGTTCTGGTTTCCTAGTCTACATAGTCCTACTACAGATCATATTTTGCTGGCCCCAACTTTAGCGTTAAAGTCATCCATGACAAATGTTAGGTCTTGCTTTTTCAACCTTTTCACGACTTGATTATTGCTATGGTATAGTTTTTCTACCTCTTCTTCTGTTTCTTTTGTTGTAGGTGCATACAACTGAATTATGTTGATGTCGGTTGGTCTTGCTTTTGATTATTATTATTCAGTTCAATTCGGATATTACTAAGCAGAAGAAGAAGAAGAAGAAGAAGAAGGAGTGTTTTATATTTTCTTGTTATATTAATTCTTATTATTTTCTAAAAAACCGTTATGAGACCTGATTTATCCAGGAATATATTGTCTCAAATTGTGGTCATTATAAATTAATAATTCCCTGTTTCTCTCGGAAAAATTTTAAATTGAAACACATATTTGATTGACACAGCTTTACGAACTAAACCACTCTGATCCACTATATAATGGACATTAATCTGGCATATGCGTTTGCTTTTACTCAAAGTGATCTATTTACCATAATGGACCTATTATGCAAAAACTCGGTTGTTAAAAAAAGTATTTTACTTAAACAAAACTGAATAAATTCGTATAAAAATACTGTGTTTTGGCTCATTACTAAAATGGAAGGTAATTTTGTGGATTATGTTTACTGCTTTAGAAATAGAAATGATAAATATATAGGGTAGCTTGTTGAAATCAAATATACCTACATGATTTAAAATATTTATATTTGTCTGTAAATGGTATTTGTTTTAGGTTGGTGGTATTGGTCTTTCAGAATTTCATAAATTTGACTCACTTATTTGATGACGAAAACTATTAAATCCGACTTTACTGAAAACATTGAATTAGATATTTTAATAATTATAAACAATTGAAAAAATGACTACTTTCAGTTTTAATTTACAATAAGTTCATAAATTTGACTCACTTATTTGATGACGAAAACTATTAAATCCGACTTTACTGAAAACATTGAATTAGATATTTTAATAATTATAAACAATTGAAAAAATGACTACTTTCAGTTTTAATTTACAATAACATTTTTTAAAGATATAGTATATTTAAAAAAGTCGTCTTTTGAAAGTTTTCATCTACAAAACATAGTTTTTTCACAATAATAAAATTAGAGAAAAAAATCGCTTGTTTACTAAAGTGTTATAAAAAAACCATTAAGTGGTAAAAAATTCGATATCCACTACATGGTACGCCTTTGCTATTGACTTCTTAAACTTATTGATTCTTAATTGATTTATTTTTTAAGCTTGGTTGATGTGGATTGTATATTTCTAAAAGGTGAATATTAAAAAAGCAATTACTGTTTTAATTTAGAATAAGCCACAAGTTTAATATGCTAGTATCTGATCGGAATATGGTGGAGCAGTACGGCAAGAGATAAGGGCTTGCGGTTCGGTGATACTTCTCCATAGATCCCTACCGGAAGAGCGTGTGCCGCCTAAATACCGTATATATATATATATATATATATATATATATATTATATATATATATATATATATATATATATATATATATATGTATCTATATATATATATATATATATGTATATATATATATATATATACGTCTTCATATCAAGGCGAGATCCGATTAAATCGAGGACAACCCGAGATCCACCAATAGGAAATTAATTAATGGAGTATATTGTTCATAACTATCTTTATAATTAACATATTAATCATGGTACACTTAGAGGGGAAAAGATTTTTTGAGCCTAAATTTTTTTGATAAATTTACAACAAAATGAGATCCGTAGCTGAAAAGGGAAGGGGAAGACTTATATACGAAATTTTAGATATTTACAGATCAACGCGAGATCAGACACTGTTGCCAGCTCTAAAGAGTATTAGTCGAGTGACCGGAGCTCGTGTTGTATTGCATATTTCCTACTCAAACAGTAAAGTAATTTGCGGTTATGGTGTTTTGTATTTTAAAAATATTGCAAGGGCAGCGGTCAGTTGAAGTAGTAAAACAAAATTCAAAGATAACAGAAGCTAAGTAATGATTATAATTTTTATGTATATTAATAAATAATTCAACATAAACTTTATAAACCGAATTACTAAAATGCTCTGTTTTATTGAATTTGTGAAATCTATTCTCAAAGCTCTTTTTGTTTATTATTTATGTACAAAATTAAAAAGTGGAAATTATTTAAACTAAACAGTTTATCTGTATAACAAAAGCTATCATTTTAACATTCTAATCGTGTTTTAACATAAAAATATTAGTTTTGTATAAGAGTAAATACAATTCCATACTGAAGAGTAAATAGACTGGAAAAAGGCTTCCAGAATAGATTTTGGTGGGCACTTTGTTGCTAAAATGCAAAACCTATTTTTATTCGTTTCTAATATCTTTTTTATGCAAAATCACTTGGTCGTCCAAAAATCGTAGCTTGAGGGGAGTGGTGGGGAGCCTTACAAAAAAGTGCTAATTTGTTTTTCGTTCTTTTTCGGATCTACGATATCCGAAAATTCATTCTTCAAATTTGCATATCGATCCGGACATTAGAAATATTTTTATTTTATTTATAAAAATACGTCAAACCATTGTTGTATACGGAGTGCCTTCATACAAAATGACTTAGAATGAGTCTAAAAACCCATATTTTTAAAATCGTTTCTCCTCGCTCTACCCCGAAAAATATTAGGTCTAGCAAAAAATAGCTTTCTATGAAAGTTATAGACCAAACATCAGAGAACATGTCGGTTTGTTTAGAATGTCGATTGGATAAATAGTTTAAGAAAAAAATTAAATAAATCGAAAGGCATGTCACGACGCACAGTGGCAAACGCAGAGATGCTAGGAAGGGCGAGATTCATAATCTGAAGTCAACCTCAAATCGACTTTAGTAATGGCGATGTTGTTAGGGTCGATTTTACATTGAAATTCTGTTGTGTTGTATATTCGATTGCGAAAGTGCATCATTGTGCATTATTTTTTACTAATAGCACGAAATCCACTGAGCTGAGATTTTTAATATTAGAAGTTTTAAATTATTTTAATGAACAGCAGCAGGTATGACAGTGAACATGAGTCAAAAATCAGATTACGGCATGTTTCTTTCCGTAAAGTCCATTTCCATTTTCGTTTGCTGAAAGAAGCGTAAACTGGAGAATACATTTTTGTTCTAGTTTTAGAAAAATGTACCCTACTTCTTTGCACTTGACCATGTGAACTATTCTTTTTGGGGAACATTACATTTGTTGGACATGTACAAACTTGCTGATAAGGCTCCAGAATTGCATGAAGACTTTATGAGAAAAAAATTTGTTGTGAAAAGTTTGAACAGAAACTTTAACCAACTATTTGTAGATACAGCTTGAAACATATAAATACAAACTCAAAAGATGCAGGAGAAATCGTGAGATTGATTAAAACCAGCACCAAACTAGACGAATGGTTGTTAAGCTACAATATGATTGGCATAATGGTAGATGAATTTCGTGTATCATGAGACCTAAGCAACCACTCAAGTCAAAACGTAGACAATAGAAAAAAAAACGGAAGAAAATTGACGAATATTCTGTACAAAAACTACATGATCAGTTTTTTACGATTTAATGTATTTTTCAAAAGCGTAGATCGTCTTCTCGTAATTTCAGCTAATACGATTGCATCGCCAAATTTTCAAATACCCTTACTAAATATACAAAAAAAAAAAATAGAGAAGAGCCTAGCAAAATTTCTTCTTACTGTTAGAACTCCCAATTTTTATCAGCATACAAGAAGTACTTTCAACATTTCCAACACTATAAAACTGTCTCTGAAAAGAAAAAAATTATTCATGCTGAGCAAGAGCTTTTATAAAAAAATACTAACAGCCAAGGCAATTGAAAGTAACATAAATATTAAGAGAATATTTTCAAATATCAGGTGCCACTTTTTACGATCACACCTCAAAATATCATGAAGAGTTCAGATTACCAGATGAGGCAACGATATATACAGCAGAAATGTTTGCAATAAGTGAAGCTCTAAAATATATACTTAGGACGTATAGACTCAAAAGTATTATATTTACAGATTGCAAAAGTGTCATAGAGAGACTAAAAAATATAAGTGCGGCCAAGAACTTAAGTCATCTAGAAGTAGAAATACTACAGACCAATCACGAAATACTTAGCTCGCAACGGGAGGTGCTAATAGTTTGGATCAAAGGGCATTCGGGTATTCAAGGAAACGAAGTTGCTGATAAGTTTGCAAAATCGGCCTCAGACTTACACAGAGATTCTATGAACCAGTGTATTCCATATACAGATTTGAATTCCACACTTAAAGTTCAACTTAAGACTAAATGGCAAGAACTATATGACAGCAAACAAATAGGATTAAATTATAAATCATGTCAAGTCCAAATCCCAATAAGAAGATGGTTCTACAACGAAAACAACAGAAACTTTATTATTACTTTAAACAGAATAAGAGCAAATCATGCAATGTCACCAAGCTATAAATATAAAATTGGTTTAATTGATGATTCCTCATGTTTATGTGGGGAACTTGGAGACTTAACACATATTCTACTTGGTTGTTCATTAAATAGTTAAAGCACAGATAAATTTTATAATGAAGTTATTAATAACAAAATTTGCTTACCTATAAATTTAAATTGTATAATTTTCAATAAGAATATTAATATATTGTACTGCTTATATAATCACACCAAACGGTGCAAAATGAAATTGTAAATTACTAACCACCTCTTTGTTAGCAATCCTGCAACTAGTTAGATTTTGTAAGTGGGCGACGAAAAAATTTAAAAAAAAACTTAAAAAAAAATAGTGCATATAAAAAAAACAAACAAAAATAAAAACAAAAACAAAGCAACAAAAAAAAATTGAAAATAAAAATATATATATTTAAAAACAAAATTATATTCTACATAGAAAAAAAAACACAAATTACACTGCTCACACTTAACTTTAAGCACTACTAATACTTAAAGCATTGTTATTGTGAAGAAGGATGAGTTTTCTTTTTTAAATTATTATAGTTAAAAAAAAAATCGTCTGGCTAATTGGTCTTACCAAAGCCATCTATGTAAGTAAAAAAAAAATATTTTCAAATATGAATTTACAGTATATCCAATGTCACTTGTACCTGTAGGAGTTTTATCGATACCATCAAATAAATCTGTCTTAGGTTCTATAATAGGACAGTTTACAGTTATGTCTAAATATCTACCATTACCATTATAAAGTAACAAAAGTGTCACATTCTTAAAGGTATGAGTTTAACCCAAGCCGTTGGCAAACCCTCCAATTGCAAATCATTTGGCGACTATGCAAGAATTTTAAAATCAATAGTGTTCAAGAACCTTTACAACCCTAAAAGGATTGGTTTTGTATTTGACCAGTACTAACAATCTTTGTAATGGTCCATATAAACTTTCTCCTACTTCAGTCAGTATAATATATAATATTCGTGTACATACTCATCCAAACGAAGGTATGAGTATGTAGTGTGACACCAAGACTTTGACTCCCGAATCTGTTGCTAACTGGCTGGAGTAAAGAAAATGTAGAGCTGGTACCAGTTTTAAGCACGGAATCCAAGTTAAAGAAACATACATACATATACTATACTCCTAATAGGTGTAAAAGATGAGTTTATTTTTACCTTTTTGTGAAGAATAATTATTATATTGGTTTTTTTTTTCTAATTGTCTGTCTGACTGTCCGGGGGCTCCAATGCTCATGTAAACGAAAACAAGATCAAATTCATTGGTTCTTGTAAATATATTATGGCCCAAGTGAAATGTTACAAAAAAGGTGATAAATGTGAACAATTTTAACCATAGAGAGTGTTACTTCTTTTTATAGTCATGAAGAGTCTAACATAGAGTAAGATAACTAACACAAGATAATAATTAAGAAATAGGTACATAGATTTAACTGTTTTTATTACTATCCTTTGTTCTTGAACGTGAAATTTGCTGCCAGGGAAAAACCGTTGCAATTTTAGATGTTTTATATATCACAAGCTTTTGAATTTTAACGCCGTTACAACGTCCTTAATAAGCTTTATATAATACTAGATAATAATGTATGAAAATTTTTGGGACAAACCCCGATGTACCAAGTTACCTAGGAATCGAACACAGAAAGAGTCCCACAGGTCAATCCTTTTGATAATGTGGGTATCTGGGATGAGTGAATTTTCCCCTACGAGGGAGTGCGAGCTGTATAGCTAAATTTGGATTTTCTTCGGTAAACGAATTTAAACGAAATATAAAGTTAATTTGTTTATAAAGCTATAGCTCGTAAACTATTTGACGTACAGTGTCCAAGTTTAGCATAAATAAACTGCATATATTGAAAAATATTTCCGTGGAATCTTAATATAATACGTGAACAGCATAGTTGGTCCCTTAATTATAAATGATATGCAAAACAGATTTGTGTTTGTAACTCTCATTCAAATTGAACGCGGTTAGATTTATTTTGTAGGTCTTTTAAAAGCGATTAAAATAAGTTTTTGACATTTTTTGTAAAACAAACAGTGGAGAAGATATGCGAAGAAAAATTGTAAAAAAAATAATACTACAAATAAACAATGTCTCCGAAATTTTTTAGACTTCGAGTACTTACCAACGTGTTCTACATAATTTTATCTAAAAAATTACTTAAAATCATCTAACTCCTAAAAATGTCATCAAAACGACAATTTTGAAGCTCTTCCCACTGGTTAAAAAAGCTATTATAGATTCACACAAAAGTTGTGTATTTTCAACTCTAAATTTCTAATTTAATTAATTATTCTAATTTTATATCTATATCCATAATAGTTCTAATCTAATTTCAAAATTTTCATTTAAATAAAAATTAAGGGTTCCAGTTGAAAATTCAAAGTTGCTACACCCACCGCGTTCGCAGGGAGAATAAGAACCCTGCTATTGCATAAGTATATAGATTTTGAAAAACCATTAAAAAAGAATTCCTAAGTTTTTTCGATACGACGTCTAGTTCTCGAGATATTTGACAATCGCCTTTCTGGACTGAGCTCTTTAATAATGTAAATAATATTATTCAAACCGGAAATAAGCCGAAGGGAGTGAGAGGTCTAACTGTAAAATTCATTTGCGATGTTGCCAAATTTACCGGATCTCGGGTTGTCTACAAAATGTATATTTAGCATATACACAACGGATCGCTCGCACTGCCTCTACAGCGGATTTAGTGGAACTACTGCAATATAAAATTCACCAAAAGGGGTGCAAAATGAGGTCCACACAAAAATCGATTTCTTTGTACCCCCATCATTGTTACATCGAGATGTCACTATATACACGTGAATACAAGGTGAGATCCAAAATCGGATCTCGCCTTGCAAAACGGATCTCATTTTGTATAGCTTATGATACAAACGGATCTCGCCTTGATATGAAGACATATATATATATATATATCCATATATATATATATATATAATATATATATATATATATATATATATATATATATATATATATATTTATATATATATATATATATATATATATATATATATATATATACAGATAGAACTAATTTAAAACGGAACATACAATTTAATATATGTCTGTTTGAACTGCATTTGAAATAGTGGACCAATATAAAACTTGGACAAAAATAAATCCATACCTGTGTATAGACATTGTATAAAATATCGTTCAACTATCTGTCTCACAACACTGTTGTTTGCGTAACAATGTTGCTTGTCTAAGAAAGTTTTTAATAGTTCAGGAAATGAAGCTCGAAAAAAGTTAAAACCTCGCAATTTTTTCGTCCTGCATGAATTGAGTTAAAATTTTAACAGAAGATAGGTGATAGCCCAAGGATCAAAATCTATATCGAACCGAAGTGAGCTGAATGGTTTTAGGAGTGAAAACTACCCCTAATTGTCAAAAATTATAAAATAACATATTAAACCTGAATATGGGTAAGATTTGGTTTGAATTAGTTAAATAATGATTGTTTTATACTTTTGACTAGAGTTCCATCATATTTCAACTCTTAAAAAGCAACCCTTGTTAGAGATTAATGTAAAAAATTACTAATTCTAAGAAAATGATTTCGCCTTGGATCGATTTGAATAAAAATTTGGATTTAAGCTCAATTCACCCGCTGCTTTATAGTTTATGTCATGTAGACGAACCCTGATCGTTCTTAGGGGTGAAAACTAGCCCTAATTGGGCTAGTTATTTTATAATTAAAAATTATAAAATAACATTGCAAATTTTAAGATGAGTAAAATTTGGTTTGGATTAGTTAAATAGTGATTTTTTTATACTCTAAAATACAATTTCATACATGTTCAACCCTTAAAAATCAATTGTAGTGAGTGCTATAGGTAAAAACAATTTTTTGCCAAAATTTTGCAACTTTTCAACTTTTGAAAATCAACCTTTACAACATTGCAGTTGTAAAGGGTGCAGTTTATAAACTAATTTAATAGATATAAATTGAAAAGAGTAGAATTAAATACAAAAAAATTTATCAACATAAAAAGGCACCATATATTCTTATACATTTACATAAATAGTTGAAAATATTTACATTTATAGGTAAAACAATTAAAATATTAATTTTATTCGTCACCAATTACATCTTCATCGTGATCTATGTCATTCTGATCTTCTTCAATTATTGGTGGACTATTATTGCACCCTTCACCTGAGCACCTAGAACGAATAAAGTTACAGTATAATCCAACTTTTCTGCACCCACATGAAACGCCGCATCCTTTTTTGCATTGGCAAAAAATAGTTTTCAAAAGTTCATCGGGTGCAGGTTATTTGTTCATGCGTACGGGTAATAACAAACCATATTTGGAATACCATCTCCAGTCTGCTGCTCTGATATTTTCATTGCCAAGCCATAAATATATGAGCAAATGTTTTATTCTGTTGTATGGGATTTCAAAATAAGAAAGCTTAAAATTTCGAATGTATAATGCCCCACTACCTAATACACCGGTTTTGTAGATTATTATGCTCCAAAATGTACTGTACTATACTAATGGAATTTTCCGAAAAAAAAAATTAATTGGTTTTTTAACGTATTTTCTTCATTTTTAACGATAGAGTGTTTCCTTAAAAACGATTTTGTCGAGGTTTTTAAGAGCAACAAGGATCTGTGAAATAAATCTCTTTGAAACCCTTGGTTTTTTAATGGGGTGAGTTTAAAGGGCTCGAAAAAGATAGTGCTTGATCGTAAATCGATGCTTTAAACGGCTATATCTCGCCAAATAATTATTGTACAACAAATCTTATAAGATAGATAGATAAAGGAAAATTTTAGTCATGAAAAAAGCTACAATTTAGTACATTTTTCTTTCTTTCATATACTCAGTATTTTTGGGGGTATTTAAAAAAAGAAGGGTAAAAAATATGAAATTGCAAATCGTTTCTCGCTTTAAGCTGTACTTTTTCTAAAACTAAGCATTTTAAATGGGTCAAACTTCTTGGACGTATTAACCATACATGTACAAAGAGAATTGCAGAAGGGTGAAGCTCGCTTTTAATTATGGGAGTGGTTAGGGGGTTGTTTTCATCGATTTTTTCGTAAAAAAATGAGGTATTGGCCTTATTTTCATCATAACTCACTCAATTTTTGAGCTAGAGTCTTTTTTTATGATAGATCTATTTATGCTGTTTAAAAAAGGTTGCGTGAGTTTTCTTCCAAAAATGCATCATTTTACCGATATTTGACTTTGAATCTTTCAAATTTGGCATTTGAAGAAAACCGCTGAACATTAAGTTTGGCAATTTTTGTTGTTATGTCCTCGACTTTTGTTGACAAGGACTACATACAAGAGGAACTTTTTTTTGAAGAGACTATGCAATGGCCTACTACTGATGCAATTAATGATGATTAATCCTTATACTTTGTTTGACAGATAATAAGATTTCCAAAAAAAAAATTTCTTTTATTTCTGTTGTGAAACAACCCGTCACTTTTTTTAGAATCATAATATAACTTAATAAATAACAATTTTTACACAATGTGTAATGCACAATGTACAGGATAGTGAAATATTATTGCAACAAGTAATTTTAAAGCAGTTTTTTTACAGCGCTTTAAAACAGTTTTTAGTAATTTGCTCAAAACTTTAATTTCTGTCTCATGTTGTTTCTGAAATAACCGATTCAATTGCTTCAAGATGCCACAAGAAAATGCTAGAGAACAATTATAAAAAAAGGTTTGTGAAATTAAAAAAAATTATTAACCCACAACTCCAAACGAACTATGTTAGTTAAATACAAAAGATAATTAAGTAAAACAAATAAAATTAACAACGGCAATTTTAATATAAATGTAAATACAAAAATTTTAATCGTACCGATTTTACAAATCACATCAAAAGTAAATATGTAAATAAAATTTTAACAATTCCAGAAATTCAGTTTAATCCAAACATTTGCACACATAAAGTTAATTTCGTCTATTTATTGAATTACTGGCATATTACAATTTTAATTTGATCATTCTAATTGCTTTTGAACAAGTAATTTAATAATATTTCCATTTTGCTGTATTCACTCTATTTCACTATCACGAGATAACATTTTTCACTGCTAAAAATGGACGCCAGTGTGGGATTTATAACATATTTTCAATTGAGTTATCCTAGACGATTTCCACTTGACGAGGGAAAGGCCGAATTAGGGTTACTTCAGGGACTGAGCGCCTGATAATAAAATGCCCTGCGTGTCTATTGTATTTTCAGTCTGTTTTCCCTTTTCGTATCTAATTCGGATTTTCATTAGAGGTACATCAAATAATGTGTAAAGCGATTCTAATAATAGATTGGTATGATAATAAAGATTTATTATATACCATAATTAACACTCTAAGCATTAGGGTAAATTTAAATTTTGATCATCTCTGGTCATATAATGTTTGTGTAATATTGTTTTTATAGTAGGCATTACTGCCGTCCTCAATTAAAACGCGGTATCGGCAAAAAATTGAACATCCAGTTTTTGCTATATGTGGATTCCTTGTGACCTTATTTATGCTTCTGTAATGTCTAAAACTTCTGTAATATTTTGTTTACTAGCAAAATAAAGAAATTGGCATATGCTGTATGTGCCAAATTTAGTTGCTTAATTAAAATGCGGTATCTACAGCGTACTCAACTAAAAAGCGGTATATGCTAGCGAGTATCATGTACTTGCCGCGTTTTAAATTAGCACAGCGCATTTACCGCGTTTTTATCGACTCTCGTGTTGCAAATTTATCATATTCGTGTTGATTTCTTAAATTTTGCTTTGAATTTTGAGCTTGTTTTGTAGTATTTTATGTTAGTTTTTATAATCGTGGTTGTTTGCGGTTATTTTATGAGATTTGATTACCCAAAAGATGGCTCACATTAAAATATATATAATCTATGGTTTTTAAGAAAAATGGAGACCTATCTTTACAAGAAAATATGTTTGACAAAAATCTGGTAGTAAAATCTAAACTATAAGTTAATCAAGAATTTTTTTGGGACTTAATTCGAATAAAAATTTCAAATAAATTTATCGAATTTGGTAAATTGATTAACTAATTTTAATAAAATTTCTACTGCGTAAGAAGTAGTTTATTTAAATTCATACAACAAAAAAAACACTTCTTAATGGAAATACACCAAAGGTCGAATGAATAATCTGAAGTAATTCTACCTAATTACTTGTACCCAGCCGAAAATTTATTCAGCTACGCTTGGATGGTATTAGAGAAACCCTTCCCGTTTTAAAGCACATATATTAAAAACGTCAGAAGCCAAAAACAAACGCACCTACACAGTGGTGTATAGAAACTTACATGTGGCGCCTGCCCAAAAACTTATATTGGTCAAACGTGTAGAACATTTAGCAAATAAACAGCAAAACACAAAAGAGCTTTTAATAAAAAAAAACAGATTCTTGCGCACCTTTAAGAGCAGCCGTACTCAAACTGTGGTACGCGTACCACTGGTGGTACGCAAAGAACTTTAAGGTGGTACTCTATAAACTAGAAGAAACGAAGAATTTTAACCAAATTTATCAACGAATCTTATCTTTTACGTGGTGCATGGCAACGCTGCGAGTTGGAAACACAAGCGCGTAATGTCTTGTTCATTGTTGGCAACACTGGAATCCCGGCAAACTGCCACCGCCCTTGATTCACGTCATCAGTGGTCATTAGTTTCCTCGTGGCCGTCAGTCGTTGTGGTTAATTTTGTCGAAACGAGTAATTTGCTGTTACTGATTCGTGCTAATTTTTGCATATAAAAAATGGATAAGTGGCTTAAAAGAGAGAACAGAACATCTGAAAATCCCGGTCTATCGAGCTCCACTTCAGAGTCGGAGCCTATCCAGGGTGATGACAAAAAGAATTATTTTAAACAACTAAAAGTGGCGGTTAGGAAATATGATCCTGAATAGATTAATATGGGATTTACATTCACGAATATAAATGATGAGCCAAGGCCCCAATGTGTAATCTGTTCGGAAATTCTTTCTAACCAGTGTATGAAACCTTCGCTATTAAAACGCCACTTCAGTACAAAACATTCAGTGTTGGAAAATAAACCTAAGGATTACTTCGTTCGGAAGTTAACGGAGATGAGAGGCACAAAAGAATTAATGTCGAATTTCACCGGCAGCAACCGGATAAAAAATAATATTTTTTTGCAATACAACTTGATGAGAGCACAGATATTACAAACTATGCTTAGCTTATGGTTTATGTGCGGTATATATTTCAAACCAAAATCGAAAAAGAGTACTTATTTTGTGAGGCGTTAACGGAACGAACTACTGCCGATGAAATATTCAAGAAAATCAATGATTTTTTTGTGGAAAATGGACTAGACTGGAAACAATGCGTTGGTTTCTGATCGGATGGTGCCCGAGCCATGACAGGAAAATACGGAGGTGTAACTGCCAAAGTAAAAACTGGTTGCAGAAAATTGTACTTTTACCCATTGTAGTATCCACAAAGAAGCTTTGGTAGCAAAGCGAATGCCCGATGAATTAAAAACATGTTCTCCATGAAGCCGTTCAGATAGTCAATTTCATAAAATCTCGAGCCTTAAACTCGCGTTTATTTTCAAAACTATGCTCTGAAATGGGAAGTGATCATATATCATATTCAGTTATTGCTACACACGGAGATAAGATGGCTATCAAAAGGAAAAATGTTGAACAGGTTATTCGAGTTGCGTTCTGAAGTACATGTGTTTTTAATGAAAACCAATTTTGAACTGCGTAATCGGTTATTAGATGAATTGTAGCTTATAACACTAGCTTACTTAACAGATATATTTAATCGATTAAATGACCTAAACTTAAGCTTACAAGGTAAATCACATAATCGATTTTCTGTAAACGACAAAATAAATGCTTTTATCAAGAAATTTTATATGATGGAAAATAGTGTTTCAAACAAAGACTTGCAGTCGTTTACCAATTTAGAAAATTTTGTGGTTGAGCATGAAATAAAGATTAAAGATGATCTTATTTTTAACATAAAACAGCATTGTCAAATGCTAATTGATAGTTTTAAAGAATATTTTAAAGAAGACTATGCTCAGTTTCTTTGGATACGACAACCATTTATTTTGATAGCATTCCTGAATCATTAAAACAGGATGAAAAAGAATCTTTAATAGAACTATCTTGTGATGGAGGCTTGAAAATAGAGTTTTCTAAATTAGAATTAGCTGAATTCTGGCTAAATATTAAAAATGAGTATCCAGCCTTATCAGAAAAAGCATTGTTATTTTTACTTCCTTTTACGACAACCTACCTGTGTGAAACTGGATTTTCTGCTATGCTAAAACTGAAAAATAAATTTCGCAGTAGGCTTAATGTTGATCCAAATTTACGAATGAAACTAAGCACAATTGATCCTGATATCGATTCACTTGTTCTAGCTATGCAGAACCATCCTTCTCACTGAATTTTTGGATTGGGTCAGACTGTAAGTTTTATTTTGTAACATTTATAATGCCCTTTTTTTAAATAAATACATTTTTGCCAAAATTAGTAAATTTTATTATCTCCTTTTTTTAATAGGTGGTTCGCGATTGACGCAGAATTTATGTAAGTGGTAAGTGTAAAAAAAAAGTTTGAGAATCGCTGTTTTAGAGCATAATCATTATTTAAATAACCAATTTCAAATACTTCACATTTAAAATAAAAGCGTTAATCCATCATTATTAGAACCAATGGGAATTTAAAAATTTTTAAAATATAATATTAAATGTAAATATTATATACAGATATAATTCTTAATGACCAACTAAAGACAAATAATTCTCTCCTTCTTAACTTATTCAGTTAAAGATTATAAAGTGTTAGACGCATATTAAAAAGCAGTTTTCTGAAACATCTGTAGTGATCATTAATTATAATAAACATTTGTGAAGGTTTGAAAACAAAAATTTTCAGTGTTTTGTTTTTTGAAATATACATTTATGCATTTTACGTAACGGTAGCACATCTACTAGGATAACAAACAAACTTGTTTATTGCTGACTCTGTACAAATTAATGCTCTCCTGATTCTGCTGACAACCTTAACCATCATCGTTATCTGTTTTCATTAATTGGCTAATTATATTTATTTCAGTTCGTATCCTGAGAGATAGAATTTACGAACTTATTTGGACGTATGAAGATAAGCCCTAACGTATCTAGCGATAACATATCTCACGTATTCACAGGATCACGCTTGACATGATTCAATACTTTATATATTACTGTGCATCCCGGGGCGAGTTTTAACTTCAAATTTATGCATTCGTGATGCGTACGCCTCAATGCGAGATAACCAATAGCGCATGGCGCTAGTTTGGTCATTTTAGAGATTATAGAACTGTAAAATTAATACCGTCGGGTTTTAGAGGTGGAAAATGGGTATACTCGATATGTAAACGTATTTGAAAGTTAAAATCGTTTAGATGTATATTCCCACAACAGATACAGGCGAAAAATTAAAACTCTCTACGAATTATTATCAACGGAAGGAGAATTAATTGGTGATAATGATTAGAATTTGGATAAAGAAATTTTAGATAGAAAATTTAAGATGATGTTAAATAAACTTGGGAGATAACGTGTTATTCTATGTGAAACTAATTAACCCCTTCACTAGATGCGCTCTATTTTTTTACGTGACTACACGCGTTGATTACATTAGTAATCCATACGTACTGGAGCTCTAGAAAATCAATATTATTTCAAAATAGTGTTATTGTTATAATGAGGTTTTAATAATACCACTGCGATTTAGAATTGGCTTTATTTTATAAGTAAAATCAAAACTGAAAAAAAAAGAAAATTAAAAAACAAATGCTATAACGTTGACGTTATAGCAGATCAAGGATTGACGTGTAAAATTCTCTACTCTAAGGACGATGGACAAGACAAACCAAACAAATATGTTATGTACATATTAATGTTCTAGAACAGTGATTCTCAACCTGTGGTCCGCGAAGTGAACAGTCATAAAATAATCAATTTAAATCTTGGTTCTTGAGACGTAAATTAATGCGCCGGCCTATCTTTTTAACTCAAAACGTTTCCAGACGACCAAGCGCACCTGAACACAGGTTAATACGCCTCAATCTTCCGCGTATTTTCCCTCACGCGCCAAATAGTTAGTTGCATTATGTTCGTTTAGTTTCGCCGCTGTCGTGTACGTACAGGACACTGCGACCACTGCGTTTTTGATCGCGCCACTACTACTCAGTGACTCAGTGCTGACTCAACAAGTGACGAGCTTTTCTTTTTTGGCTTGGTGATTGTAGTTTACTAAAATGAGCAAACAGATGAAACTTTCGGGTTTTTTTTAAGAAGACGGATAGTGAGAACGTTAAAGCAGGATGTTCTTCTAGTAATATTGCCAGTGATAGCACAATATTAACTCAAACTGGTCCTAAAAGAAAGGCTGCTAACCGTAAGTACAATCCTGACTACATAGCATGTGGATTTACATTAATTGAAGAATTTGGTGTCCAGTTACCTCAATGTGTAATTTGTGCGGAGGTATTAATACTGAGGCAATGAAGCCGGCCAAATTAACTAGACACTTTAAAACAAAGCATAAAAATTTTGCCGGAAAACATGTAGATTTCTTTAAGAGGAAGGAGACGGAACTAAAATCGTCAAAAAATATCCTTAAGTCATACTCAACTTATGATAAAGCTACTTTGAAGGCGTCATATCACCTTTCACTTAGAATCGCAAAAATTAAAAAACCCTTTACCGTTGGTGAGGATTTAGTTTTACCATATATAGTAGATGCATCTCAAGCAATTTTAGGTGATAAATACGCTAAACAAATGCAAAATGTTCCTTCCAGATGTTGAAACCCAACTTCTAAGGAAAATTCATTCCTCAAAGATTTTTGTTGTACACCTTGATGAATCTACAGATATTACCAATAAAGCTATTCTTCTTGTTTATATACGATTCATAGATAAAGACAACAAAAAATTATCTGAGGAGTTCCTGACCTCGATTGAGTTGCAAGGACCTAACATGTTTTTTGTATCAAAAATTTTTATAAATCTTTAATGTATGTGCATCTTGTCCTTAAAAAAATTATTCAAAAAAATAAAATCTTAAAAAAAATTAGCAATCTACACTTGGACAACTTGCTTTATATTTGACATAACTATAGTGTATTTTTATGTATGAGAGAGTAATAAAACAATAAATTATGTATGCAAATCCCTAAACTGTTGATACGGGTGACTCAATGAAAAACAGATATTTGTCAACAAGTTTACAGAAGTATATAGGAAAACAATTTTAAATTGAGTATGACCACCAGGTATAAAGGTTGGAGCAGAATAGAATACAATAGTTTTGAGGGTTACTAATCCCTAAATAAGGTTGCCAGTGTCGGAGTGATGGAGGTTAACAGGTACTAATGAATTTGCAAGAAATGTAAGATGTTTATTTTATTGGTTATATATAACCAATAAAAGTTTAATAAGTACCTACCTATTTGCAAAATAAAGTTTAATTCTTTAGATAAAATAAAACGTTTTATTTTATCTGAAATGAGTGCATTCCACGAAGTAAGGGTTTCAACAATCAAACATTTAATTCTTTAATTCCAGGAATCTACGACAGTAATTGACTAGATAATTACCTTCTAAACTTATTCCACAGAAAATGTGATAGTGGGTTTTTCCATTTTGTAGGAAGGTCCAAGTGGAGTTTTCAAAATTCTTAACAGTTCACTAAAAGTAGGTACTTCAGTTGAAAGGTGCAGTTTATTGTGTATACTAGTGTTATGGAAAATTTGGAAGTGCCGTGTAAACGCCGAAAAATTGGTCCTTTAACAGTTAATGAAAAAACATTAATATTTAATTGTTTTAAATCATTTACAGACAAACGTTTATGTGAAAGTGTTGATGAGACCGTTGAGTTAGTTAGCAGTACACTTGCTGTTGGGAAATCTACGATTTACAGAGTTATTAAAGAAGAGAAATGTGGTAGTTTTCAAATGCCACGTAATGCTCCAGGAAAACCAAAATTTCAAATAGAATATCATTTTAAAGAAGGACTTCGACGGAAAGTGCATGAATTCTGTTTTAGACAAGAATTTCCAACATTGGATAAAGTTCTTGTCTCAGTTCGAGATAAGGATTACCCAGAAATGAGTCGAAGTACGTTATGGAAACTTTTAAAAGAAATAGGCTTCCGCTGGAAAAAGAATCTCAGAAAGTCTATTTTATTAGAAAGAAGCGATATTGTCATATGGAGAAGACATTTTCTAAGAACCATAAAGGAAATGAGAAACCAAAAAAGAAAAATATTTTATCTTGATGAAACATGGATCAACGAGGGTCATACACCAAATAAATTTTGGCAGGATGAAACTGTTACAAGTCAAAGGCACGCTTTTGTAAATAACTTATCTACTGGTTTAAACCCACCATCAGGAAAGGGACTCAGGCTGATAATAGTACACATTGGCAGTTCAGACGGTTTTGTTGAAGGTGGTTTATTAACTTTTGAATCAACTCGTACCGGTGACTACCATGAAGACATGAACGCTGATGTCTTTCAAGAATGGTTCGAACAAATGATAGATCTTCTTCCTAAGAACTGTGTAATAGTAATGGATAATGCAAGTTATCACTCCAGACTTATAGAAGGACTGCCCACAACCAAGTGGTTAAAAAAAGACTTGCAGAATTGGCTGAGTTCAAAAAATATTACATACCATCCCGGATCTATAAGAAAGGAACTTTATTCGTTGTGTGCCCTTCATAAAGAAAAATTTAAAAAATACGAAATTGATGAAATTGCCAAAAATCGTGGAATGACAGTACTTAGATCCCCACCATATCATTGTGAATTAAACCCGATTGAACTGGTATGGGCACAAATAAAGAGTGAAGTTTCAAGAAAAGATACCACTTTTAAAATTCATAATGTTAAACAGTTGTTTTTGGAGGCCGTAAATAAAGTAAAACCTGAAAACTGGGAAAAAGCAGTAAATCACACTATTAAAGAAGAGGAAAAGATGTATAAGCTGAACAATATTACTGATAAAATGATCGAGCCAGTTATTATAAATCTTGGTTCTGAAAGTTCATCTTCTGAATCTGATTTGGATTTGTAACAAGTAGCTGTAAGTTTTATATTAATATTTTTATTCATGTATTTAACATACCTTCGACGGTTTTAAAAACTCTTTTTCTCTTTTGTAATTTTTAAAAATTAAAAAAAATGTGAATTTTTTAAAACCCTTTTTAATGTAATACAGTCAGTTCTAATACAGTGTGTGATAAAAGAGGTCACTTTTGTTTACATACACATAACACTTTATAACACTGAAATAATTCATTTATTTTTTACAATAATTATTCAAAGTAATTTTTCAATTAATCTTGAGCACGCCCATGGAGTGGTCGAAGGTACCAGTTAAAATTATGCTAATTACTCTCTCGTTCATAAAAATAAACTATAAAAAATATCAATTTTTTATTGCATATTTCATCTTAAAATATGGATTTTATGGGATAACCCCATATATTCAAAATGACTTCTAAAATCATTTCAACTCTTTTTATGAACTAAACGAACCGATAAAACAACGCATAAATCACGTATTTATTTAGTTGTGTAAAAATCATAATTTCAGATGATCATAAAAGCATGATATTGTTTGGGTATTATCTGGTGTTGTGCATAAAAAACTTGTCTGTTTTTATGTTATGTCCAAATTTAATTAAAATGTACACGTACACTGCATTCGACAATTTTTAATTAATGTTTGCTGTCCTACAGTACATCAATTAAACAAGATTGAAATAGATGTGTATATAACAGTCTGAGTTTTTTAATCTACTTCATTTTTATCTAAACAACTTTAAAATTTTATTTAATTTATTTATGTCATCAAAACTGAACTGTGGAGAGAGAGAAAGGCAATTATCAAAAATATTTAAAAACAATAATAATAATAATAAATGTCTTTATTAACAAACAAATTAAATTTTTCTTTACAATAAAATATAATATCGGTAGGGCGAGATTCAGTTTTTTACCACTGTGTAACAGCGGCATACAACTGCTCTTCCACCCAATCCCCGAAGATTGGATAGATAGACTATATCTTAATAATGAAATTGTATTTTACAATGAAACATAAAAATATTTTATATTAGATTTATAAATTATAAACTATTTATTTTTTTTTAATCTTAAATTTTTAAATTACTGTTCAACTAACAACTGCTCATAAATTAATTTCTTGAACTTGACATTAGACAGATTTTTAATATTGAAGGACAAACTGTTAATATTGCAAATAATTGAATATGAAAATGAACGTTTAAAAAAACATGTTGTATGTTTAGGTAAAATGAAAGTATTCTTGTGTCTAAGATTAAGATTATGAACGTCAGTCCTATAAGTTATTCAGTTGTACGGGTATGGTGGAACTCTCTCTTGAATGATTTTATGGTAAAAACATAAAGCATGAAGTTTCCGACAATTTTTCATATTTAGTCAATTGACTACGGTGAAAACATGACATCCTTTGAAATTTCCTGATGCCAAAAATCAAACGTAAACAAGAATTTTGCAATTGCTGTATTCTCCATGAATCAAATTCAGTGAAACTCACATTGTAAAGCACGTCACAATAATTTAATTTTGATAATACGAGAGCATTACATAATAATGACTTTGTGGCCCTACTTAATGTATTACGGCTTTGATACAGTAATTTTAAAACGGCATTAGTTCTTTTTTGTAAGCCTTAAATCTCCGTTGAACCAAATCCCTAGGCTTTTAATCTTTTTGCTAAGAATTGAATTGTCATGACTTAAGATAATTCGATTGGCATAATTCTCTAAAAATATTTTCCTATAAAAATTCCTCCTAAAAATGAGAAAAAATCTGCAAATGAAGGTCATGATTTATTGCATTTACAAACTAAAAGAAGTACACGCTGGAAAACGTGGATACCCATCAATATTCTCTTATGAAGAGGAAAGGTGCTTCATACAATCGATTCATAACCTTAGTGATGCTGTATTTCCTGTTACTAGAATAGAATTACGACAAATAATCAAGAACTTTTTAAATCACCAAGGAAAAAAAATAACTCGCTTTAAGGATAATACTCCTGGTATGAATTGGGTCAAATCATTTTCAAGTCGTTATAAGGACCTTACTCCAAGGATAGCCTCAAACCTAAAAAGAAGTAGAGCAGCACTGAATGCAGACCAAATGGCTAAATACATACAAAATTTAAAACAAACATTAACTGGTGTGGAGCCACATGCTATTTTTAATTATGACGAGACAAACTTAACAGATGATTCCGGAAAAAAAAGGTATTAACTAAACGTGGGGTTAAATATTCTGAACGAATTTGTAACTCTTTAAAAAGTAGCATTTCTCTTATGATGTGTAGAAATACAGCTGGTGAGCTACTACCTTCTTATGTGGTGTACAAATCCAAGCATTTGTGGGACACCTGGACTGAAAATGGCCCCTCTGGTATGCTTTATGCAAATACTGCATCTGTTTGGTTCGAATCACAACGTTTGCAAATTGGTTTAACACTATTCTATTGCCCAGGCTTAAAAAAATTCAGGGAAAGAAGGTCTTTGAAGATTTGTCTTCTCATATTAATGTTGAAGTCCTGGATTTGTGTCAAAAACAAGACATTCATGTTTGCCTCCGAATAGTACCCACGTTACACAACCGCTAGATGTTGCATTATTTGTCCCAATGAAAAAGGACTGGAGGAAAATTTTATCTGAATATAACGAAACTTATGTGGGGAGTAGATCAAATGTACTTGAGAAACAGGATTTTCCAATGCTTTTACGATCATTAATCGAAAAAATACAAAAGAATAGCGATGAGATCTAAAAGTCGGGATTTATGAAATCATTCCTTGTGATATGACACCGCTCTTGGAGCGGTTCAAAACAACTCAGCAATTTAGTGTAATAACTAATAGTTATAAAACAGGATCTATAGGAAATTAGACGTAGACATCAGTAACACTCAGATGGGATTCAGAAAAGGGCTGGGTACAAGGGAGGCTCTGTTTGCAATGAACGTTCTCTCACAGAGATGCTTAGACATGAACCAAGAAATTTACGCCTGCTTTATTGATTTCGAAAAGGCCTTTGACAAAGTGCAACATGAACCACTAAGACGAGTTCTAATAAAGAAAAATATAGACAGCCGAGATATTCGAATTATATGCAATCTATATTGGAATCAAAAAGCAAATGTCAAGGTTGAGGGCAGACTAACAGAAGAAATTCAAATCCGTCGAGGAGTCCGGCAGGGATGTATCTTATCGCCACTCATATTTAATCTGTATAGTGAAGCTATCTGTGAACAAGCACTCGAGGAAGAAGATCTTGGTCTGATAATAAATGGTGAGACGATCAACAATATAAGGTATGCTGACGATACAGTTCTCCTAACGGGAACGCTAGTAGAACTACAACATCTCGTTCAAAGTCTCAATATATACTGTAACAGTTACGGCTTGAAAATTAATTTGAAAAAAACTAAATTTATGGTAATCACGAAATCAAAGAACATCAGAGCTAATCTTGTAATAGACAATACAACTATTGAGCGTGTGCCCTGTTATAAATATCTAGGTGCTTGGATCACAGACGATACTGATCAAACAAAAGAGATTAGATGTAGAATAGAAATCGCTAGATCAGTCTTTAATAGAATGCGCAAACTCTTTTGCAATGGTGATATGAATATAAAGTTACGAATACGAATGCTGCGGTGTTATGTCTTTTCTACCCTGTTATATGGAGTTGAGGCTTGGACACTAAAACAGTTGACCATAAAAAACATCGAAGCTTTCGAGATGTGGTGCTATAGGCGCATTCTAAGTACTCCAAACTTTAGACAAAAGATGCGAAATTCTAAATGAGATAAAAACTAGAAAGATGGAATACTTGTTGCACATTGTGAGAGGTGAAAAGTACGAACTTTTAAGAAACATCATGCAGGGCAAAATTAAGGGCAAAAGAAGTGTGGGAAGAAGAAAAATATCGTGGCTTCGTAATCTACGTGAATGATTCGGGTATAGTTCGATTGAACTTTTCAGGCGCGCTGCTAACAAAGTCGCAGTGGCCATGATGATTTCCAATCTCCGCTAGGAGTGGCACGAGAAGAAGAACAATAAAACAAATAATAATAAATCAAGTTCGTCAGACATCAAAAACACTTTCATTCGATATTTAGAAGATAAAAGAAAGGAAGCCACCCAGTTTAAGACACGTGGGAAGGAAAAGAAATTAAATGTTCGAGCAAAACAAAGTATTGCCCATTCTGAAATTAGTTTAGATCTAATTAAAGCATCTACTTCCACACTTTATCAAGCTGTTGAGCCAGAAGTCGTAGATGATTCAGATTACGATATTGCCTTGGACGATCACTTTCCACTAGGCAGGGATTCATCAGGTGATGAAATTAATGAGCTGTAAGGGATGGAAGAAAAAAGCGATTTTAATGAAAAACTCGCTTCAGGTTCTCTTGGAACAAATATTGCCAAAACAGTTAAAAACTCTGCATTAGATCATGTCAAAAAAATATTGGTAAGTACGTTTGATTTGTGTATGAAGATTTTACAGACGAGGATTTTACATTGTTCCAGAATGCAGCAATGTGGTGGGATTAGATTCAAGCTTTGTATTTTCACTATTGTACTTATAATAAAGTTTGTTTATTTAAAATAGACCAATGTTATTTCCCATTAGGCTTCTTTCATAAATGTAGGTAGGTTTACATTCAAAAAACTGGGCCGACCAATATTTTTTTGCATTTGAGTGGTGCAAAATTAAAAATCAGATAGGATTACTATGCACCAGCAAGCATTTCGTAGCCAAATATTATTAAAATATTAAGTGGTGCAAAGTATGACTCTTCTAGAGTATACTTTGAACCACTAATAAAATTAGGATAATCTCTTAATCTGCAATCTAACTAAAAAACAGCTATAATAAGAGCTATATTACGACCTATTGAATAAATATTTATAATAAAAAGTTCAGATCTTCTTTCGAGTAACGTTATATCCACTCTAAGAAAAAAAAACTAAAAACTATGGTGCAAAGTAACCCCGTTTTACGGTATATTAATGTTTTTACTATATATTGATTCCTTTAACCATGTTTCACTTATACTCAAAATATCTAAATTATTTTTTAAAATAAGTTCTTTTACATCGATAAAATGCGCAACTAGCGATCTAGAGTTTATATAAGCACAGTTTAAACTACTCTAACTAAAAATAGTTATACATTGTTCCGTTCTACATCCTAAAGGACAATAAAAGCTTCTTTATTAAATCCGACCAGCTAATTTCAATGCGCTGAGAAACTTCGGCAGAGGCTCAACTGACCAAACAATATACGCGACCACTATAATATTCTATTCAGGAATAAGTTTAATGGTAGATTGGGATTAAGTTGAAGGCATAGATAGGTTTGAATTAGATGTAATGAGAAACGCAGTCAAGCGAAAGTTATATTATATAATGGGAAGTGTCTGTGTTTAGATAATAATCTGTTGGTAACTTAGTTTAGAATGAACATTAAAACCTAATGAAATCGTAACTTAACTCATAACTGATAAGGTGGGGTCGCTAATGTACATATTAATTTTTCTTTTAGTGGAGAGAAATATGTAAAAATAAGATAATTGATTGACAGATAAAGAGCATGTTGATTGATTACTTTTACAAGACAAACTTATATTTATAATCTGGTATCTGGTGAAACTCAGTCTTTTGCATAAATCGCACTAAAATATTACTACAAATGATAATTTTACTATTAGGGAGTTATATGTTATATAATAATTTTAAGCCTGACTTTTTAACAATTTAACTTAGTAACTTTTGTTTGCCAAGGTTGCAACAAACACTGTAAACATCTCTTTAATGTGAACCTCAAAAAGATGCTTACAATAAGTGTAATATCTATTCTAAATGAATTTTAAAACTGAAAATCATTATTGGAATGCAATAATATTGTTAGGTAGGTACCTATACGTATTTTGAAATAAATAATGCATCTGCTATCAGTCGTTTCGTATCAATGTTAGTGTCAACAACTAAGCTCCTAAATCATGAATGTGTTGCCCGTGTGAGTCCATTTCAAATAGATAAAAAAAATAAATAAAACTTAAAATCAATTTAATTTAACTACCTAGATGACCGGTTTCGCTTTCTACAATTTGCATCTTCAGCATCTTCTGGTCAGTCGGTACAAAGTTAATTAAATGATGTCGGTATAAAATTTATTAATAATTTGGAGAACATAGTTCAAACTATCCTATAATTGCTGAAGTAAAGTGATGTTCTGTATTATTTAATTCATTTAAAGTTACTTTTATTTCAAAAATCGTAAAATAGTTTCGAAACACAATTCAGATTTCTGCTTTATAATCTGAGCATTCTAAAAATTTCAAGGCAAACAGACGTTGATAAAAGATGTTAAAAGATGTTAAAAGAAACATGGGGAATCTAAAATTTGCATTCCACTACATGTATTTTACAACTAAGCAGAAATCGTTAGCGAATTGTGCTTCTAGTACTCACACAGAGTAAATCCGAATTAAATGAAAAAAGGCAGCAAATATTTAATTTCACGCAAACAAATCTTATGTATCTGTTGATACGTATTTCGACCTAATAGGTCTCGTCAGAACAGCTATTTATAGGAGTTCTCAACGTGAAAAATTAATATGTTCTGCCTTTTAAGAAGCAACAATAACATGGCTTCAATACGGACGCGCTAGCGACATCTAATTACAAAAATCGTAAAATAGTTTCGAAACACAATTCAGATTTCTGCTTTATAATCTAAGCCTTCTAAAAATTGCAAGCAAACAGACGTTGATAAAAGATGTTAAAAGAGACATGGGTAATCTAAAATTTGCATTCCACGACATGTCTTTTACAACTAAGCAGAAATCCTTAGCGAATTGTGCTTCTAGTACTCACACAGAGTAAATCCGGATAAAATGAAAAAAGGCAGCAAATATTTGATTTCACGCAAACAAATCCTATGTATCTGTTGATACGTATTTCGACTTAATAGGTCTCGTCAGAACAGCTATTCATAGGAGTTCTTGTAATTGAGGTTTTGTAATTAGATGTCGCTAGCGCGTCCGTATTGAAGCCATGTTATTGTTGCTTCTTAAAAGGCAGAAAATATTGATTTTTCACGTTAAGAACTTCTATGAATAGCTGTTCTGATGAGACCTATTAGGTCGAAATACGTATCAACAGATACATAGGATTTGTTTGCGTGAAATCAAATATTTGCTGCCTTTTTTCATTTTACTTATATTTATTCAAGAAATATATTTTCGGAATGTGTGGTAATTTCACTAAAGTGTCCTTAATTGTTTTAGTTCTAATAATTTTAACATATTTGACATTGCAAGTATATGCTAAAAAACAGTAATCAAATTAAACTTTATCAAAAAAAATTGATAATTACAAGTTAAAGGAATTGCTCACCCACACAATTCTACATCTAATTTTATTCATTGGCATACAACTATCACCCTAATATAAAATTTCAATAAATTACCACACATTTCAAAAATATATCTCTTGAATAAATATAAAAACTTTTTAATGAATTAAATAATACAGAACATCACTTACATTTAACAAACAACCACATTATACCTTATTTCTACTTTATTTGTTAATATTTATCTCCTCAAGAAACTCCCCCGATAATTATCAGTTACAATAGTAAAAACTGAAGATCCCCACCATCAGCAATTACAGGATAGTTTAAACTATGTTCTCCAAATCATTAAAAAATCTTGTACCGGCATCATTTAATTAACTTTGTATCGACTTACCTGAAGATGCTTTGCAAATTTTAGAAAGAGAAACCGGTCATCTAGGTAGTTAAATTAAACAGATTGTGATATCAATATTGATTTTGAGAGATAGAGATTGCAGGAATGTGGACAGGAGTGAGTTATTCGCCTTTTTTGGACTCCTTTATTTGATTGGCATAAAGCACGGCAATTACACTAATGTGATGGAAATTTGGGAAAAAGATGGCACAGGGATTGATATTGTTCAAGCAGTAATGAGCTAGAAACGTTTCCTATTTATTGCACGTTCATTAAGATTTGGTGATAAACATACAAGGAGTGATAGATGTAAAATAGACAAGCTTTCGGCCATTAGATCGTTTTTGACAGATTTATAAAAAATTGTCAAAACAATTTGTCAGAGTATACAACAATTAGTGAAGTGCTCCATCCCTTTAGAGGTAGGTGTAGCTGGATACGATATATAGGTACCTAACAAACCTGCTAAGTACGGGATAAAAATGTACGCGTTATGTGATGCTCAAACATTTTATTCCGCCAATTTAGAGATATATTGCGGTAAACAGTCAAGTAGCCCATACGACGTATCAAATTTGGCCTTTGACGTTGTAAAACGTCTAATAGAGTCCGTAAAAATGACAGGAAGAAATATAACAATAGATAATTTTTATACTAGTTTTTCGTTAGCTAGATATTTGCTGCTAATAGAACAAGTAAAAGAGTATATATATCTAGGCCAAATCACTAAATTAAATAAAGAAAATCAGACCGAAGAAATAAAGAGAAGAATAAGATTGGCCTGGGCATCATTCGGAAAACTGTCTTATATTCTAAAGAATTCAAAATACCCCCAATACTTAAAAACCAGAGTCTTCAATCAATGTATACTCCCTGTCCTCACATATGGCTCTCAGACATGGACGTTTACAAAGGAAAATATGGAAAAAATAGCAAAGACAGAAAGATCCATGGAAAGACAAATGCTGAACATTAAACTATCAGACAAAAAAAGAAACGAATGGATCCGTAATAAAACAAAAGTGAAAGATGTCTCAACCCAAGTAGCAAAGCTTAAATGGAAGTTCGCCGGACACACCCTAAGGCAGAAAGATGAAAGATGGACTAAAACAATTATACATTGGAGACCATGGAATCACAAACGTAAAAGGGGAAGGCCACAAATGCGATGGTCAGATGACCTGAAGAAACACGCCGGGTCAAAATGGATGCAAATTGCCCAAGATAGAGAGGCATGGAAGAAGGAGGAGGAGGCCTATATCCAAGGATGGATTTTAAGGGCTGTATAGATAGATAGATAGATATTTGCTGCAGAAGAAAGTTACTCTGCTGGGACGAAATTCCTTCCGCATAAATAAAGGGCAGTTCAATCTAGCATATTTGGATGTCAAAAAGATTATATGATTACCTCTTACGTGCCGTGTAAAAGTAAGTCAGTCATATTATTATCGTCTATGCACGATAATAATATGACTGACTATATAATATAACGAAAGTACAGTTGACATGGAGACTAAGAAACCACAGTTGATTTCAGATTACAATAAAAAAAGGAGGAGTTGATACTGCAAATAAATTATGTTCATCATACAGTGTTTCACGAATTACTAAAAGATGGCCATTTGTTATATTCTATAATTTAATGAATATTGGAGGCATAAATGCTTTTGTTCTACATTTCGCTACAAATTCTGGAAAATCACTTAAAAGGAGACGTTTTCTTAAAAACTCTAAAATAAACTTGATGAAAGAACACCTTCATACACGATCACAAATTAAAACACTTCCACGTGATATAACCAAGTTCCTGTCCAGGATGTTTCCGAAGCTACCAGTGCCCCATCAAGAAGACGAAAATCCTGCTAAACGTGGTAGATGCTGCAATTGTTACAGTGAAAAAATCAAGTCGTATACCTCTATGAAATGTACACAATGTAGTGCATTCACTTGTAAAAGACATTCTAAATCTAATATTGTATGTATTAATTGTAATGATCAAATAAATTAAAAGTTTTTTTCTGTACAATTTATAAAAATTAGTTAAATTAATAAAGCGTTCTTATTTTATAATAAAATAAATAACGATACAGTTAATCAATAATTAAAAGTGTCGAAAACAATAAGAAACTACATGGCAGCCAATTGCTGCGGCGCGCCTGAAAATGTAATTATTTGGGCGCGCCTGGCCGAAGGTTAATAAAAAGTTAAGCGCACATTTTACAAATCTTGCATACTGAAATTATTAAATGTGGAAGAATTTTGGAAGAAATTTATATAAAATGCTGCGTTTATATGTTTCACACCCAAAAATTGTTATTAAAAACAGGACTAATAAGTTTCAAAAATGTTCTTCGGTCCTGGCCTATAATTCAAAACAACCGTTATATATTTCAAACTGTACAGGTTGCCTCGGAAACACCTTATACATATTAATTAAGAATAAACCAAGCAGCAAGTTTTATTTAACAAACGATTCGTCCAAAATATATGTCAATAAAATGAATCAACTGCAAAAAAAGACATCACCATTATCCCGTTTTCCTTAAGGGCGAAAACGGAAACAAACTTCTTCATTCAATTAAGATTTGAAATGCCGCAATATAAATAAAAGCAGAACGAAAAGAAGTTGGTCGTTGCGAGGATTTATTACAAACTTCTTGTTTACTAAAACGAGACAACTTCACCGAATGAAGATTAATTTTTCATTATATAACAGCGAAAGTTGGGCTTTTGCTGATGTTTCTGCAACAATTAGTGTATTGAAAAGCAGTAATTAAAATTAAATTTTGCTTTTAATTTGTATTTAAAGAAAACTTTCAATACCTGCGTATCTGACTTGACTATGAAGAAATCTTGAAAAACGAAATAAGACGAACAATAGAAGTTCGCAACATTCAGAGGCAGCGCACTAGGCTTCATGTTGGAAATAAACCAAAGTCCAATTCGTTTAAATATTATATATATATATATATATAATATATATATATATATATATATATCAAAGCACTGTTAGAACTAAATAATTTAAATGCCTTTACTTTAGTGTTTGCTATTAATATAAATCGAATTAGAAGACTTAGAGATCTTGCTGTTCTCGGAAAATCTCCAAGATATCTGCGTGGTCTTAATCCAAGTACCGGTTAAAATAAGTCAATATTCCAATCAAGAAATTAAATACCTTGACAGTCAATTAAATCTTAAAATAATGTTTGACTTATTTAAGAAGAAACATCCTGGATTAGAAATAAGTTATCCTTATTAGGGATTTAGTTAAAGAAAACTTGTCTCTTAGATTTGGTCGACCTCAAATTGATATCTGTTTAACTTGTAAGAAATTGACTAATAAGATAAAAGACCCCAACTTAAATAAAACTGCCAGAGGAACAGCATTGGCAGAACTTATGGTCCATAAGTGTCGGAGTAAAAAATTTTACACCAAATTGTAAAATGAAAGTGATAATCCCAACAATGGTAACATATTAGCATTAGCATTCGACTTAATGCAGAATATTCAGTTGTCAAAAACGCCTGTAGAGGGGTCTTGTATTATCAATAATTAGACTCTGTATTTTGTATACACAATATCAAAAACAATAATGCTGGAATGTTTATTTACCATGAAATAAAAGGTAAAGAAACCGGTAATAAAATTTGTTTGTTTATTTTGGATTATTTAAACGAAATTTCAAGCGATATAAACTAACTTCATTTATGTAGTGCCAACTGCTGGGGACAAAATAAAAATCATACTCTCATTCGCATGCTTCTTTTTCTAACGGTGTTAGATTTTCGAAAATTATACACTATTTTCCAGTTAGAAAACATTCCTTTTTTCCCCTGTTATAAGGATTTGGCAACTATAAAGAGACACATAGGAAAATTTGATAGAATTTTTACGGTCCATCAACTAACCGAAATGTTTGTACCTAAGAAACAGCTTGTAGTAGTAACATAAGAAAATTTTTTGTAAAAGAAGTAAAAACAGAAGATCTAATTAATTTTAAAGATTAGCATCCAAATAGTAATTAATATACAATTTACTAGTCAGAGAGTAGAAAATAGTATATTACATAACGAGAGTTGTAAGAAGCTTATTATATGCGAGTAAAAAAGTTGAGCGCGAGCCGCGTAGCGGCGAGCGCAGTAATTTTACAAGCATGTAATAAGCTTACAACTCAAGTTGTGTACTATACTTTTTCTACGATTATTTTCGTTTATAAAAATAAAAATTAAATTACCACTATATTTACACTGACAGATTAATAATTTTTAATCTGTCAAAATAACGTGTGTTAATTCGTTTCCATGGTAACTCGACCAACTGACTTACGAGGCTTATGTGATATTACAAATTTTTATAAAACTGAAGCGTAATTTTTTTTATTACGTGCTAGTCATTACGTGTCAGTATCTGTTATGATGCCTTTACTTAGCATCCAAATAGTAGGTAATATACAATTTACTAGTAAGAGAGTAGTAGTTTTGGCATGGACGACAGTACTAATCTTAGATTGACAGAGACCGCGTTTATTTTTAATGAATTTTCATCATGGAATAAATCTACAGAACGATTTAAAATCTATCAAATAATATCCAAATCTTCAAATCCAAAAGAAAAAAGAGGCAGAACTGTAAGGCAGAGAGAAGCTGCGACAAAAAATATTTATATTTATTTATATCGTGTCAATAAACAGGAAAACAGGAGAACCTGTTAATTTTACTAGTATTGTTGTTGAATGTAAACTAATCATTTACGAACTTTGCCTACAGGTGGATCTTTTTCTAAGATGTCTTGTTCTAAAACGTTTAAAATAGTTTAATTCTTCAATAATGTATTTCTATCAATTTTTTAACATCAACTGCTTTTTCTTATTTGACTTGTAAAGTAAATCTTTGCCTTTTCAAGCACGTGTTCTAAGATCGGTTTCAGCATCCTATCTCCTGATGTATTACTACAAACTATGTAAGAATGTTACTCAATCCTTACTTGCTTTATGTCCATTTGCAATTTTTTTTGTAATTTTCGCTGACGAGACAACTAACATTGCGGGTATGGAGCAAGTTTCGTTGTGCTTGAAATATATGTTGATTTATCATATGTCAAACAACATAAAGTTAAGAAAATGTTCTTAGAGTATATTCCAGAATATACAGCTGTGAAAAAGTATACTCTTCAATTTTCCCATGTGGTTGGTCAAGGTTACAATGAAGCTGCAGACTCTTCGCAACTCATGTTTATATTAATAAAGGTTTAAATAAATTATGCGAATTGTGTTAGACATATTGTGATTATTATGATAGCATACTATATTTACCAGTATTATTGTCGCATTTATCTTGATAAAAATTGTCAAAAATCATATAATTTATAGAGTGAAGGATTCGATCCTTACATAATGGAAATTTTTTATGTAGCAATTAAACACTGAAACCTGTTGTTTTTAAAACTTTCACAGGTAAAGTGCATAGGTACGTAGAATCTGTTTTTTTATTATTGAAACAGTTTTATGTTCTGCTATACGTTTGTTACAAGTTCTATCAGTTTGACCGATATAAGATTTTGGGCAGTCGCCGCATTTAACCACCATTAATCTAAACATAATTAATTGATAGTTTAAACTATAAATAAAGTATAAGATATGTTAGTGTTTACTAAATAAAAAGAAATAAATAAAATTATAACTTAACTTACCATGAGCTGCTAAGAACTTTTTAAAACCTATAAATAAAAAATTATATTAATATATATTCTAAAGAATTTAACAATTTTTTTGTCGTTTGGACAATTTACTTCACATATTATCTATCTTTCTTCATAAGACACATCGCATTAATTTTTTTAATTATTTTCTTTAATTTAAATTTTCAGAAAGCCAATCGAAAGCTTTCGAGGTTCTCCGGCTCTGTACCTTTTCTTGATACTTTGATTTCAACTCTATGTTTGTAATTTGTAAAACTAGTGCAGTGGACCATGTATGTCTAGAGAAATAATAGAATTTTGTGACTTATAAGTAATTGTTTTATAATAAAACTTTATTTTTTAAATATTATAGATCATAAAAAACAGCAAAAAAGATTGTTAGCACTTTTTGAAAAAGTTTCGACGGAATATGAGTATGGTTATAGAGAGTAATCGAGAGAAGAAGATCATGTAGAAAAAAAACTTAGGGAAGTGATACGGAACAGGAAAATGAGGAATTAAATGATAAGACAGATTTTTTCATTAGTCCATATTTTTTGGACAAAGATAATAAAACAAAATAGGTTAAGCATATTGCCCCTAAAAAACGCCAAAACTCGAAGTGAAAATATTGTTTCTGCAACTTTCGGGTTCAAATAATATGTCAGACAGCAAAATTGATATTTTATATCGGTACATCTGAAAAGGTACATCTATATCTATGCTGGTCATATAGAGTGGGGGGAAATCTCGAAACTCGTCACTACGCACTTGCAATGAGTCAAATTGACTTCGCGTCTGTGGTTACGGGTTATTAAAAAAGAGAATAAATCAAACTATTACAAAAATTGTGGACTATTTTTTGTGCCACGTAAATAAACATTTTAAATAACCAAAAACCCCCTCTGTGGCTCAGTGGTAAGAGCGCCTACCTTTGAACCTTAACGTCGTGAGTTTGAATCTCACCGTGGTGGAGAAATTTTCGTTTATTAAAAATTAATAAGTGAAAATAATTTCTATCCTTGTTCGATCGGTACTCACCGTGTAACGAAAATATTTTGCCTACCACAGGGGGCATTTTTATAGGGGATAGAAAATTGGGGGAAGAAACTATTGGGGTGAAGACAAGGCAAGCAAAATAAACGCTACTTGTGCGAACGGCACTCAGGGTTTCGTAGGAGAGCTGGGGTCGTGGATAAGTAAAAGATAAGGCTCGACAGCTCAACTCAAAACCAAAAATTTACAATTTTAAATGTAACGAAAGCAATTATTATTTACTTGTTAACAGTTACCTTGATTTACATATTTCCACTTCACAAAAAGAACTTGTTATATCTCTGTAGCATCCATCCGGAGATCAGCAGCAAACACATCCATTTGGGGCCGAAATAGCAACAGGACATCCATTGGAGGCCGGAACACACCAGGGAAAACGGGAACTCTCAAAAAAAAAACATGAACCCTCCAACAGGAACCAGATTTTTCAAAAATCTCGAAATATCGAGCGAAAACTTCACTACTCCCGGCAAATTAATGCCGGTCACTTCATACTGGACAAAATCCATCACTACTGCTACCCATTTCCACCACAATCAACGAAAAAACAGAAAATTTTACAAACTCGACATGAATTTGGACATAACGCTGAACCGCTCTTGCTCGCGGTTCCAACGAGAGTGAAGAAATTCTATTAAAATTTAAAATTGAACGCATACATACAAACGCTGACATAACAAGACACCACGAAACGACGTACATATCCTTTTGCGACGCATTAAAATTGCGGCTTCTAATAAAACAAGAATTTGCCGAGGAAGTTAAAATAAATAAACAACTCTAAAATGGTTTATTTCAACTTGGCCGACCTAAGAAAGAAATAAATGAAAAGATATTTGGGTTTAAATACGTACGAAATATTTTTAGATCTATCAAAAATATATAAGGTAATTTTAATATTTCGTATACGAGGGGACTTCAATATACTTCAAAGAATCAATGAAATTGAAAATGCTACAACCGGAGTGACCGCAGACGTTCGGATACAATTAGCATCTCTTAGCAAAGACAATGACGTCGACTTTGCTAAGTATCAAGACAATTACTCTACACACACACTACACTCTACACTAGGTACCTGACTGTAAAAATTCACTGTACCATGACAATGACCATTAGTTGTCGACGCATTAAACTCAATAAAAAAAAATAACCAAAATATGTCAATAATAATAAATAATGTTAAAAAACTACAAACATTAAATTATTTTATTGAAATATAAACAAAATGCATCCAGCGGACTATTATTATGATCGGTGTAGTAGACCATGGGCGACTACTGTACCGTCATTTTATTTTTATAATCAGTGCATTATGTATATTACCGTTACTTCAAGGTTGCTAGATGCATTTCGATCACGTTAAATATATATTATTTCGGACCTGTTTAAAAACATACAGGCATACCGAGTGGTAAGAAGTATTCACTTTGAAAAAGACCCATGTCTGCGACTACTTATTGTTATTAACCTTATAATTTCAAACACTTTCAAACTGTACAACTTAAAAACAGACTTAAAAAGTGAGCTATATTAAATATATATTAAACCAACACTCGTTTTTCCCAACCGTATTATTGAATGATTTAATAAATTCCACAGTGTAAATAAAACAAAAGTGTACCTAGTGAAAATATAGAGAATTACAGTAGATTATTGATTTTTGACCGTTATTTGCCAAATATATTTGGAGAGTAAACATAGGACCCAATTTTCTTTACTCTTGGGGTTTATTTCGTTATATCCAACAAAAGTTTTTAATTGAGGTCTACGATTTCATGGATAAAAAGCCAAATATGTACATGTTTGTGCGAAAACTCGTTACTTTTGTTAGTATACGTTAAAGAAAATTACAAAATGATGGTTTAATAAAATAGAATAGAAGCATGCTTTATTGTTACTGAAAATTGTACAATTTTATCGACAAATCTTACAAAAAGTCAAAAAAATAACAATAACAATTTAAAATTTACTAAATTACATATATCGTCCATATTTCAAAATTAAAGATAATAAAATATACAATCCATTGCAAAATTTAACTAAATTGCAAATTGCATAATGAAATTTTACAAACTAATAAGTTTAAGTTGTGGCATGTGATACCCAAATATATATAAAAATACTTTAGTTGATTGTACCTGAACGTACTGTAATTTCTTAGGTATTCATTAAGAAACTCTTCCATTGAATAATTTGGTCTTTCAGACATACAGTGTGTAAAAGCCAAATGGAATAAATTCATTATTTAGGTTACTGTACATATTTATAGAAAATCCCGAAACACAAAATTAAATTATAACTTGACATTCCTTAATGTGAAATGCAACCCCTACCTTCAACCCCCTTAGAATGATAGGTACAACCCCCAATTTTTAAAATAGGAAGTATAGGCGTGTGATATATCGTTTGAAAGGTCTTTTTATTCTCCATTCAAAAATGTTGTCGCTTTCAAGTTTATTAAGATTAATTAAAATAAAATAAATAAAATCATATGGTTACCGAAATTCGCTAAAATATACACAAAACTTATTTCCCGTTTAGGTCTTGATAATGAGAAAGTGAACAAAAACCATAGCAAGGTGGTTTTTAAATGGTAACCATTAAAAAACTTTAGGAATTTCCGTGGCAACGTTATTTTAACACGCATTAGTAAATTGTTTTATTTAAGTTGTCAGTATTTTAATTTAAGTACAAAGTTTGTTCAATTCAATTCTGAAAAATGGTTAGATTAACGGAAATGCATAAAATAACAGATTTAAAAATGATTGGTTATGGAGATAACACCTGAACATAACAGGAAGTAACTCACCTATTTCATGAGAAATTTCCTAATTTACCGCCTATATCCCAAGAAACAATAACTAAAATAGAGAAGCAGTTTCGCGAGTTTGGTCATGTAAGGCAGATAAAAAAAGCAGCTGCCAATGCACTGAGTGATGAATGCAAATTAGATGTATTGCTTGAGTTTCAGGAAAATCCACATATATCGAGTAGACAGGCATCCACTACATTCAATGCTAGCCATACATCGATAGTAAACATATTAAACAAAATAAATTGTATCCTTATAAGATGATACCTACTCAGGAGCTCATGGAAGACGATTTTGATAGAACTTTTTTTTGTGAGCAAATGATGGACATATTGGATAACAATATTATCCAATTAGAAGACGTTATGTTTTCTGATGAGTGTACTTTTTCACTTAACGGTCATGCTAATCGGCAAAATTGCCGCTACTGTGCCACGGAAAATCCTCACTGGATGAGAGAAGAACGCACTCAATACCCTCATTAGGTTAATGTTTGGGCAGGGATTATAGGAAACAATATCATTGGTCCCTTTTTCATTGAGGGCAACTTGAATGGCAACAATTATTTGGCACTACTTCAAAATGATGTCAATCACACCTGTTATGTTAAATAATGTTAGAAGACAGTTTTATTTGAGATTAGGATGTTGCCAAGACGTTCGCGGTGAACATTTTGAACATCTACTTCATTGAAATTTATAGTTCTTTTTCGTGTTCTACATTTTATTTCGTTTTGCATTACATTTTAGTTTTTGATTGTATTGTAGCGAATTTCACATGATTTTAATTTAGTTTATCTTAATTAATCCTAATAAACTTGAAAGCGACAATGTTTTTGAATGGAGAATGAAAAGACCTTTTAAACGATATATCACAAGCCTATACTTCCTATTTTAAAAACTGGGGGTTGTACCTGTCATTCTAAGGGGGTTGAAGGTAGGGGTTGCATTTTCACGTTAAAGAATGTCATATTATAATTTAAATTTGACGTGTTTCGGGATTTTTTATAAATATGTACAGTAACCTAAATAATGAATTTATTCCATTTGGCTTTTACACACTGTATAGGTTTTTGTCAATTTACGGAAGTTAAGGAAATAAATTATAGATTTAAGTTGCAAAGGTAGATGGTTCTATAATGAAAAGCTTCTTTTAAGATAATGTTACTGTCTTATTCAGGTTAAGAGAGAGTAAATTCTAGTCAAGCCAGGTAAGTAGATCAGAAGTTATAGTGACATAAAAAGTTGCTATATTAGAGTTCCTTCAGGTAATGCTGGTATTATCAACAAAAAGAATAATGTTCCATTGATTTTTAAGTTAATGATGTCATTTATAAAGATAAGGAAAACTAGACGACCCAATGCTGAACCTTGTGGTACTCCACATGCAATGCTTTTGTGACTAGTCAGTATCATTTGCTCTAACTAGTTTTTTCCTATTAATCAAGTAAGATTAAAACCAATTCAAAAAATACCTGGAATTCCTTAGAAATTTTTTTTTTATTATTAAATTGTTTTAGTTTACTCAAACAAAAGCTTTGTCGTAGTTACAAAAACAGTGGCAGTGTAAAGATTATTGTTTTTTCTTCTTGATGTGCCTATCCGTTACGAATATTGGCGATCATCATGGCAGACTTTATTTTATCTGCCCGGAAAAGCTGCACAGATGTTGTATTGAAGCAGATTTCTTCCTGAACCTCGCTTCCCAAATATTTTATTATTGTTTAGTGCTTAATATACCTCATCTAGTACAGACAACATAGATTACATTATTTTTAGAAAGAATTAGGGTGACACCATAATCTAAACTTGGACGATCATATCATATGCATTTGTTTTATATATTGCGGAACGAAGATTAATCAGAACCATGCAAAATAACATGCTAGTAACAGGCAGCAAACAACAATTAAATGCCTAAGTGAAGTACACAAAGTTACATGTAGTGACTTACAAAACTTACATACATCGGTCAAACTAGTAGAACTTTTATAAACGTATAGCAGAACATATTTTTTTTTTATTTCACTTTTATGGCTTAGAACAATGAATACGAATTCTTTATTTTGATGATTTTTTGCCTCCATTAGATAACTCAGAAGATACTGATTTTAAATTAGATGTCGATGCTGGATATTTCAACTGCTGGAATAGATATAAGAATAAATCGAGAAGAAGGGGAAAATAATGAATACCCTAAATTAATTTCTGATGACCAATCTAACGAACGACAAATTCAAGATCCTAATGAGCCTGATAACTACATGGAACCTGAATATCCAGAAAGAAAATGGCGTAAATTAGAAAAAACCGCAGAATTTCCTCAATATGCAGAAGCTGTTTGTATTCGGGAAGAAGTTTTATTTAAAGAATTTGAAACCGCTTTAGATATTTTTGTTAAGGGTTTAGATAAAAGCATAGAACGTGTCCAACGAAGAACTTTTAGCATTTTTCAGGATTAACCTTTTTGATGGGCTATCATATAGTTCCTGGAGTCCTGGTGGAGAAATTATTAGTTAAGTTCAGAAGATGTATCTGTTTTATTTGTTGCAGAAGCTATGCCAAGAAGTAGGTTTCAGACCATCATAAGATTTTTGCATATAAACGACACCTCCATTGTAACAAAAAATAATACCGATCGGTTATATAAAATTGAAACTTTGCTGGATTGTCTAAATTTTCAATTTAGTAATTATTGTGATGGACAGAAAAAGTTTGTCAATTGTAAAATTTAAAGACAGATGTATTAAACAATATATTCCAATGATACCCATAAAAAGAGTGTATAAGCTCTGGTAATATTCTGACGTAAGTGGCTTTGTAAAAAATTTTTGAGTATATTAAAGCAAAAACGAAAAAAATTTACGAGAAATAGTCCGAATATAATTTGAGTGAATGATTTGTTTTATCTTTAAAAGAAACAGGCTAGGGAAAAAAATAAAGCGTTAAATAAACAGATTACTTACTAACCAAAAAACAAACTATCTGCCAATACCACAATACCTTCCAAACGTTTTTACCACTCCATTCAAAACGTAATTTTGTCTAAATTAAACTCCAAAAAAAATTACTCCATGTTATTTCTAGCCGGCTAATTCCCAACTTCAATTCGAATACTTGAAAAGCTGTAATAGGATAAGGCAACAATTGATGGTATTTATTCTTTATTCCCTCTACAAACTTCTTATTTCTCGGGAATGTTTCCTGGGGGATTTGAAATTATATCTAATCAATCACCGTAAGAGGTTAGATGATGGATGAAATTCGATAAAACGAAACCTCCTGAAAGAAAACACGAGAGTGTGACTCATTTGAAAGTAGAAATTCAGGATCAAGTTTATTTTTGTATAAAAGAAATTTATAAAAAGGGATAACCTTTTTGTATAAAGTAGGGGTTTTCCGTAATATCTGAGAATTTGTAAGAAATATGTGAGATCTTGTTATTTGTATTTGGTGGCATATTACCCAGTGAGGTATTTAGGGTATCATTCACAAATATGATGATATTTATAATGGAGCACAACAAACGTTGGGTATGTTTAAGGCATACAAATTAACAAGGCCGCGTTGTTTAGAATCGGACAAATGAGGGCATCAATCTTTAGATCATTCTTACTTACTTAAAAAGAAAAAAAAAATGGTAAAGAAGAAAACTTGAAGAAATGATAGCTACTAGAGCTAAACCAGATATTTATTTGCAGAAACCTGTTTTTTTGTGAGCAACAAAGAAATCTCAAAATAAAAATATCTATATAAGCAAAAACGGTACACAATAAGTAAAATACATATTGCGTATGCTAAAATAATAAATAAATCCACTCACAAAAGTAAGACAATATGCAGTATTGTTAAAAAAAGAAACCTACAAGGAAAATAAGCTAAGCTACCAAAAAGAAGATTGTATACATGGAAATCTCTGTCGTATTTATATATATTATTTCGTATTTCTATACTGTCTGCCAAAGCAAACCCTAGAGGGGGTTCAGATCGGTTCAGATCATAACCCCATTGTAGTCACATTACTGTAAATTACTGTACATTAAAGTAAATTGAAACTGGTTAAAAAACACACACAAAGTAGAATTAATATTAAGAGATGGAACCACAAACAAAAAAACAAACTATTAAAACTCTTACTAAAAATCTACGTAATGCCCAAGAACTGAATAAAAGTAGCTATAACATTGATTAGAAATGAGAAAATACAAAAGTAGCATTAATTAAAACAACAAATGAAAACTTAAAACCAAAGAATAGAAAACATAAAGACTGGATGACTTAAGAAATAATAGTATTAATGAATGAAAGAAAATCATTCAAAACAAAATATCCAATTAAATATAATGGAACTAATCGATTAATTAAAAAGAGAATAAAAAAAGCTAAGGAGAGAATGTTACATGAGCAGTGCCAATAACTAGAAGAAATGGAGAAAAAACATGACTTTTTAACATGCATAAAAGAATTAGAGAATTAACAGGAATGAAAAAAACACTTCAAACTAGGCAACTTAGAATGAAAGTGTTGCACTTATAACAGATATAAAAAAAAATGCAGAGATGGACATAATATAGAACACAACTTTTTGAAGACAAAGAGAGAACTGAAGCACCAAAAGAATTTAAGGATGATACTGGGCCTAACATAAAAAAAGAAAATGAATATGCAATGAAACAAGCTAAAGATGGTAAATCTCTTGAGGCTGATCCTATCGAATTACTCAAAATTGTGAATACTTTATATATTGATCTTCTTTTGGATCAATTTAATGCTATATATAGGATTAGGTATAATACCTAAAGAATGGCTCCAATCAACATTCATACTGCTTCCCAAAAAAGCCAATGCAAAGGAGTGCAATGAACATTGCACTATATATTTCTTCGTTGAAATTGTTTTTAAAAGTAATTCATAATAGAATACATAAGAAATTAGATGAACGCATAAGTAATACACAGTAAGTATATGCCTGTTTTATTGATTTTGAGAAGGCATTTGACAGAGTGCAGCATAGTCGACTTAAAGAAATTTTACTAAACAAAAACATAGACAGTAGAGACATTGGAATCATATGTAACTTCTATTGGAACCAAACAGCAAAAGTGAAAGTTAAAAATGAACTCACCGAGGATATCAAGATTCGCCGTGGGGTTCGCTAAAGATGTATTTTATCACCCTTGTTATTCAATTTATAAAGTGAAACCATCTCAGAATTAGCGCTTGCCGAGGGCAGTAAGGGCCTTATAATAAACGGTGAGCCACTTAATAACATAAGATAAAAGACGACACCGTCTTTCTAGCAGGAGCACTAAAAGAACTGCAACACCTTGCCGAACAACTAAATATATATTGCAACGATTATAGACTAGAAATAAAGTTGAAGAAAACCAAGTTCATGGTATTTACAAAAGCACAAACATCAAAGTTAAGCTAGTACTAGATAATACAGAAATTGAACAAATATCTTCGTACAAATACCTTGAAGCATGGATCACAGAAGATACTGATCAGTCAAAAGAAATAAGATGCCGCATTAAAATTGCACGGTTAACTTTTAGTAAAATGAGAAAACTTTTCTGTTATCGTGGTATATCCCGTAACAGGCAAGAGAGAAAGTACGTCTACCTAGCGAGACGTAGCAGACGAAAGAGAACGACTTTTTGTTTGCTATGTTATAACTGTCTGTATTTATAATGAAGAGGGGTTAAAATAAAAAAAGGAAGTATTATCAATGGTTAAACTAAGGTAACGATTGTAAAATTCTGGTAGAAGAATAGTTAGTAATACAGCGAAAAAGTGACATGATTTTTCGCGTGTGAAAAAGTTTAACCACAGGTAAACGGCTTTTTGCTATGATATTTGTTAAAAAACTTATTTCTTATAATAAAACCATATTCTACATTTTACGTTTCCCCCATATAAGTCCAAAGTTCATATCAGTGCTACACATACACATAAAAACCATAATATTTATGATTAAAATTCACCCATGTATTTAAAATCTACATATTTAGAGCATATTTAAAATTTGTCAGGAATAATCGCAAATTATATTAACACCGGCGTCATTTCGTATTAAAGCTTGCGTGAAGCGTTGTTATAAAGTCCTAATTACTGCTGTAATATTGCTTTGTAGGTTGTGTTGCGCTGGAAGCACCGGTGATTGACGCTGCGGTTAATTGGCCTCTTAAAACAATATTGACGTATAATTGAAAACAAAACCGCACATCTGGTCTCAAAATAGACATTCGTATTTACATGCTGTACATATGTATATAAATATACCGAAGAGAACAACGAGGAAAACCTAACCACTCGAAAGATATAAATATTATTGTGTCAAAAAAAAAATGGAAATTGTAAAATCTCTTTGACCTCAATCGGCAACAAACCACCCATTGCCACTAGACTAACAACTTTTAAGGAAGTAGGGTTCGAACCTTCGAACAGTGAACACGTTATCGTTTTGAATCAATTATATTGTAAATTGATATTTAATATCAGTGTTTAATACAATTGATAAAATGTGAAATGGTATTGTTGTGTTTGCATATGAAGTGATTAACAGTTAGTAAGTTTTTTATTCTACATATTGGAAAATTAATTATTAATTTTGGACTATCTATCGTCTATATGAAATTTCAACTAGTAGTGTTTTAAATAAACTATCAACAACTACAAAACAGTTTATTAGTTTTTCGTTCTAAATCTAGTTTCAACGGCCAGCTGTAAAGCTGACCACGGACGTAATAAATCCTTTAATAATTTAAATACGTTGGAGGAAAACTAAATATGGCTACTAACAGCAGCACCTCATATACCTCACTACTAATGTCTGAAATAAACTCTAATAGCTCAACGTACTCATCGGCAGTAGCAAATGTGCAATTCCCATCGAAAGAACAAGCGATTGTCTTCAGTGCCCTGGATAATACTAGATTGCAGGACTATTTAATTCCATTGGGCAAAATAATTCAACCTAAGAATATAATATTTTCATCCAGATGAAATGAAATGCAAATGAAAAAAGTTGTTGATGACTTCATGACAAACCACGGTCATATAAAAATTCAAAATGTAACTGTACAGGCTAGAAGATTAATCACCCCTCCAGAACGGATTGTTCTTTCAAATGTGTATCTCACCATATCGCATAGTTTCTTAATAAACTACCTACAAAATATCGGACTTAACATGGTATCTCCAATTACATTTTTAAAATTGAATTGAAAAAGACTGTAAGACTTGTACACAATTCTAAATAGGTCTAACTGGTAAGCAGGTTTTGCATGTTTTCAATAATATTGATAGTGTGTAAAATAATTTATTAATTAAGCTGAGTATACTTTCGACATAATAAATTTCATCATCAGAGCTACCGTCAATTAGGCAATAAATACTTCATAGAAGGAAAATTGTGGACAAACAATATATTAAAAAACAAAGATCAGGCTCTCTAGGCCACAGATCTTGGGTCTAACCCTTATACATATGTATAATTCACATCAAATACTTAAAATAGAAAACATGGTTACCACATACAGCGATAAGTATTTGATGTGAATTATACATATGTATAAGGGTTAGACCCAAGATCTGTGGCCTAGAGAGCCCAATCTTTGTTTTTTAATATGTTGTTTGTCCACAATTTTCCTTCTATGAAGTATTTATTGCGTAATTGACGATAGCTCTGATGACGACATTTATTATGTCGAAAGTATACTCAGCTTAATTAATAAATTATTTTACACACTATCAATTTTATTGAAAACATACAAAACCTGCTTACCAGTTAGACATTTTTAAAAATCAGCGGTACGTCAATTGAGTATAGTCATATTCTCAGTTTTAGAAGAGAGGTCTATGTAAGTCCTCATAGTATAGAACTACCTGATTCGTTTACTATATATCACGACGAAACCACATATCGAATCTTTCTGTCTTAAGATAGAGTGGTATGTTGCAACTGCAAAAAGAGCGGACATACTGCCCATCGCTGTAATGAAAACTAACAAGTTCAAGTTAAAGAATGTTCTGTGGAAACCCATATTGAAAATGTATCCCAAAATAAACTTGGCAATGTCGTTATTTTAACTCCAACTTCATCTTCTACAGATAAAACAGAATCAGTCAAAGAAAAATCCGATAAAACACCTAACCAAAAAAACTATCACTAACAATATTAATATTACAATAGACACAACAGGTACAAATAGTAAGTGTTCAGAAATGTAAATAATGAGAATTATTTAAATTTGCCGCGCATTTGTAGACGGGGCTTTAGCTGTATTTGGCGGTTGACACTTCATGTCTTGCCGAAAAAGAGAAGAATCGTCACCTGCCAGCCGAGAGCGACAGTCGGTCGAATTTATAGGTAGAGGTTAAGATATAGCATGTAGCATGTCGATATAGTCGATTTATTTTTGTTATAAGAGTTTGAATAATAAATTTGGTATCTGTGCACATATCCTTTAATTTTTACAAGAGATACAGTCCACTAGCGAAGTCAATTTAAACCAGCGCACCAGTTACAAAGGCGAACAGAATCATTCAAGAAAACAAGAATGGTCTAACCTACGCCAACATAAAACAGTAAGCAAAAACGAAATATTCATGATATTCTTACACCGCCAGACATGGATCTAAAAGAAAACCATTTTTCGACACCAGCATCTAAAATGAAGAAAACTAAGACCAGTGAAGATTGCACAGAATCCATAACATCCAGTCAAACTCTTTTCGAACCAGTAAAACACATTATTGAAAATAAATCACAACCATTTATCCTCAATTTCGATGAATTTTGTTTACTCTTAAGTAATTTTAGTGGTGTACAAAATCCCATTAATATAATTCAAAACTTTACTACAGATATCCTAGCACTTATTCATATGCTAAACACCATTTACCTCCATTTAAAAGGAAGATCTGCTAAACGAAGCATTACCACACTAAAAAGAAAAATTAGTAATAACAGCAATTTAGAGTCCGATGGTGATACGTCTCAATTCAGTGCCTAAACAATTCATTTCTTTTCTTTTTTTTATTTAAATAATAAATTCACAACACTACTTCAATGGAATATCGATGGACTTTTCCATCGACTTGCCTTTTTACAGAAACTCATCTCTGACCATTGCCCAGATATAATATGTATCCAAGAAACTAACCTTAGTCCAAACAAAAATTACAATCCTATACAGTTTAATTGTTTTAGAAATGACAGTTTAAGCAATTGTAATTATTCTTCTGATGGGGTTGCCACTTTGGCAAAAAATCTTCTGTAGCAAGCCTATTTCCTGTAAACACCACACTTGAAACAGTAGTAATAAAACTTGTAGTATCTTCAACTCTCTACATCTTTAATATTTATTTACCATCAAGTGCAGTATTTACTTTTGATGACATAAATAGTCTTATCGAACAAATACCATCTCCTCGTATTATAGTCGGTAATTTTAACGGTCGCAATAACATATGGGGGTCAGTACAAACAGATAATAGAGGTAAATTAATGGAAAAATTAATGTCTGTGTTACAGCTAATCGTAATTCATCTACAATTGACTTAAGTTTTTGCGATCCAGTTTTGTCTCCTCAGCTCTTGTGGGAAGTCCTACCATATACATATAGTAGCGACCACCATCCATTATTATCCGAAATTTTACTAGACAACAATCTACTCACGATTTTTTACCTCAAATGGAAAACTGAATTAGCAAACTGAACAGAATTTAAAGACCTCATCAATAAATCTATGGAAAACTTTATTGTAAAAAATAACATCAATGATACTCTAGAAGATTTCAATAATAAATATCATTATACAGAGTGCAAAACAGTTTGTAGGTAAAGCGAAACCACCAAAAAATCATTCACCCGTATCATGGTGTAATTCTTACTGCAGTGAAGCGATTAGGGCAAGTAAAAACTTTTAATAGATATAAAAAACATAAAAATCTATAGAATAAGATGGCATATAAAAGACTTTAAGTCTAAAACTTAACTATTAATTAAAAAGCCAAAAAAACGAGTTGGATGAAATATGTTTATAATATAAACAGTTCCATGTCAATAAGTGAAGTTTGGAAAAAAAATTCGCAAAATTTCCTGTTTTCAACAGCCACCTACAGTATCGAGCCTAAAAGTTAAATAACCAAATAATTACATCACGAAAAGAAGATTTTAATGGAGAAGATTTGATTAGAGATTTGAAATATACTAGTCCCAGACCAGATGACATACCATCTACGTTTTTAAAACAAATTCCTAATTCAGCCATAAGAGTTTATGCTACAGATATTTAATTTCATATGGCAGCACCACCAGTATTTCACAATTTGGACTAAGGCTATTGTTCTCTCATTTCTTAAATCTCAATGTTCCCGTCTGGACCCTGAATCTTACAGATCCTTAAGTTTGACGTGCTCCATGGAAAAAATACTAAAAAAAATTATCACTTGACGGTTGACACCTGAACGACTTTTGAAAGTTCAAATCTTTCAAAAGGTACAGACTTTTAAAAAAATTTTTTTGTTTAAAATCCTTTATAAAAGGTATATAAAAATATATTAATTATATAAAATTTTTTATATACCTTTTATAAAGGATTTTAAACAAAATTTTTTTGTGATATATGGTATACAGCCAGCTACAGGAACTTAGTTTCCTCGTGGAATTGTACAGACTTTAATTATGTTGATTTGGGAAAATATTTAAAATGTATAGGATTATATTATAAAATTTTAAACTATGTATTAGAATTTTACACCTACACTGTATTCCCGCTAATCACCTTATCGTGTATGCGGTAAACTTTTCCAATAAAAAAAAATAAGTTTTAAGAAACAATATCAGAGAGGTCATAAGAAAACTGAAAAAAATCTCAATGTTTCAATGTATATATATAAAACGACGACCATCGTTACAAATTCTAAAGCTCTTTATAAACAACATTGAAGCGACATTGAAAATTCCAAATAAGCTTCTAAAAAACTTCCTCTCTTGGTTTATTTGTGATCTTCGTCATGGTAACAGGGGTGTAAAGAAATTGAATGTATATTATTTTTGGAAAAAACTCCTGTAAAATATACCCCAATATAAAAGAAAACGAGGTTGTATATTGCAATTTCCGAAGAATTGAGAAACTACCGCTGTCTCGAAATTATATTGGAATGCTCTCTGCCGACGCAAAGTTTAGATTTAAGTAAAGATAGACGTACAAATCAATGAGTTTTTTTATTATAGATAAGAATAATTGCATGTCATGGTTTTATTTTTGTTATGGCTGTAAAGAAAAATAAAAAGAAATGGGGTATTATATGGGTAAGATAAATAATATTTACTAAATACATTTTTTTTTCTTTGTATTTGTTAATAAACTCTTTTAATTAATTGCATTCAGGTAATTATCTGTCAACTATATAGGCGAATTCGGCCGGTTGCGCTCGATCGTTTTGCGCCTTACCTGAAATCGACCGGTTTGCCCTTTGCAATTTTTATAATAAACAATATCTAACTACTATAGTTTCCTTAATCGGCCAATTTGCATTTGCGCTCTCTTGCAATATAACTTTAATTTCATTCTACAATAATAATCTGGTAAACCTGCAATGAACAACATATCATGTCAAATAAAGATAAACATATTTTTAACTTTAACATTAGTAACTAGAATTCCCAAAATGAGAGATCGCTGGACCTAACTTTACTTTCTACCTGATAATGCGAACTGGTAACTACTTAAGTCATTAACAAAGGGTATGGTAACAGAAAAATTTCCTGAAAATTCTACGTGATATTGACCATATTGATGGTCAATCATTTCTATTGCGTTCTTTGAGATAGTAGGATCAAGAATTATTGTGAATCAGTGTTAGTTAGTGTTTTAAAAATGGATGTGCAAATTATTGAAACTTCTAAGGGAAAACCATGTGCATTGTATAAAGGGTACAGTTTTCGTATGAAAAAAAAAAACAAATAAAGATGGTTCGGTTTTTTGGAGTTGTTTGAAAGAGAAAACTGAAAAATGTCGAGGCCACATAATTATGGATAATAACACAATAATTAAGAAAGCCGAATATCTGTGTAAACCGCGTGTTGCAGCGACACGCTGTGTGAAGTGAAGCAGTGTGTCTTCATTGCTCGAAAAAGAGCTAGGGAAGACAATAGTTATTTGTCGATGTCAAAAATAGATTAAGATGCATTTCAAAGATTATGTAGTTAAGGACTGAATTTTTATTTATTGATAAGACCACTCCCACGGGATACAGAATCTTGGTGTTTCCAGCAACAAAGCTAGGGAGATTTTGGTTTAACAGTAAGGACACTGTATTTATGGATGGAACATTCAAAAGCTGCAGTAAGCAATTTAGTCAAATATACCGTTCATATCGATATTGGTATTACGTCAGAGGAGACAAATACAATTCCATTGATATTTGCGTTACTTCCTAACAAATCCAAAGAGACATACAATATGTTATTTTCATCAATGAAAGAGAAACTACCAAATTGAAAACCATCTCTTATAAAACTGGATTTTAAACAGGCAGTGATTGGTGCCTTAGAAAATTATATTCCCGAAGCCGAAATTTCTGGTTGTAATTTTCATTTCAATGTATGTATAGGGAAAAATGTTTAAAATATTGGACTTGTTTCTGATGAAGATGACATCCGCGTATCACATGGATGATGCTGGTTATGCATTCAAGAAACCTCTCCTATTTCTGAAAAAATGGAACAGTTTTTATGACTACTTTGTCAAAAAATGGTTAGAAAATACTCACATTACCAAGAAAATGTGGAATTGCCATGATCAAAGACATCGCAGTAATAACGTTTTAAAAGGTTGAAATCATCGTCTGAATACATTAATAAGACCACATCCCAATGTATTCTAATTAGTGAAGTGCCTGGTTAAAGAAGCAGAATATTGTAATCACCTTTATGATCGATTTACTTTCAATCTAGAAGGAAAGCGGCGCAAGACAACATATATTAATCTTGATGAAAGAATATCCAAAACTTTACAGAAATATAAAGATACAAGGGACTTTAGGTTGTATTTAAGGACATTGGCATATATCCAGAAGCTGCAATAAATAGACAATTTTATATTTCCAAGAATTTTTTGTATTTTACTATATAAAAAGTTTGTGATAGTTAACACTATTTCCTAAGATATATTTCCCATCGGAACTTAAATCAAATTCTGATTTTTGTGTTTATTTACCGTCAGCCCATTCAGCCCATTTTTAATAGTATCTGAAGGTTCGACTTCAAGGATAATAGTCTTACCTGTTAAAGTTTTAAACAAAAATTTGCATATCTTCTCTAAGACGAAGTACCAAATGTAGAGTAGATTCTGTTTGAATGTTGTAGTCTGAAAGAGTACGGCCATCTTTCAACTGCTTTTCAAAGTCTTAACAAAAATTTTCATACGTCGTCTAAGACGAAGTATCAAATGGAAGTAGATATTTTTTAATTAAGAGAGTACGGTCATCTTTCAACTGCTTTCAATATTAATCGTTGTTGATCTGGTGAAATGCCTTCTTAGTCTTGAATTCTGACTTTAATGTTTTCGATAATATATAAAGTTTCTAGTTCAAGGATAATGATCTTTCCTGTTAAAGTTTTAACAAAAATTTGCAGAACTCAGTTCTTTTACCTTCTGAATATTACTATTTTAATCTATTTTATTGTAAATTTTTTTTTTTTTTTGTTAATAAAACTCAACAGATCTTATGACTATTGCTATTGATCATTCACTATGATCAATAAGCAAGTTAGTTCTATATATAAATTTGTTGATTTATATAAGTATCATTGGGAGTTGTATTTTCTACTGATACATTTTATAGGAAAAGTATAGTAAAATAAATCGATTAGATAAATAAGAAACAAAATGGATCCTAATATCGAACCTTGAGGAACCCCATATTCGGCAGTTCTAAAATCCGAATAGCTGTTATTAATAAAAACTGACAGTTTTCTATTTGTTAAGTATGATCTAAATATATTAATGTTATTTCTTGTACCGTATTTATGCATTTCTTTCAACAATAATTTATGTGAAATGCCGTCAAAAGCCTTGGATACGTCACACAATGTCAAAGACGCAAAATGGCCTTATTCCAAGCCATCAACTATGTCTTTCACAATTTTTTGTATAGCTAATTTAGTGCTACACTTTTTTAGGGCCATATTAACTACAGTAAAGTATTTTATGCTTTTCTAGATATTCTATTAAAAATTAGTCCGAAAACGGAAATGATTAAGATGGAATGATAATTTCCAATTTCATCCAAAGTTTCCTTTTTGAACAGTGCAACTTCTCTTATTTTTATTATATCTGACAAAATTCTTTTAGTAAGACAATGATTATAAAGTCTAATTAATTTATCAATAATTATGTCGATAATTTCCACAACAATTTTTTTTAAGAAATAAAAATCTTTACAGTGTGAATTTTTCAAGCTCTGCAAAATATTTCTGATATCAGTATCACTAACAGGTAATCAAAATAATGAGTGGCAAGAAAAGTGTACATCTTTCATAAAATCTGTATCTATATTTTTATTTGTGGATTTAAAAGAACATCTAATATGTTTAGCTACCGAAGTAAAATAATTATTAAAATCGTTTGATGTAATTGCGCTTGGAACGAGCTTTCGATTGTCATGAAATTATCTCGTCTGTTATCAATGTCCTAGGGATATTACTACTGATAATTTATAACTTTCCAACTAACACGAAATATATTTTCTGAATTGGCAACGAAATGCTCATAAAACAAATTTTTCTTTAATGATACTGTTGATGTGTAAACATCAACCAATCTTTAAACTTTTTATACTCATTATATAATTATAATATTTGGTAATATCAGCCATTATCTTGACTATGGAAAGATTTTTTCGCATTCATTTTAATTCATCATCAAACTAAGAAATTGGAGCTTTACCATAAGTTCATGATTTTTTAATTAGAAAATTAATTTGATTAGGCAATATAATTATATTCTTTTAATATTTTATTCTGCTTATAATCTTGTTAATTAATGGTGTCATTGTGACTCCACCATATTTCAAGGGTCCTTCACCAGATTTTTGAAAGTATGTAGAAATATTGTAATCTACGCCATAACTCATTTTATCGTTTATATTCATAATAGTCTCGAAGACTTCACTAAGCGCTAATTGTATCAATCATACATCAATTAACTAACTGTCCTTGTGTCATTAATTTGCTGGATTTACCTGAGCAACACAATCTTCAGTCAAATAATTGAATAATATTTTCATAACTAGGAATGTCATGGTTTTATTTAGGAAATTTAATGTGGTTAAAAAAAATAGAATTTCCGAGAATTTTTTATAATAATATCGTATGGCATTTCTGCCGGGAAAATTATTATACGTCTTATCATTTCAAGTTCGATCAATCTACTACTCTCGTCAAGGAGACTTGTAAGAACTCGAGCTGAACAGAAACGCTGTTGTCCATTTTGCAGATATTATAGTAACATAATATACCATTATATGTTACTAGCAACCTCTAACGAGTCTAATTCATTTATAATATTTACACACTTTAACAAAGTCATATTTGAAAATATATCTAAGTATTTTTTTATAATAGTTTATTTGAACTTTAATCTTAAAACTATTTTCGGATTGGAAATTAAAATGCCGGACATTAATTAAAGTTAAAGTTAGTTAGTTAGTTAAAAATTTAATTTTAATTTTAATTAATAGGCTTAATATCATATAAACATAATATTTAACTGAAATTTTAATAATCCTAACTTCTTCGTTCTATTTCTTGTATGTCTCATCAAAATATGTTCAATCTATTGCAGAAAGCCCCTTTGTTTTAAATATGTTTTGCAAACATTTGGAAATTAAATTGTTTGGTAATATTGACCATCAAACTCATTCAGCAACGGAAATTCCTCGAAAGATATTGATTTTGGGATTATTTTTGTATTGTTGCATACAATGCATTATTTGGCGTTCGAAAAGATATTTTTTGTCATAAAACTATTGTTATGACGACATTTGGTTTTCATCCAGAGGTATTTTATATTGTTTCCTCCGTTTTTAAACCAAAAAGACAAAATTTATACAGGAGATAGGGATTTTTTTCAGGCTTACAAAATATGCCGAATTCTACAGCGTGATTAATAAATAGATGATAAAACAAGCATACAATTTTTTAAATATTAACTTACCACCTATGTCGTTACCACAATTAATTTGTCACCTATGTCTTAACAGCTTCAGATATCTGCGAAAAAAATTTCGACCTTTTTTAACCAGACTAGCCGAAATACATACTACATGAGCTAAAACAAAATAAATAAAATAGTACAAACGGTATCGTAAATATCGTGCTTAAATCCTCGACATTGCAACTCTCGCGCTGACACACGAAAAAATCCATCTTCTGTTCATTCCGTCTCCTCTGTCACGGGAGGCAAAATATCTTTCTTCCGAAACATCATTATTCTTGAAAATAATACATCGGTACAGTACAAAGCCGTATTTATTTCTGGTCGTTTATTGTCAACTTTTAAAAAAGGTGTTGAAAAAGCTTTGCTTTTGCCGGTGCGAAAATATCTTACATTTTAACGATGTTGTCAATATTTTCTAAACAAAATATTTATTTTAAACGGGGAAAGATGGAAAAGAAAAAACTTACTCTTTTCTATTTTTACCTTTTGAAAATGGACTCACATTTTATTTATGCGGGTATATTTACAACTTAAATAAAATGACTAAGTTTTAATTTGGTTTAGATTCATTCCGAAATTCTTAAAATCTTATTTTACTTATCCACATAACTCTCTCAGGGTTTGGTTTCGGATCTCTGGAGACCTTAGCCTTGTTTAGTCTTTCCTTTTCTCACAATTTTAAAAACATCACAATTTTTTTACTCAAATTTAACAGAACCATCTAGAACCATTTCATTTTACAGTTCTTGTCAATATATACCAATAGTCTATTGAGCTCATTAACTTATAACTTATTTTTTTTATATTTCTCATGTATCTCGTGTTGCTTTATAACAGATCGGGCCTTTTCTTCTCAAAGTATAAGTTGTGTACTGTATAATCATTGCATATTACAAAACCACGTCCCAACCATCCATTTTTGTTCATCTCATATAATTGTTTACTCACAAAAAACAACTAACTAACTTCTTCTGTTAACGACCTAATCAGTTATTTATGTTCATGAACTTAAAAAGTTTTACATTTACCAGGTATCAAATATAGTTTTTAATAGAAAGGGGTTATTATGCTTAAGTTATAAGTTAAATATTACATGAACATTACATTACAAAAGCTTTTATTTAATTTACTTAATACCACTTTCAAATCGTCGTTAGGAATGAAATACCTCCAATGTGCAAATTTCTAGTAATTCGGATTTTAAACGATTCTGAATCGCTATGAATAGTTTTACAGTCTAGAAAAATATCCAATGTGCGTACCGATTCCTAACTTCCCTAATGTATAAAAATGCATTACTCCAATGTAATATATTATTAATTGATGGACTGAAATAAATCCAATGTGCTTAAAAAACACATTGGAGCTATTATCTATTATAATATCTGCACATTGGAGGTATTTTATACTTTTATCTGTCAAATTCCTATCCTCAAATTTTCTCAAATAAGCTATTTACCAGTGCAAAATGAGTATTTTCAAGACAAGAACTAAAATAGTTGTACAAAATTCACTTAAGTAAGATCGGCAAAATTCTATCCAAACTTTTGCTCCTATTGAAAATGAAATTTATAATGAAAAATCCAACAACAGGTATGTAAACAAATTCACTACTACGGTTAGATATCTTTCATCTCATTATTGCTTAAATTAAGTAGGTAATAATTATTTTTCTTATTTCAGTTTGCCTGCAGCTACTATATTGGAACAGGAAAAAGGCATAAATTTGTTTTGGCGATGTACAACATATTACCAGACGGAATGGCATGTCAGTTAAGGAGCGATGTAACCATATTATAACGCCAAAATGTTTAAAAGAACACTCATTTAGATGTTCTTTAATTACGCAGGACGATAGACTACGAATTTTAAAAAAAATTTGGACATTTACGTCGTGGGAACATAGAAGCACTTATGTTAAAAATCTTGTTCGGGCAAGAGCAGTGCAAAGGCGCCGAAAAGATACTCAAATTCAGACAAACGGTCCAAAAAGAAGAGTGCTCGTGACTTTTTTTGTTTCTAAAGACGGAAGTTACCTCAAGGTATGCCGAGAGTTATGTTTTTGAACACATTAAATTTAGGAGAAGACAAAATGAAACGATGGGTCTCAAGGGAGCCAGCCACTCATGAAATTGATATTTCTAGTGAAAGTCTACAAGATTCCAACATTCAACAAGATTACTCCAAGAAAAATGAGACAAATTTGCAAAGAAAAGAATGTTATGGAATGGTTGCAAGATATTCCTAAAGTTCCTTCACACTATTGTAGAGCATCTACTAGCAGAATATATGTTGACAACAGTATCATAACAACAAATAACATGTACAGACTATATAAAGAATGGTGCGATGATAGAAAGCAGTCAGTTGCTCATATCAAGTTGTTTAAAGTTGTTTTAGAAGCAGAGAAAATTGGCATACATAATAAGCAAAGGAAAGATCAATGTGATACGTGTGTTGCACATAAAATGAAGACAATAAGTACTGAAGATTGTGATCAGCACATGTCAAAGCAGAAAGAAGGAAGACGGGCAAAAGAGTTATTAAAAAGTAGCGCAAATTCTGAAAAATTGGTTCTTACAGTTGATATTCAAAGTTTCTTAACGTGTCCAAAAGTATTAGCTTTCCAATCGTATTATAAGCTCAAACTCCAAGTACACAACTTCACCATTTATTCTCTAAATGATGAAGATGTCCAGTTGTACGTTTGGCATGAAGCAAATGGTGGAGTCAGTAGCAATGAATTTACATCTTGTCTTATAGATTATATAAATAATATTCCTGCTAACTATCAAACTCTTGTATTCATCTAAGATGGATGCAACTACCAAAATCGAAAAAGAACTCTGGCTTGTGCTTTAAGTGATTCAGCAAGAGCAAAATCCCTTACAATACAGCAGTTATATCTTGAAAAAGGCCATACTATGATGGAAGCAGATTCAGTTCATTTAACTTTGGAACATTACTTTCAGACTCCAATTAATTCACCGATGGATTACATTGCTAGAATGCGTCTTGCTCGGCCAAAACATCCGTATAATATTAAAAACGTAGATTTTACGTTCTTTAAAAAGTATGCTATTGATAGTAACTTTCGTTCAATAAGACCTGGAAAAAAATGCCAAAGATCCGCAAGTTGTAGATATAAGACAATTAAAATATAGTCCCAATGGAGAGGTATACTACACCACTGATTACTCAGATAACTGGAAGCTACTACCACACAGAAGAGAAAGCCAAGATCTGTCGGTTTATGAAAACTCGCTCTTCAAGACACCTCCTGAAATATCAGAAGACAAGTTCAAACATCTGCAAGACCTCAAATCAGTTATTGAAAAAGATCATCATCACTTTTACGATACTCTTCCTAAAATCAACAAAAAATAATACTTTCGGTGGTGTTCGTAAAAATATCATACACTGATACTACATGTCGAAGTTTGTTTATTTAAAATAAAGATAATACAAATCACTTTACTGTTTATATGACTCTTTTTCCCCTAATAACACCAAATTCAAGGTGTATAGTACTATGACATGCCATACACAATATTTGAAATTCCTGCTATGTACCGGTTCAATCATTTATAATTTCTCCAATGTGCGCGTTTGTAATATTTTTTTTTATTAGTTTAATGTTTTGTACTGATTTAAGGAATCAATTTCACCTTAATATCAATATCAATCTTAGTTTGGCCAAAAAAATCAATTACTAATTTAATACAATATAAAATAGCGTTATTTAACTGTTTTTTGTGTCTCCTGTAAAATTAGGATATTTTCACATTGGAGATATTTCATTCCTAACGACGAAATATAAAATATATTAATTCCTATTTCACCCATCAACAATAAATTTTCAAGAATCCAACTTTCCATATGTTATGTCTAGTTTCCATTTTCCAGGTACCAAATGTTGAAAAAACATAAAGGGCCTTATATTAGAATCTCTAATTTCCACCACTTATAGACGTATGTATAGTTGGTTGCCTAACAATACCCACATAATTTTATCACCACAATTAATTATACATACATTAATTAATAAAAATATTTTGTTTTCTGCTTGATCCGCGCGTTTCTAAAATAAATAAACTTTTCAAATAATGGCAGCCTACAACATCTGGTTCGAGTGTCAATCGAAAATAAATACAAATACGAATAAAAATAGACATTACGATAACAGTTATTTGAAATACGGGTTCTGGACAGATTCAAACGTAGTTATAAGGATCAAATCATTTTATAATGCCCCTTTGTCCGCTTCTTCTCGATCAAAATAATAAATACAATAAAACGGACAAGTTGTGGAGTCAAAATGTTGGTTTTATTGACTACTACAACTAATTACACTATATGATGTTGTTTAGGTAACTATCTGTAATAGACTGCAACTCAAATAAGCCCAAATCCCCAATTTATCACTTCACAAATAATGTATACCTCAGCACAGAGGTTATTGCTTTTATCATACTGTCAAACTTTTAACTATGATCTTACAATACAATTTAATCTACGCCGTAATTGCAACACTTAGGAAGTTCAATTGGAAAATATATTATTCAGCAATTTATTAATTTGTAGGTAAATGGACTAATTATTAAAATATTATACGATATTTTTTCACAATGTTTCAATTATAGACGGTGAAACTATAAAATATTAAAAAGTTAAGAAAAATGTAAGATTACAAATTGAGGGATTAATTTGTGATTAAACAGTGCACAATCATATATAACCTTTTATGTGTAATTATATATAATCTTCTATGTCTTATCAGAAGCCAGCAGAATATGAAACTGTCAAAGCCTATGCGGTATCTCACTAAGCATCAAAAAGAAGCTGATAAGCTGTTTGGTTACCTTTGAACGAGAGTTGAAAGCTCTTAGCAGCAAACTACTATAATTCAGGTAAGTAATACTATCGTATTGTTTTGCTCGTTTCCTCGAAGTGTTATGAATCTCTTAAAGTAAAAGCCAATAAAATTTTTTTATCAGTTTATGATAAAAGATTTGACGTCTTAGGTTCCTTGGACCCACCTTTCCCAGATAAGGGTTAAGCAATATGTAATTTCATGCAAATATATACTATTTACCAATCACTATTATTTTTACTAAAACAATCTCGACTAATCCTTAGACGGTTCTGTATCTTTAAAAGCTATGTTTAATATATCATAATTTTCCTCTCACCAGTCATGTCATATGTCAGAAGATTTAAGTATTATTTTACTGGAAAACAGAAGTTGTCAGCATTTGGTAGTGGAGTTTTTGTGTTTTAAAATGTTAGACAAGTTTACGACATGTACGACAATAAATAAAAATAATAAATCGTCACTTGTTTGTTTTCGACTACAAAAATATGTGGATAGACGCTTACTAATCACGAAAGTAGGTTTTAGCTTTTTAAAATTTTATCCAAATCAACAATATTTTTCAATGTACTACCATAGTATATATTAACATCTATCCATTGACTAAAAACTAATGGAAAACAAAGGGTGCATGTCTAAATAAACTCAGAATTAAACTCAAAATAAAATAAATACGCAGAATTTTTATTCAATGTACAGTAAAATATTGTAGACTTTTATGAGCATAACCCTTGGCACTTTTCCATAGAACAAATTTGCCAAAATAAGCAATTCCTAACTTTTTAAATTAAACCAATATTTAGAGTTGTTTATTTTAGATAATTTTAAATTGAAAATAAACTTTTATAGCATTGGTCGACAGAAAACTTTTTCACTTATTGTATCTGACATTGTAATTGGTCACTAATTGTGTTTGCTGACCAGAACGTCCGTTTGGATGTTATTCCATATATTTAATCAGAAATTTTCCGGTATAGAAGAAATATATATTTACCATGAATGACGGTTACTTTACTTGAAGAAGTTGTAATCCACATTTTTTTTATTTAATAAATTTATCGGTCATATGCCTGATTACATATACAAGGAAGATATCAACAAAAATAGCCAAATACATAAAAAAGAAAGAAAAAAAAGCAGCTTTTAAAACAAACAACAACTTCAGCAATATATTGAGAACAACAAGAACCAAAAGAAAAAGCACTCACCCAATGGTGTAAGTGCTTTTAACATACATGTGGTCCCTGTCCAAAAACTTACATTGGTCAAACTTATATAACTTTCACAAACGTGCAGCAGAACATAAAAGGACTTATTTAATTCAATTTTTCTAGGTTTCTGTGCCGTTTGTGCTATTGAGGAGCTTCTTTACTTTTCTGTATAGCTTCTTTACATTCTTCATTCTACTTTATCCCTTTTAAAGATCTTTGTTTTACCATATCGCTTTTTTAGCTACTTTCGTTATGAGCTTATTGAAGTGTTAATATGTTTTCGTCTATTGAATCTTCTAAACAAATTTTTAATGATTCACTAAAAATAAATTTTTAATAATTTTACTATTGAAAATGCGCCACTCAGCTTTATTTAGCATCAATTCCGCATAAACCTTCAATATTATAGAACTTTCTTATGATTTCATTCATTATTGCTTTGATCTCAGCAGAGCAGTTGATATTTTCAAGCTTAAAGTTTCATTATCATTTTTGTTTTTAACTAATAGACATAAATTGTCTTTTTGTGTTTAGTGACATTAGTACTCCTTACTATATTTTGATTTGTTGTCCATTAAGCTCTCCAAATTTAGTTAGAATGGTTTAAAAATTTCTAAATTTAAACGGTAGACTCTACTGTTAGAGATTTTTAAACCCTTCATTGTTCACGTATTAAGAAATGACGCGATTTGTTCGCCTCATGAGCACTAGGCTCAGTCGCCATTTTCTTAAAATTATATTTTGATTATTATATTAATTATATTTTAATAAATATTCAATAATTAACGAAACTTAGTCGATTTCTGATTCTTAAACAGTTTTATGAGACGTAAATAACATGTAAATCTGTACATTTTATTATGTAGCGTTTCAAATGTTGATTTGATCTATATAATAATATAATATTTAATATCTATATAATTATATAATTATGTATAAATATTTTGTATTACGCCCCTGCGAGAGGAAATCTGCGTCTATCTTTTTGCAAAGGAATTTTAAAAACGATTGATATATTATAGCGTTTAAGTTCAGTTTCTTAGAAAAAAATGTTGCAAGTCAGGTATTCAATTTTTCTAAAAACGCAATAATTGGAAATATTTCAAGGTTGTTGAACGGGTGTGGTTTATGTTTGTTAAAGTTCGTAGAATAGGACAAGCATCGGGAGACGTGAGGGGAGGTGATTTGCATTGGGTTTGTAAAATCGAACGAAGAGTTTTAGTTAAGTAGAGGCATTCGAATTGAAAAGACATGTCGCTTTTCTATAGAGAAGCCGGCAAAAATTTATGTGATGTTTAATTAAGTTTTAAGACCAGTAAAAGGTGGTGATTTACTTTTCGTAAAATCGCATTGTAGAATATAGTAACCACATTAATATTTTGTGCAGTATACCGGAACATGATGGAATTCTGAAAGCAGTACATAGGGTGTGCCACCAGCTTCGTTTGTCGTCTGCTTGCTCCAACCTCGTTTACGTCTTTTGATCGTCGTTCCAGATCATAGAAATGGTTTTCCTTTGTTCTTGTTAAGAAATTGTCCAGATAGCTTCTATCCCATAGATGTACTCGTAGCAAGTTTTTTTCAAAAGTTAAGTGTGAAATATGTGAAATTAAGTTAACATTTAATATATTAATTTTCCAAGTAAAATAGACATTTTCCATCAATAATTGCTTTCTTTTAAAATTCAATAATTTGTAATAATTAAAATTATATATTATACTAGGGCGTGGTTTAAACTGTCATACTTTTATCCTGTCTTAAAATGTTCTGTTGACGTATGGCAGTTGGCTTTAATCTGTTTGTTGTTGTAAAAATTTTAATTTAATTATATAGAAAAGATGTTTTATAGAAAATGTTAAATTTTACGATATTTTCATTTACAAGGATATCCTTAATTTTAATAATCTATTTTGGCCACATTAATAAATAACCTAGGAAAGATTTTGTAGTAATCTCTTTTGTAAACAGATAGACCCGTAAGTTTTTTCTAATTTTGTATTATTTTATATAGTATATTTTTTCGTGCCATCTGTATTTTTATGAACTGTTTGTTTGAGACAAAAAATAAACGTTTCATTTATTTCGCTGATCCATTTTTTTTTTTGTTTTAATTTAGAAATGTCTCCTAACCCTTGTGTGTATTCTTGATTTTAGGAAAGAAGAACTCTGCTTTCTTCCAGCAAACTAGAGTCCTTCGAAGCGGCGTCCTTATCAGAAAATTGCTTGAAGTCCCTTTTTTCCCCAATGAATTTTTGTTTGCCATATTTTGTTCGTTTTGTTCCAGGAGATTTATGTAAGTATCCCTTTGTTTAATTTTGTAGTTACCCTAATCTGACCCCTTTGATTCAACTTATCCACGACCCAGCTCTCCAACTAACCCCTGAGTGCCGGACGCACCAGTATCGATTATTTTGTTTGCTCCATCTTAAGCCCTTAGTTTCTGTCCCCAATGTTCAACCCCCATGTTCTTACCCTATGGTAGGCAAAATATATATCGTTTACAATTAATGAATTAATGCATATAGAAAAAATTGTATAACATTAAAGAATTGTAAACAAATTCACTATCATAGCATTTATTATGGCATATTTGACAGTTATATTGTTCACCACAAATATTGATTATTAATGTCTCAATTAATGAAATATTAATTGAGGACAGTAAAAAACATTTGACTCTAGCTATAGTTTCTGCAGTTGCTACTGAAGTTTTTTTTTATCAGGAAGATCTGCTTGGCGTTTTATTTGAAGTCCTAATAATATTGTCACGACTTATCAGGTGGGGTTTAATGAGATCTGAACTTACTTTTTTTAGATATTTACGACTTTCTTATTAAGTATTAGTATTGCTATAATAAATTACCCAACTATTTATTTCTGCACTATTCATCAATAAAAAAACTATAAGTGACTTATTTATACATTTCAGCTGGTCCACAACATTCAAGGCTTGACTGCATCCAGTATGGGCAATTGGTTCTATTATACATTTAACCACATTACTATTATTTATCTCAAACTGGTCTTCTGGCTGCTTTCCAGCATATATTTCCAACTTTTCTGTATAAAAAGTTTGCGAATCAACAAATGCAAACATTTTTATCCCATATTTTGCTGGCTCACTGGGTTTATATTGACAAAAGCTACATTTTTTACGAAAACCTTCAAAGATCTCGTTAATACAGCAATAAATTTCAACTGTACAACAAGCCATGCACTTTTTCATCGTCGAAAACTTTTTTATGGGTGCAAGTTTGACATGTTTTTCGTCGTTTATGTTTTGGACTGGATATCGCAAAGCGTAGTGCATGAAGGAGGATATAGACTCCTTTGACATAACTGTCCGAAAACATTTAGTAGCTGTTGCTATTTGTAGCCCAAAGATCGTCCAGATTTTCATGAGAAGCTTTGAAAGTACCAGCTAAGTACAATAAGCCAAATAGTGCTTTAATTTCATTAATTCATTTCATTTTCATTAATTTTCATCATTTTATCAATTTTTTTAAACCGTTGCTCTTTATTTGGATTGCCGAATATAGGCCTCTTCTAATTCTTGCCATTTATCTCTGTTGTTTGTAAGATGTTTCCACATTGGTCCTGCAGTTATTTTTAATATCGTCGCTCCAGCGTATTTGCGGTCTTCCACGTGGTCTTTTGGCTTCATATGGCCATTAATTCCTAATTTCTTTATTTCATTGGCCATCCTTAAGACATTCGTTATGTCCAGCCCATTTTCATTACAGTTTAGCTGCCTGTCCGACAGCATCTTTTACTTTTGTTCGATTAGGATTGTATTTATTGGTTTTTATTGTTTTTAAGTGAGATACCCAGCATCTGTTTTCCATTCCTCTTTGAGTTTTTGTGATTTTTTTATGCTTATTTTAGCAAATGTCCAGGTTTCAGCTCCATATGTAAGTACCTACAGGTAAGATACAAAAATTGAACACTTTGGTTCGCAGTCTTTGAGGTATATTTTTATTTTAAGTACGTATGAGAGTCTTCCGAATGCTGCCCATCCCATTTTTACACGTCTGATTATTTAGGTAGTCTGATTTCTTTTCTTACCTTGACATTTTGACCCAGATATGTATATTCATCTACGTGTCTATCTATCTATCTCTGTCTGTTGGATGTTTATCATAGGTTTACTATCTTTATTTAACTTTAATTTAGTTTTGCTGAAATTCATTTTCAGTACTTTTTTTAGAGATTATGTGTGTAGCTCATCAATCATTCTATTCTGCTGATAATTCGGAGTCTGTTTTATGGCCTAAATTTTCATAATGGTCTATAACACTGTCTTCTATATCTTGTAAACCAGGTTTATTTTCATTCTTCTCTGCTTTAATTTTATCTAACTATGCCAAAAGTTGTCTTTCTTGGGCTGGATTCATAATAAAAATCACAGGTAGTACAATTATATCTCCGTGGTGACATTAAAACAGCACGACTACTACCAACAAACTCTTTCCATTGTTGTTTGCGTACTGATCGCGCCGCTCAGCTTATGACCAAACAAGAAATAAATATTTAGTGGTGGAGTATTTATGCTTGCCGGCAATGTTTTTACACGTAAATACCTTCTAGATACTACCATTAAAGATTACACTGAGTCTGAATGCCGTTGTTGTTTTCTGTGTACTTTTCTGTAGCCTTAAAAATAATTCAAACTGAGCGCTGTGTCCACCACGAGAACAATGACGGCTTAAATAAAATAGAACTGATGGACCAATGCAGTCAGAAGTGCCACTAGAAATTTTGGAATTTTAAACAGATTGTAAGTTAAGTTTATTGTTAAGATAGAAAAAGGAATTTGGATATTATTAAAAACCATAAAATCTAAAAAAGCATAACCCTAATTATATAAGCTTTAATAAACAAATATTCTGTTTACTCCAATTTTGTCTCCATTTCTCTTTTTCCTATGTGTTTGCATATGTGAGAGCTTTATGTGCATTGAGCCCTCGGCTCTACTCTATCTACTTGGTAAATAGAAATGCAAGTAATACCATGTACAACGTTTCTCAATACCCTAACGGTAGCTTCAAAGTTTCCTTTCATGTTAGGGATTAGACAAATACGTACGTATTTAGTCTACTCTTCTGGGTATTACATTAAAGTAAATATTAATAAATACAGACAGTTTACCTAAAAAACTTTAGGTACACTTAAAAAATTAAATAGTTGTTTAATGCCAAAATATTTTTATCTTTGTTATACCTCATAATGTGATGGGTGGGTTAAATAAAAATAGAGGAGTTTTTGAGGTGCTGAATATTGGTATATTTAAGGTGTTTAACTGAAATATGTAAATATTTATATAGGAAATCTTCAACTAAATAAAGATCCCTACTTAATACAATTATGTAGGCCAATATATTTAATGTAAATACAATAAAATAGTCTGAAATCGAAAAATTAAACTCCTTTGAGATGTGGTGCTACAGGAGAATTCACAGAATATCGTGGACTGAAAAATTAACTAGTATAAAGATGTAACAAATAATGAAGAAAGAATGTGAAATCATAAACACTGTTAAAATTAGAAAGATTTAATATCTGGGTCATATAATAAGCATTCAAAAGCCATTAGGAAAGACATAAGGAACTTTAACACTAAGGAAATAACTGATACCGTAGAACAAAACAAAAGCCTAAAGTTCTAAAACGAAAGTTGAAAATAGGAACGAGGAATATTTATAAGTTAAAAAATAATCAAGGACATGTCATACATGAACAACAAGAGATACTAAAAATCATCGAAGAGTACTATAGAACATTATATAGTCGAGATGATCACATTCCCGAAGTAGAAATTCCAGCAATACTAAATCAAGGGTCAGAGGAACTTCCAGATATAACCGAAGAGGAAATTAAGTCAGCATTAAAAGGTATGAAGAACAACAAAACACCTGGAGAAGATGGCATTGTAAGTGAAATGATAAAACTAGGAGGCGAATGCGTCATAAAGGCTTTAAAAACCCTTTATAATGCCTGCCTCTTTGAAGGAAATACGCCAGAAAAATGGAATAATGCCATTATGATAATATTGCATAAAAAAGGAGATGTAACAGAAATTGGCAACTACAGACCTATCAACTTATTATCTCATTTATATAAACTCTTTATGAGAATAATTACTAACAGACTGGGACCTAAGCTAGATTTTCATCAACCTCTAGAGCAGGCCGGATTTAGGAGTGGCTTTGGAACAAATGACCACCTACAAGTAATAAAATCCTTGATAGAGAAAGTTATAGAATACAACAAGCCATTGATATTAATATTTGTAGACTTTGAGAAAGCATTTGACTCAGTCCAGCATAGCTCCATGTTAAGAGCTCTTACAGAGTGCAGTATTGACCATAGGTACACAACTCTTCTTCGAAATATATATGATAGCGCAACAGCTGCTGTAAAAATGTACTATGGTGACACAGACACATTTCCCTTGGAGAAAGGTATTAGGCAAGGAGACACTATCTCTCCTAAACTATTCACCGCCCTATTACAGAGTGCTATGAGAAAAAATAATTGGGAAAATATTGGATTAAATATAAATGGGGAATTTTTGAACAACTTGAGGTTTGCAGACGACATAGTCCTTATTGCAGATCAGGTAGATCATGCATGCCAACTTCTTCAAGACCTTCAGAGCTCTTGTGCACGAGTTGGCCTTAAAATTAATTTTTCCAAAACACAATACATGACCAACCTGGTACTGGCAAAAAACATTTCCACTAATGGCACGCAAATTGAACAAGTGTATTCCTATAAGTATCTGGGCCACGAGATTAAATTGGGAAGAGACAATCAAACAACAGAGTTAAAAAGGAGAATAGGACTGGCATGGGCAGCTTACGGAAAACTGAGGGAAGTCTTTAAATCAGCTATTCCCATGTGCTTGAAGAGAAAAGTTTTTGATCAGTGTGTACTTCCAGTTCTGACATATGGAGCAGAAACATTGACACTTACCAGAAAAGTAATTAATAAGATACAAGTGGCACAGAGAGCGATGGAGAGGTCAATGTTGGGCGTATCACTCAGGGACAGAGTTTCGAGTCAGATAGTAAGGAGAAAAACTGGTGTGACGGACGCAGTTGAAAGAATTACAACCCTGAAATGGAACTGGGCAGGACATGTTGCTAGGGTCAGAGATGGAAGATGGACAAAGAAAATTTTAGAGTGGAGGCCTAGACACGATGCTTATCGTAGTCGAGGACGTCCTCCAACAAGGTGGTCGGACGATTTAAAGCGCATCCAGTCTAACTGGATTCAAGTTGCTCAAGATCGGATGCAATGGAATTATTTACGGGAGGCCTATGTTCTGCAGTGGACGCAAAATGGCTAATGATGATGATGATGATAATAAGCGGTAAAAAGTACGTATTAGTTAGGTTAATTATACAAGGTAAAATACAAGGGAAGAGAAACCCAGGAGCCAAGAAATTTGAGAGAGTGGCTCGTTTCCAGCTCATTAGAATTACTCAGAAACGCGGCCAATAAAATTAAAATAGCGTTAATGATTTCCAACCTCCGATGGGAGAAGGAACCTAAAGAAGTTTGGAAAAGTTTGGAAATAATTATCAATGTTACACTAGAATGATGGATAACTTATAATAAATTAGCTAAAATTAACTCTCTTTTAAAAAAGGGGTTGGTTCTCTAGATGCTCGTAAGTCTTCTTATGCTCCTAGTACTCTTGTGGTAGACAAAAACAATAATTTTGGGAGAAACAACTACCTTTCTGCGCTTTTTATAGACGTAGAAAGTGCGAATGATAATATACAGTATTGTGCGAAGTAGTGGAATCATAGGCTGTTTTAATAAATACAACAGTTTATTTAGAAAAAAGAATATATTTTAACAAAACTATAACGGTTTACTGTTTCACTTGTTTTGGCACAGATTCTACAAGCTTCTGACAGTTCCTAGATATCCTTTCATTTTGAAGCCAAACCTGACTGACTTCTATAATTTTAATTTTTGTATTATAGTCGATTTTGCGCAGTATAGCTTTGCAAATGGCCAATAAATTTTTAATGAGGTTGAGGTCTGGCGAAGTACCGGGACAATCTACAACAATAATATTAATATTTTTACAAAATTTCATAAGTTGTTTTGACTGGTGACAGTAAGCAGACTTCTGTTGAAGAATTACTTCTCCTTGGAGCTGAATTTTTTAGATTTTTGTGTCCGAACGCTGTTCCAACATGGATTTTTATTTTTGGCTGTTTATTATGCCTTTAATTGGTACCAAAAATTTAACCCCCATGTATGTGAAAACATCCCCAAAACATTTTTTTGGCTTAATGTTTTAAGGTTTGATCAATGTGAGAGGTTTAAAGGTTTCCATAGTCAGACATCTTGACGAATTTTGACCGCTTTTCCTAATCTATAAAGTGACTTTCATCTCCAAATAGGACTTCGACTCTAGAGTATTTTTCTCCAGTCTTATACAGTCTAATTAGAGGATTTTTTGACCTACAATAGTTACTTCATTCGTTCAGATAAAATATATTTTTCTGTGTAAGCATTGTCTTTCTACATTTCTCCAAAAATATTTTCCAAACAGTTGAGTCATGAATACTACACCTGATGCTGCTAGATCTTATTAGAGATCTTAGCTTGTTTTGCTTGGGTTCGATTTTCTTTTTCGAAGTAAGTCTTTCATCTACTGGTATTGTTGTCTCTTTCTTTCGCATTTTCCTAACCTTTTCACATTCATTGATCCCGTTTCTCGTTCACGCTTTAAATTCTTGCTTACTACCCCCTGAGTCACTCCACACGTTCTTGCGATTTCTCTTTGTGACATAGAAATATGTTTACTTAACGTGATAAGACTTTTACGCTTCCTAGGCGTAATATCCATGATGGAATTGAATGAAACAAGCTCAATTATTACCAAAGACAGCATAAAATAGTACAGTACAACACAAACTTAGTAAGAAATGTCCTAAAATACCATCAAATAAAAGGCAGAGAAAAGAAAGATTATTTTTTTAATGCTGGGTCAGTTGGCAATGTGTCGACAGTGCTGCCAACTGTGAATATTGAAAAAAATTCACGATAATTCCACTATTTTGCACAATACTGTATGCCTCCCCATTTTAAGAAATAAGATGTTGAAATTATTTCATATTTCAAATCACGTAGTCAACATGATTATTAAATTCTATACTACCTAATAAAACAATATGTTTAAGAAATTTTGTACAATTGTAGGTCCAAGAAATAACAACAACGTACTAAAACAAGGCTCAGTTTTAAGTCCTGTTCTCTTTTGTATACTGCTGATTTACATCAATTAAGTTTTAATCACATTCCGTTTAAAATAGTACAGCATGCAGATAACCTCTGCATATATACTGAAAATGAGCAATGCTTTCTCAAACATTTAATAATAATTGCCTTGTATCGGCATATATATATATATATATATATATATATATATATATATATATATTATATATATATATATATATGTATATATATATATATATATATATATATATAATATTTATTTAGTTAATTTTCAATTTACTAGAATGTTTTGTGTCACTTACTTTCACTTTGTTTGTTTTAATTAATTTTAAGTCAAATTTAATAATCACAAAATATAATATTGGCATAATTGCTGTAATTTCGTTTCCAGACAGCACCTTAATACGGGTTATTATATTTTCATTATTTAGTTGACCATGTATCGTTGATTTGAAGATGCATAGCAAATTATAGTATGCGAAACCGGTCGTTGGTGGTAGAATAAATTCATTGTGTGTGTGTCGTATTCTTATTTCTTTTTACCTACATTGTTTAATGTTTTTTTGGGTACACTTCACTTAATAATAAGAATATATAATAAAATATAATATATAACAAGAATAAATAATAAGATTATTACACCAAAATATTTTAACAAATTTTGATGTACAGTTCGCGGCATGTCAGTTATAATAACGCCTCAAGCGCCAAAACACACACTTCTCAGGAAAATGTTAAATTATTAATGCTCAGAAGGTTAGGGATAGAGGAGAATCAGCTTGCTTTCTAAGTAGATCAAAAATAAATTATGTCATCGAAGGTCTATAAAAATTGTGTTCTCTACCACGTTTTAACAATAAATCTCCATAAGGGGCTACTTTTTCAAATGAAAATTTTAAATTGTATATCTACAAAAAGTGTTCGATAAGTTTGTCGACGAACACAAAGATTACGCGGATTCGAGAGAGTCTCTTTCGCCATTATATAGAATAATCCTTTCAAATGTGAGCTATGTCAATACACTTGATTAAAATACAACTTGATACTATAAAAAAAGTAAAACATATCAAAAGCTTATCATCGATATCTTATCTATATTTGTCAATTTTCAAAAGATTCCAATGTAAAGTTGATTCCAATGTTTGAGAAATAAAGGTCATTATAAAGTCATTACGAGAAGCGAATCAGTTTTAATTCATATTGTCCACGCAAAGCAATCTTATCTCTTTGTCTATTTAGTTACTGGCCATTAGACCAAAAACTAGATGGTAAAATCTATGAAGGTTCAGTTCTATTTTATTTTCGTAAGCATGTGAAAGTACCTATATCATGGAGACGGTGCATTATTTGTCGTGAATTTCAAACAGTGTATGACTCTTACTGTACAAATAAAACGTGTGGTGTTAAAATGTATTCAACTACCATCTGAACTTAAAAATGGTGACAGCTTTACTATTACTGTGAAAAAAGTTTCAAAAATGTACGGTATAAGTGTTAAAATTTATGACATCCGCGATGGGGACAAGAAAGGTGACAGAAAACAATGATATAGGTACAAAAAGGAACAAAAGCAGTTCCAGTCCAATTCACGTGAAAATACTTACGATGATGGAGTGAAATCTCAAATAAGGAAAATTAGATTTTATTCGATAATGATGGAAAGAAAAATATCATATCCCGAAGACGCAAGTATCTCAGACAAATAAAAACATTGAGGAAGTAGGATAATGTAAACCTTGTTTATGCCGCTGAGTCTTGGACTAACGAAAGTGGTGCTTCAGTCAAAAAGGAATGAAGGGACTCCATTCTAGACTAAAAGCTCAAACTCAGAAAGATCCTTGGTTTATTATTCTTCATGCTGGAAGCGGAACTGGTTTTGTGGCAGGGCTAAATTAACCAAGAAGAGATCCGCTGATTACCACGACAACATGGACGGGGATCTATATAAAGAATTGTTTAAAAATACGGTAATCCTTATAATATATATCCGGTTTTTTAGGCGTTACGCCCGTCCGGTAGGGATCTATGGAGGAGTATCACAAAGCTGCAAGCCCTTATCTCTTGCCGTACTGCTCCACCATAGGCCGATCAGATCCCAGCATATTCTAGTCTAAGCCGCAGATTCATCTAGAATTTTAAACTGCTGCGTTAGACTTTTTGTTTTCTATACACCGAGCTGGGGCTCGATCCCACATCCACTGAACCATTCGACAGTGAAGCGAATGAGAGGCAGCCCGCTGAGCTATCTGTCAGACATAATCCTTATAATACTCCCGCAAATTTGATTTTCCGAAAAAATTGTGGAACAAAAGGCAAATCAAGGATTGGCTTAACGAATAAATCATTTTCTTTGGGGCAGATTACCTAAAAAATGAATTACTGGCAAGTAAGTACAAAATTGAAACAATTGTGGAAAAATATAGCGTTAAAATTTTGACTGCCGTCTCACCACTCCAAGCTAAACTCGATTAAAATGGTGTGGAGTAAAGTGAAAGGAATGTGGCTTCAAACAGGGTCGATTTTAAAGAAAAACTGGTAAAATGGTTAAAAGAAGAAGCTTACCATTGCGTATCTTAAGAAAGTAGAAGAAAAATGTTCGCGGTGGGCAATTTGCAAGGAGATATTGAACTGGTGGTAATTATTATAGGAGATTATCAGAAGATAACAATGGTTTAGATTCAGTGCACGAGATGCAAAACTCGCTTAATGCATTTAAAGTCAATTTGAGAAAAGTGCAAAAAACGTTTTTTGCATTATATTTTTTAATAAGCAATTAATGATGTTAGCGTGCCTTTAGAACATATACACCTCTTATAGTTTTTAACATATTTTAAAAAAATAGTGCAGATTTTTTAAATAAATGAAGAAAAAAGAATGCATTTAGCGAGTTTTGCACCAAAAATGTTACATCAATAGTTTGAAACAAATTTTATTCACAAAGAAATTAAACAGTGATTTACATATTACATTAAATTGGTAAATTAATATCGCAAGGTTTTAAACCACTGCAGCCAGCTTCAACATCGTTTACAGAATTTTGGTTTTCTACCATTGAGGGTTAACAAGATTTTCTTTAAAGAAAACCAAATCAGGATTTTCTTCCCAGGCGTTTCCATAATGATTTTTGGAAAGAGGAATATTCTCGATAAATATTGTCGATTTATCACCTTTGAGTTTGCAGCCAACAGGAAGTTGAGTAGGATTGATACGTGTCAATTTTATTCCTCTCTTGACAACAGACTTGGCTTCACCGACGTCAACACAATAATTAGGCTCACCTCTTATTAGTGCATTGGTTTTCTCTTTAGTAAGCACAAACCCTTTGGCCTTATTAAACTGAAAGTGCGATAAGGATGGTGCTTTGGTGTTTACTTGTGCTTCATTCTTCCAGTCATACACCTGCCAATCTAAACCCAATTTTCTAATTGTCGACTTATTTGCTATAATATCTTCGTAGTCAGAAGTTTTTAAAATAATGGATTTCTTTTTTACCTCTCTTTCAATCATTCCGAACAACCTATCAGGTGGTATAAAAGAATGTCCCACTACGGGGAATATTATGGTAATGGTCTTTATGTTTGTGGGAGCTTTCGTCATCAACCAAACAGAAATCATGGTCATCATTATAATATTCTTATTTTGCCCCCCACATCCATCAGGAAATAAACAAATTGTATCGATTTCACTGGGAAAGTTAAACTTATTCAGTACATCCCAAACAGCTGAAGCTATCGAAATAGAATTTTTGGAAAAATCCATCTCCGTCCAAACATAATAATAAAAATTTTTTGGAACCAACTGTGCTGCTGATGATCCATGAATTACCATAAAGTTGTAATAGTTAATTTGTTGACTAAAATAACTAGCTTGATCCGGAAGATTAGGCAAAGGCAAATTTTTCTGACAATCAAACGAAAAAACCGCTGTATTTTCTAGCGGCTGCTTTAATAAGGCAAAAATGCCTTTGCTTTAAGTCTATGTATCCGTTGCTCGGTGATAATAATTTGATTTTCTGAACTAGAAATATTTTTGTTTTTTAACTTTTCCTTGGATCTGAAGCATGTTGAGCATAAATCAGTTTTTGGGATGCCAAATCCGATGTTGTAATTAGAATTTATGTATGTCCTAAAAAATGCCAATTTAACACGTAGTTGGTTATCGCTTTGGATTCGTATATTTTGCATAATATTGTAAAATTAAGTTCACATGGTAAATAAACACAAGTACTGATTTTACTTCTACAGTAATGGCTCTTTATGCATTGGAGAGATTCAATGAAATGTTTTATTGCTAACTTTTTATCATCGTTTTTATTAAGGATGCGATCACCTCCTCTTGTTTCTCATGGTATATTCCCCTTTAAAATAAAGTTTTTCATGACTCTTAATCCGATCTCTACTAAGGGATGTGATTTTTAAGAATGCCATCTTACAAACACGGATTTTTTTTAGCAGAAGTGGTTACATAATACAAAATGGATATTTTTTCCTTTTCGACTTTTGATCGTTTGCACTTCTGGCTTTCACAAGTTGCAATTATAAAACTATCTTGTCTATATTTTTCCTTAGTAGCATACAGTTTTCTATGAAAATCTTGAATTTCGCTCATTGTTAAAGTGGCACACAAGTAATAGTACGGCTTACCTGGCTGACCGTTATGTCCACAGGTCGGGTACTCCAGCAAATGTGTCATAGTGTGCCTAAAATAACACAGTTTTAAAAAATATTCTAACAAATTGATATCGTTTTTATTACCTTAATCTTTTAAGATTTTATCTTTTACTTTCCGTCGTAATTTTCGTTCTACACATGTTCTTTGGAGTAGGTTGTATTGCAGAACTAAAACTATCATTGGCTGCAGAAATTTCTCTGTCTATTTGCATTTTAATAATTTTAAAAACGGAAAACTTCAAGTTAAACAAACAATTCAGAATACCGCTAAAACGCGACTGATTCAAACGGTCAAACCACACCAGGAAACAAACAACTTGCATGATGCCCTTCCCTAACCACGTGAGTAAAATCCGATGCTGTGATTGAACGCCGTACAAATACAGAGTTTTGCATCGCATGCATCAATGCATAAAGCGAGTTTTGCATCAAGTCATGATTTTTGGGACGCATTTTCGTGTGTTAGAAAGCTAATTTTGCTCCAAATACTTGTGTAAAATAATAATTAAATATTGTACGAACAAGATGACGTGCTTAACTACTTTTTTCAATTTTTGCCGATTAGCGAGTTTTGCATCTCGTGCACTCAGATACAGAAAAAAACAAAAAATCAAAACGAAAATATAAAAAAAAAATAAAAAAGCTAGAACTAAAACAAAATAAAAAAAATTAAATACAAAAACGTCTTAACACGTCAATATATAAAGTTAATTTCTTTGTACCAATCAAGAAATAAAAATTTTCGAAGTTGCCAGTCGTATGCCTGGATAAAATGTGAAGGAAACTTCGTTTTCACGATTTTATTACTTTTATTATTGTTATTTACTGATTATGGTAGTTTAAAACATTGTACAGAAATGCCTCTACTTTATAATAATTTGTCTTGTACGCAATAACTGCTCTAAGTAAATACCCTGGAAGGCAAATTAAAGCTTGTCTTGCAAGAATATACTTGTAATGCATAGTAAATATTATTTTAAGTCGCGCATAAAAAATTGAATTCTTTTAAAATTGTTGTAAACAAAGTTTTATTTTTAATTAGAAGTCCATGCAAATCGTCCTGCGTAAAATCTGTCCTTTTGTAATTTAGCGTTGTGTGGAACAGGTTTACAAAAAGGGCATATATTTTCTTTGTCCACCGAAAGCGGAAATGTATGTTCAGCTTTTTCGTTTGATGCATAACGACACCGCCCTTGGCGGGACGTCCCCAAGAGTCTCCTACGCATCCAATCTAGTTTTATTTCATTCCCATATGGGCTATATAGTCCATCGACTTTTTTTATTGTGGGCTTACATGACCGGTGGATGGCTATTTGCTTGTCCTTTAAATAAAAGATTCCGTAATGAAATAACAGATTTATTATAGAAAATATTTTTGATTGGTGTTTTTATATCCAAGTTCTATTTAAAATTTTTAGAAGGTGTAAAACATATGTAACAAGCTTATCAATAATTTTAATGTTAAAGTTAATTAATGTGAAAATTACAAATAAGTGAAGACATTTAGGAAAGCAAAAATAGATTACAATTTTGTACACCTGTTATGTGATATGAAGGTACGGGAAATAAGTAGAAGCGGAAATCTAATGATAAATTAAGTAAACTTAAACCTAATTACTATTTAACTGGGAATAAGCCACAATTAAAGATAAACAAAATATATATATATATATTTTTTTGACTGTCTGAATATTGACTGAATAGTCAATTGACTTGACTATTCAGACATACATTATGCATTTTAAAGTAGACGACTTTAAAATGATATTGCCAATATTGTTGAGTTGCGCTCCTGGGACGACTTTTATTATAAGATAGTTCATTCGATTACATGAAATCAACTTTAACTTGAGAATATCCGTCAGAAAAAAATCATAGCATGTAATTCGTCTTTAAATGACAAACACATGACATGATGATAGTAAAAGTCTCCTGTTAGTGATTCCATAGTAAATTATGAGGGAAAAAAACAGGAAAAAAACCTCATAATACTATCCCGACATGGTAAGTATTTGTTCGTGCATTTGGTTTACCTTCAATAAACACCAAAATTCTGATTTTATATGTTTCGTTATTTAAAAAACATAAATGATGTATCCTCTATATGTTACTGACTTACTAATACTGGTATTTTCTCATTAATAACTTCCTCTTTCAATATTGGTAACCAGATCCTACTACATTCTGCCGAGGAATTTGCGACACAATTGGCCTTATTTAGCATAACTGGAGCCGCTTCTTTGATTTTTCTTTTTTTTACCATCCGTTTCTTTTAGGACTACATTTGAATTATTCCATTGAACCCTATGTTCATTATCCCATGCGTGTTTACATATTTGAGATCTATCAAATTCTCTATTTTTAATCAATTTAATTGAATAATTTGAAATTTAAATTTTAAATTAAATCACAATATTAATGTAAAAAAGGGAATAATTAAATCCTTATAGGATAGAGCCAAAATTACTTGTTCTAACGAAAATTCGTTCTTGGAGGAGAAACATTTGTTAACATCTGATTTATTAAAAAATGATTATCCTTTATCGTTTATAAATAAGGAATTTTCAACAATCGATCTAATAGAACAGAACAACTTAGAACGAGATCCTACAGCATACACAAAGAATAATACGAGAAAAATAACAATACCGTACATAAAAGGATTATCAGAAAAACTTAAAAGGATAGGAAATAAATTCAACATTTCAACAACATTCAAAACAACAAACACGTTGAGATCTATTTTGTCCAAAACCAAACCTAACAATAAACAAGAAAGGACAAAGAATTTCATTTATAAAATACCTTGTGAATGCGATCAGTTTTATTTAGGTGAAACATCAAGGCCATTAAATATTAGAATAAGTGAACATCAATCTTATATTAAAAATAGAGAATTTGATAGACCTCAAATATGTAAACACGCATGATCTAATTAACATAGGGTTCAATGGAATAATTTAAATGTAGTCCTAAAAGAAACGGATGGTAAAAAAAGAAAAATGAAAGAAGCGGCTCTAATTATGCTAAATGAGGCCAATTGTGTCGCAAATTCCGCGGCAGAATGTAATGCAAGAAAATACCAGTATTAGGAAGTCAGTAACATATAGAGGATACATCATTTATGTTTTTTAAATAACGAAACATATAAAATAAGAATTTTGGTGTTTATTGAAGGTAAACTAAATGCACGAACAAATACTTACCATGTCGGGATAGTATTATGAGGTTTTTTTTTCTGGCTTTTCCCTCATAATGTACTATGGAATCACTAACAGGAGAATTTTACTGTCATCATGTCATGTGTTTGTCTTTTTAAAGACGAATTACATGCTATGAATTTTTTCTGACGGATATTCTCAAGGTAAAGTTGATTTCATGTAATCTAATGAACTATCTTATAAGTAAAGTCGTCCCAGGAGCGCAACTCAACAATATTGGCAATATCATTTTAAAGTCGTCTACTTTAAAATGCATAATGTATGTCTGAATAGTCAATATAAATAAGTCAGATAAAATTAAATTATTAGAAGAATTTTTCACTATGTAACAAAAAACAAACTTTGTTTAATTTACTGTTTGTATTTTGAGAACGATTTTCGAAGTGGAAATTGAAATGTCAATAAACGTATTTTTTATCTTTAATTGTGGCTTATTCCCAATTAAATAGTAATTAATTTAAAATGCCACAACAAAGTAGCTTCAGAACAATATTAAAAAACTTAAGGCTACTCTATATCAAAACAAATTGTGTAATTAAGGTAATAAATCAAAATGTGTATGGGTTCAAATTAAACCTATACAAAAAATGATAAAAAAAAACTTTAAAGTACTATACGGTCTTACAAAGGTGACAGAAAGAGCAATTGATTACAACTCGTTTTTTTTTATCAGTAAATAATTTATTGTTCTTCTTCAGCCTTCATTTATCCCTTCTTAGACATAGGCCTCCTTCAATTGCTTCCACGCTTCTCTATCTTTTACAATTCTCATCCACTGCTTTCCAGCTACAGCTGTTATATCGTCTCTCCCTATAAAAACAGACTTCTACCTGATATTCGTTAGAGTATTTTTATCTCTCTTTGAATGTATCTTTTACACAGTAAGTGTAAGACGTCTTCGACTTGGATGCGATCGAAAGTCTTTGTCAGATCTATAAAACATAGATATGCTGGTTTGTTGTACTTGATGGTCTTTTCTGTGATTTGTGTTTATACAAATACGGCGTCTAGGCAGGATCTTCCGGATCTGAATTTTTGTTTTTCATCTGATAAAATTGTTAGAATATTGATTTTGTTGGTTAGTACTTTTTGTGGTAAGCTTAGGTGCGGTGTTTAGTAGATTTATAGCTCTTTAATTGTTGGGGTCTTCTTTATCTTTTTTCTAAACCATTGGTATCATTATGCTGTTTCTCCATGCGTCTGGTATCTTGCAGTGCAATATTAGTTTTTGTATAAGTTTTGTCTTCTCAAGGGTTATACCTTCTTCTTCGTGTTTAAGAAGCTCGTTACTTATTCCATTTGGTCCTGGCGACTATCTATTTTTGAATGAATTTATGGCTATCTTTACTTCCTGTAAACTAATTTATATTTCGTGTCTTAATTCAGGTACGTTATTGTGTAGATGATTATATTCCTTTTCTTTAAACAGTTCTATCAGGTGTCTTTCCCATTCATTTGCTGATCTGTTATTGTATTCCTTCAATTCTGCCATTTTTTCCATTGGTTTCTTTTGAATCTCCATATTTGTTTTTGTGTACTCTAGAAGTCGTTTTTCATCCTTTTTGTAAACTGTTCCTAGTGTTATTTTTTGTTGTTACCAGCTGCTTTGTTTCATGTCGTATTCTTTTATACGTGTCTCGGGTAGTAAGTATTTAATTTTTTATACTTTGTCTAGGCCTCTTGTTTCTCTTTTATTTTTTTTTTTCTGGACTATGGTGTATTGTTGGTGTATATAAAATCTTTGTTTTACTCCTGGAACTATTTCATTTTCAATTTGTGCATTAAAGTCACCCATAAGAATTAAGGGTTGTTTATGAGGTATTTTATCCAGGATGGTTTGCAATTGTTCGTAGAATGCCTCTCGTTCCTCCTTAGGTTTGCAGTTCTTGGGGCTATAGATAGATATGACATTTAATTTTTGGTAGTCCATTGTGATGTTCATATGTATTATTCTTTCTGAGATATAACGGCAGTTATTTATGTTGTCTCTAAATTTTTTATGGACAAGTATACCTACACCTGCTCGTGTTCGTTTTTCTTTCCTTACTGCACTGTAATCTAAAAATATTGGTTATAATATCTGATAAACATTAAACATGGCGTAAATTATATAAATAAAACTAAATATTTGACCCTATTTTTTTGTGAGTATTTTCATGTGCCCTTTGTAATTTTCAGTTTATACCAAGGTCACCCTTGGAAATATTTTGAATGTACGTACATTAAAAGTGCCATTAATGCACGCACAGCGGCAAAATTCTAGTCCTTGTGTAGTATATGCGTTCCCTTATCTATTAAATGCGTTTTCATAACCCCATCGTCCGGAAGCAATAAATCCTTCTTTACTGCTTATTTGTGAATAACACTATAGGAAAACATTATCCGTTCATTCTGGTACACAGAGAATAGAAGAAGATAGACTGATAAAAATGTATAGCAGATCCGAACATAAATATTATGAGGTTGCTATTGAAGAAGTCTCCAAAAAAATGGAAATAAACTGGGTCACAGATAAATGTTTCGAGCAGCAGATCCCGTTAAATATATGACGCCGTTTTTGTTCTCGTGGCTTTTACTTTTTATTTGGAAAATTCACGGCAAATCATGTACTATAATAAACATACATTCATTTTCTTTACAGCAGTATCAGCCAAAGTGAAAATATATCAGTTTTTAAGTAATTATCTAAAGTATTAATTATTAAATGTACATAACAGGTTTGTTTAACCCAACAGGGTAATAAAAACGAATATAATTTGACAAACGTAACCTGGCAGAGACATAATACTGGCCTTAAAATTAAAAAAAAAGAGTTTTATCTTACGATAGGCACTACATGGAAAAACGTAAGCGTAGAAGTTATTAAAAACGGGTATAGAAAAGCTGTTATATATCCATTTAACCGTCATGTCATACCAGAGAAAAAATACCACCTAGAAAGCCTAAAAAGATGGTAAGAACGAAACAGTTTAGAAGACCAATAGCTGTAGCTAAAACCGCAAATAGTAATATGAATGCTATTACCGCCGTCAATATTGATAAGTCGGTAAATAAAGACCAGATTGTGGAAAACCATACAATCAATATTTCTGATGCAACTCCCAGTAGTAGTTCTTTAAAAATACGTTTTAAGGAGCTGCTATTAAATACCGTTAAACAGACAAATAAGCAAAGTAAAGCAAAGATTAAAGAAAATAAAAGAAATAGAAAAACAAACAAAAGAAGAAAAACGCAGAAAAAAAAAGAAGCAAAAATTAAAAAACCGAAGAGGATTACGAAACAAAAAGAAACTTTTAGTAGCTCAGAATCGGAAGAATATTTGGTAGAATATGTTGACTCTGAAGATAATTTAGATCCTAATATATTTGAAAAAAAACGAGCAAATAATGGAGAAATAAGTATCAACAGTGGAAAGTTGGGAAAGACCCAAATCGCGCTGGGTATTTATGTTGTAGAGGACACATCTAAAAAACATATTAAACATTTTATTGAAAGAATGTATAGCAAGATTGAAAATGAAGAGAAAATTTGCTTTTTAAGATATAAAAAGAGTAGTAACAACTTTTTTTGGCCTGATATAGAAGACATGAATATCATAATGAAGACGATATCGTAAAAAACTTACCAGAAAACCGTTAAAGACAAAAGGGATCATTTTATTTATGACGTAAATTTTATCGGGTTGAACCATTAAATCTTAAAAAGTTTGTAACGTAAAAATAAATTAATTAAAATTTTTCAAACACTAAAAAATTCATTTTTTTGCACTTTTATAGACTATATAGACTAGCTCATAATATAAACGGTAACCTGAAACAGATACTTAGTTCGCCAAATATATACAGTGCTCTAATTGACCATTTAAAAGATTAGTAGATTATATTATCGTATATAACAATATTGTAACATTGTTCGTTCAAAATATATATATATATATATATATATATATATATATATATATATATATTATATATATATATATATATATAACTTACTGTATTTATATTATATAATGTAACCATCTTATATGTATAATGTAATATTCCAGATGTTTTTGTACCCGTGTCAATGGCCATAGATGCCATAGAGACACGTTAGTTTCAATAAAAAAAAAAATATTTACACTTATCCCAAAAATAACACACGCTGTTGTAACTAATAGTACATTGTTTACCGGGTAGGAAAAGCTTAACATTCCTGGACGACTGTGAAGATTGCTAAGTCGAGGCGCAAGCCGAGACTTAGCAACACAGAGTCCAGGGATGTGGCTTTTCCTACGAGGTAAACATACTATTTTTCCGCAAATCGTTTAAAATTCGACAGATATTGATTGATATCTGTCGAAAAAAAACGCGATAATTTTATTCCCAAATAAATGGTGCTTTGAAATTCCTAATAAAATTACTTGGGTTACTATGGAAACGTATTGAGGTTGAATTGTCAAACTTTTCTATCATTTATGTAGAACACTAACAACTGTATGGAAATATCATTTCCTTACAGTAAGGAAATGACATTTCCTTACGGTAAGGAAGTCCTGACTTTTTCTTTAAGAAATTTTGACAGGAATGTCAAAATTTCCTGGCGATTTGCGGAAAAGTAGTTTTATTCATTAAAGTCAAGCCTAATTAAGAAAAAAATATAACAAAAAAGTTTTTCATGTTCGTAATTTACAAAAAAAAACACTGGTGCGTAAACGCGCCACTAACAGTGAACAAATGAACTTTGCACTTTTGGCACGTATATACTGTATGATTATGGCACACTCTGCAACGTCTACGCTGTTCCTGTTTAAAGATAACGTGATCCAGATGATCTGTGCGAAATTCATTTGGTACATTTACTGGAGCCGTTTGAGATTCTCTGGTATTTTCGAATTTCAAAAGTCGCAAAGCTAGGTAAGATCTTAAGTCGATTTGCAGCATTTTATTTTAATTTGCTATATTATATAATTTTCCACGAATTGACGATCATATCATCCAAGACATTTTTAAATAAGGGCCACCACCACTTCTTACCCATAACCTTTATCATAGTTGGATACACCATTGTCATGTAAATCTACACCACCCATATTTTTATTATATTGGTAAATAACTACAGGCTGTGGAACACTAACAATTTTTTTTGTGGTCGGCTGTATCTCCTTGCAGTTTCCAATGGTTCAATATGGTAATGAGTGCTGATCAATGTAACTATTGAGTTATCGTGCCATCTTACTAAAGAAATGTGCGTATTCTCCTCAAAGTAAGAGTCATAACAACACCTAGCGCTTTTTTTCATTAGATTTGGACACTGTAGAGGACACCCTTCTGTTTTATCGGCTCTTATAGTGCCTGTTGCAAAAAATCCTTGTTCTTTCAGTGGTCGAAATAAACCATAGGATGAGAAGAAATTGTCGAAAAATATGTTGTGATTATTCTTATTTTTTATAATTGATAATAACTCTAGAATAACTCTGGTACCCAATAATTATTTTTTATCCACTGGCTCGGCAGATGCACCTTGATAGAGCACGAACTTGTACATGTATCCATCACTTGAACAAATACAAAGTTTAAAACCGAACCTTATTGGCTTGCCTTTGATAAACATTTTACAGAGTGTCGTCCAAAGTACGGAACCATTTCTTCATCTATAGATATGTTATGTTAAAACACGCCAAATTGCATGATTTTCTCATTCGCTTTGTCAAAAATGGGCGCAATTCACAAAATTTATCACTGGTATTAAGTTGTCCACTATCACTTAAATGCAAATTGCGTTTTATGGAGGAAAATTTGTTAGGGCTCATGCAGTCTTTTACAACCTTTACCCCTTTATCTTCATCAAGTGACCAATACATGTGGGTTTAAGGTAACGTGTGGCATCCTGATAATATTAAAATCCCAATGAAGTTGATACAGGTCTTTTCTAGTTAGACTAAAATCATGTCTGTTATTGGCATGAGCATATTGTAAAGAATATTGAACAATCATATCTTAAATATCTAAGTCAAAAAATAGAAAGAAAATTATATGAAGAAGAAATAAGTTGCGAAAAACAGTAGGAAATAGCGATTCTTGATTAAAGCAGCGATTTAAAGCGTTTGAGATGTGACTATATTGGAGAATACTCATGATCCCGTGGACTGACTGAATTACAAATGAAAAGATCCTCAAAAGAATGAAGAAAAATTGTGAGGTACTGAACACCACCAAAAAATCTCGAAAGCTATTAGCAAAAAAGCTCGAAAATTATTCTGAATATATACTTCTACAAGCCTTCCTGTAATATATGTATGCATCTTTTTCGCGTTGTTGCAGAAAATATAATGATTTTCATGATGAATGAAACATTCGGTACGGATACGCACCCACCATATTTACCTCATTTTATGGTACTCACAGCGTTTATTTGCTGGTTTTCTTATCAAATATTCTACATTTACTATAATAATTATATTCATCCTTGAACATTACTCATGCATTTATTTAAGCAAGCACTCGAAACGACACCGAGTGAACTGAAATCGAGAAATACACCATCGCTTGTAAGTGAATCAAATCGAAAGGATAAATTAAATTCTACATTGTTTGGCTTTCAAACATCTTCTGTAAACAAGACTGTATAATTGCTTTAAATGCTAAAATGTTACGAAGATATCCGTCTTATTAAAACAAAAATTTATTTCATTTTCATTTATTTAAGACAATGACGAACCGAATGTATTATAGAAATAACATAAATCGCTTGATTACAGAATTGGAAATTATTTTACTTAAACTCTAAATGGTAGTTTTTTGCTATCCTTTGTGGTCTCCTATACCCAATTTTTATTTTTTTTTCTACTAGTCCATTTTTTCTCTAAATAATTTAGAGCACACTGCCTTTTAACTGAGAGTTTCCAGAGTCAAAACTACCCTAAAAGGTATATTGCATTTACAGATTTTAAAAAAAAGATTCGATTTGGTGATAAGCACAACCTACTTCAATTATCTAGAAAAAAGAAAAGGTAAACAATCTGAGAGACCTTACGAATAATCTAATAAAAGTATGCATGAGGTAAAATGCCTTATCGAGCCCATCATTAAATCTGCGCGTAATGTTGTAGCTAACAATTCGTTTAACAATGCTTCCCTACTAGATTACTTAGTTGAGATGTATAGTCTGTTTTATTTTTGAAAAAGAAGATGAAGATTTTTGAAGAAAAGTAAGTAGCAAATACCTTATTAACTAAAAACCGTTAAAAATACTCAAGCTGATTCTGGTCTTTTTGTTTATAGAACAGAAAAAGCACGGCTCGTATGTTGTTAAAGAAAAAAATTGTTAAAAATAGTGTTACACCAATACCCAGCCATTATCTAGATAAAATTATTGGTCTTAGAAAAAAAAAGCAGAAATCTATTTATATAAAAATCTTTCACAAAGGGCACATAATTAATAAGACCTTTTAAGCAACACCACAATAGAACGTGTTCTTCTTCTGCTTTTTACTGATCTTTCTACTAATCGTCTTTCTATTGAGGAACCATCTCTTGCCGTTTTTACTATACTCTGTTTTTTAACCAGGAGGAGTAAACCAAAAAGACAGATTCACACCCAAGAAAGTTACTAGAAAAGTCACCAAATACATCTTCTTCTTTTGTTGTATATCTCGGCCTTTCGGTAATCGAGTAATCAATATCGGACAACCTTACACGTCAATTCTAACCTAACTTTATGTTTAAATAATATATTTTTTAATTCACTTCCAATATATATTACAATTATTTCAATAAAAAAGGACGTTTTTCACATTTGGTCCCATTTATATATATTTGAATATCGGGTGATCCAGTTTTATAGATCTTTAAGTCGATGGTACTTAATTTAGAGAATATTTTGATCCAGAGGGTCAATAATGTTACAGATCTAAGTATGGGATTTCTCAGAAATTTGTCTTTTAATTTGCAAATAGATATTAGTGCATGTATCAAAAAGTTAGAGAGAGTTTAAAGATTTCTGAAATACTGTTCTTTTTAACTGCGTAGACCATATAGTTTCATATCACAGAATAAATTATGGTTCAAATATAGGTGTGGTCCTACTTTTCATGCATGGGATTCAGTTACCTCATTAGATAGATTTAACTTATGTATCAATACCTTAAGGATCTATTTGAAGCACTAAAATGCAAAACAATAAATTTGTAAGTGTGAACTTGCAATTTCTTTATTGCTGGATTCTTGTTTAATTTTGACAGTGAGTTTGTGCCATTTGTTATCAATAAATAAAATTTACTAAAAAATACTGGATTTCTGTGAGATAATCAACTAATTCAATCTATTATGTTACATTCTAGTATAATTTTGCAGTTTTCTTGTGATGATCTACAACAGGAAGAACAAAACCAACTGTATCAATACAATCAAAGTAAAACACAACATTACTAATGTTATTTTATTGTGATGAAAACAAAATGAAAATGCTTCTTAACAAGTATACACTAAATTTAAAAGATAGTTGCCGTTTTTCTTATGATAATTAGATATAAATATCATACATTTATAAATTTATAAACACTGTAAAGTCTATTTATTATAAATATCAGTTATAAAAATATCACATTAAATACTATTATCGCATATCACCAAGACCAAGTTATTACAAAAACAACTTAAAGAGTCAGAAATCGATTTATATAATATTCTGTGCATAATATATATTCGAAATGAATGTAAAAACAAAAATTAAATGTGAAATTAAATTGGTGAGATTAATGAACAACTACACCATTTTGAATTTCGTGATTTATTTTTTCAGCAAAAACTGAATCTATTTCAGATTATTTGAGCAAGAAAGTTTTGTTTTTGAATCCTAGCGGGGAGGATTCACTCCCCGCCTCTCGACGCGTTAGTGTTCTGAGCTGTTGGACGTGAATCCCTGTCCTGGCATTTGGTTTTCACCTCTGGCTGCGTTGAGTAGTTGAGTTACTGTGACCAAATGCCCATCTTGGTAGTTAGTATTCGCCTCTGGTTGCGTTGAGTAACTGAGTTACCGTTGCTAGCTACCCATCTTCCTGTCTTTTGTTTTCTTTTCCTTTTTCTTTTTCTTTGTTCTCCTGAAGAAGCTACATACAATTGTAGCGAAACGTCGAGATGAACCCACTTTTGGGTCACTCACAAATGACACGGTCCAAACCCGGAAGACGAATAAATTATAATAAATGCAAGTATTTTATAGTAAATGTAAATTAATTGATCCACACTCTTTCTAATGACACTAATTTCATTAAAATCGGTTGATCCAAACCAAAGTTATAGGTATTTATCCACAAATACTTTCCCACTCTCCCCCACCCTTTATTTGAAAAAATAAAAAAAAAGTTCCTTGAACAACTTTGTGCAGAATTTATGCCTCTTTCTAGGCGATTTCTCTTGGCCACTTTTACTAAGGAATTTTTTTTCCTAAAGTTATAACATGAACAGTTTCTGATATATAGCCGAGAGATCGGCTTATTGGACCACCCAGTACATACGTACAGTAATCATTACATACAACTTTTATGTGATATCCCTCATTACAAGTCTATTTACTACATTCTGTATCACACAATAATTAAATAAAAAAAGTAATTATACCGATAATAGAAATATACTAATTTCACTTGAACACGGAAAAACATTATACATTTTATAGTTTATGTAAATATTTTCCGACAATACAACCATCTGTATTAAAAACAATATTAAGCACAAAATACATTTTGAAGTATTACTATGACAGTTAATAATTTTCAACATCATTGTAGCAGCAATTTTTTGCTGTACTGGATCTTTAAAACAGGAAGTGCCTTCTGTGTCTTTCCTAGTAGCAAAAAGGGAATATCACACTGGCAAATGTTAACTATTTCTTGTGTTTTATTCACAGCTGTTTCCATTTCTTGTGTATTATTTCGTATTTATGCAAGACTAACAATTTTTACATTTTTAATACGTTCTGCTCACATAATCTTGATCAAAATCTTATTTATTACGAGTATATTCAGCCTGGTAGTGAATAGATATAAATGGTTTTACGTGTTTCAAACGTTATTCAAGATAAACAAAGGGATTAGACGGGATAAGCCAAATAAGAGTGCGCTTATTGGAAAAATCTTATTGTGGCTTTTAACTGCGGCTTGTAATTTATGCTCTATATTTTCATCGCCAAAGCAATTTACAAGATACTTCATTGTCTTGTTATATCGCACTTTTGTATATGACATGATTATTATTATAAGTGCTTTTGTAATTGAAGTAGCAGCAATCAATATAAAGTGTTATGACATTATTTCATTTCGACTGCAAAAATATAGTCACAATTACCTTGTTAATGAAAGAAAAGCCGTGAAAGATGTTCAACAAATCGCAACCCTACACAAAGGTCTCTTAAAGATTACTAAGGATATAAATATGGCATTTAGAATGCAGTTTGTCTTTATTTATGCGCAGATTTTTACGCAGTCTCTGAAATATGTTGATGAAATATTGACTTGGTTTTATGGAGGCAAAAGTATTTCCGTTATTAAAGATATTAGACAGTTGTATATTTCAGAGATTTGTTTGGCAATAACTTTATCAGTAAGTACCCTTACTTTAGTTGATTAAATGATAATAGATTAGATTAGATTATGTGAGGTCGTTAAGGCCAAAGTGCGGTCTCACCGCACTTTGACCTATACAGATCTTTTGTACATACCTTAATCTAGTAAAACTGTAGAATGCCAATACTTCTGATAAAGTTGATTAGCTTCCTAGGTGACTTGTCTCCTATGTTAGAGCACGCAAGATTGACCTCTCCTAGAAATTTAAGTAGTTTGCAGAACAGTGCTACGCAGTTGCATAGTATATGTTCTGTCGTTTCTTTTTCATTGTGACAGAAACGACAGTTCTCACTATCCGATTTGTCCATCTTCTTGAGATGATATCTCAGAGAGCAGTGACCAGTGAGAAGGCGAGTGACCATTTTAATATCTTTTTTACACATTTCGAGAAGGCGGTTTATTGCAGTAGGCGACACTTTTATGAGCCTTTTTGCTCGCCTTTATGCTGGTGTGTAAGACCAATATGATCTTTTGTTGAGTTCCCAGGTACGGAGTTCCTCTCTGATGTGGCTTTTCGATAGTCCACAGAAGGATTCCGGACCCTGGAATAGGGTATTAGCTCCTTCTTTTGCGAGGCTGTCAGCTTCCTCATTTCCTGCAAATCCATTGTGACTTGACACTCACATCACAGTTACATTGTTGCGTTTCGCCAGCTCTTTGAGAGATTGTTTACAGTCCCAAACCAACTTTAACTCACATATAAATGACTTTAGAGCCTTTAAGGCGGCTTAGCTGTCTGATAAAATAAAGACTTTTGCCCTACGGGTGTCTCGGTTGAGACATTCTTGGGCACTTATGTCTATAGCATGTATTTCTGCCTGGAAGATAGTTGGGGCGTTTCCAAGAGATTTAGCTATTTGACCGAAGAAGGGTTTTGCAGATTTGGGCACAGTGTCGCCTTTATCTGCATCACTTCTTGATTTTTTTGCCTGTCGACCTTCGGGAGTGTTCTCTTCAGAGCGGACCCTTTTGGGGCCCTTTTCCAGAGATTTCTTCTTTATGGGTTCGACTGCTTTCTTTCGGGCTTCTTCCGGAGTCAGCCCCTTCCCAATAAGGTATTTAAACCTTTTTCTTGCGGCACCAGATAGCTTTATCCTTTCTTTCCCGTGTACGGGACTTAAGGGTCTAAGCTCGTCGGCACTAGTTGGAAATAGCTCCTCCTCAGTTTTTTCAGGCTTATTTTCGGCCTGTACGTGAGGGTCGCTAACCTCCATTTCAGTGTTTGATCTGAACAGTCGAATATTCCCTCTTTTTCTTTAATATAGGCTTCTATACGAGAAGCTAGGGAAATAAATGTCACCTTTAGCAGAGCCCCGCATGCCACAGTAAGACTAGTGAAACTGAGGTTCGCCAGGTGCCCCAGAGTTCGCATAATAGTAGTTAGATACCCCTAACTATTCATTCTTCTTCGGCTTATTCTGTTTCACCTTGAAATTGGGGTGATTTTTTATTGTGGTTCCCTTCCACTTGGCAGGTTTCCGTAGATGGCTGTCTCCTCCCAAACCATAAGCCTGAAATTACTCTAGAAATCTAGAAATCCACTTCTGTTAACCACCAGATCTATTATATTAGGGAATGGGACAATTCGCCGTCGCCAATTCGCCGTCGCCGATTCACCGTCGCCCATTCACCGTAGGGACAATTCACCGGCAGCCGATTCGCCGTCGCCGATTCGCCGTCAGAAATTTAATTTTGAGCATGTTTATTAATAACATTTGGTTATAAAAATAAGATTTTAGGCAATGCATTATTTTATGGTACGTACCTGTTTGTTGATGTTTATTGAGTTGGTGTTTTATTTTTATTAGGAATAAAATATTTTACAAGAACTGGCGGACCAAAAAATTTTGCATTTAGTTCAAAATTATAATCGAGAAAATATTTTAGAATATCTCAGAGGCTTAGCCCAGAAATACGAAATGTAGAAATTATTTTTTTAATAAAACAAAACATAAACCAATAATAATAATATACGTTTATTCAAATCAATAAGTATTACATTAATTTACAATTCCAATTTCAGTTTACTTACAGTAACATAAACGTAAAAAAAAGTCTTTAAAGCATTAACATGCTTGTTGACTTAATCTGTCTAATATTAACAGGTTTAATGTTTTTTTTACAAATTATTATTTCATTTTTACAGTTTCTAATCTAATCTAATTTGTTTCGTTTTTTTTTATCTAGTATAATTTAAATTTATTAAATTGTTACAAAACTCCCTTTTTTCTTTTACCCAAGCCTTAACTAATTTTTTATACAAATAAAAATTTTTGATATTTTTAAAATTTATGGGCAATTGATTGTATATTCTTGGAGCAAAATATTTAATTGACCGTTGCGTGATTGTTTTTGAAGTGTGAAGACATTCAACATTCAATTTTCTTCTTGTTTCATTATTTGACACTTTTACTTTAAGAGGTATTTTATCTTTATGAATATTTTTAAGTATCTCTAAGCAGTACAGTTGCCGAACATCAAAAACCTGAGTTTCATGAAAAAGTTGGTCTGAGGATATGGATTACTTGTTTCATTTACTTAGCAAAAATATTTAATTAAACATAACATTATATGAATTAAGTTTTCGTTAAACACCAACCCTCAATAAATGGGTACTTACTAAAAAAAAAAAATTATTGCCTATTTTTTTTTTAATTCTTGTTAAACATTTTTTATTCCAACAATAATTTAAACTAAAAATTAAATCCTTGAATCATTATTCTCTGGTTATTAATGGTCATTAAATATACAACAACTATTTTAACCCACATTACAAGATCAACCACCCTAATTGTTTTCTAGTTCTTGTTAAATATTTTATTCCTAATAAAAATTTAAACATCAACACACCATTAAATGGTACTTACTATAAAATAATTTATTGCCTAAAATCTTCTATTTATAACCAAGTGTTAATAATAAACATTCTAAAAATTAAAATTCTGACGGCGAATCGGCGACGGCGAATCGGCTAACGGTGAATTGTCCCTACGGTGAATGGGCGACGGTGAATCGGCGACGGCGAATTGGCGACGGCGAATTGTCCTAGACCCATTATATTATTAGCAATATTGCAGCCAATTTTAAAGTGAAACACGTTGAAAGAATAGATGGAAAGAAAGTATAAAACCGCATATTTTTAGAGTACTTTTTCCTAATCATCCTAGATCGAGGTTTCTAATGTTAACTGTAGGATATGAGTGACACTAAACAGAATTAGATCTGAGTAAGATAAATGTGCTATTATCTAGGAGAAGTCGGACGAGGATTTGTCCTTAGCTTGTGACTAAGACCTTCCAAGATAAACCAAACAATACAATATCTTAGAATGCCATAACCGAGCAAATTCAGCTTCATGGTTAGACTTTCTTGAAGAAGCACAAGAGGCAATAAACTGCCTAGGCAGTCCCGACATTAACGGCATATCCATATATGTTATTTTTTTTCTGTACTTATACTTATTTGTATTTGTATTTTATAGTTTTCTTATTATTGTGCTGGACAGATTCGAGCGTAGTTATATGGATCTAATCATTTTTTTAATGCCCCTTTGTCTGCTTTTCCCCAATCCACAATGATAAATACAATAAAAGGTTGAAGTTGTCGAGTAAAAATGTTGGTTTTATTGACAGCTACTACTAGTTACACTATATGATGTTGGTTAGGTAATTTTCTATAATAGACTGCACTCACATGAGCTCCAATCCCCAATTTATAATCTCACAGATAATGTATACCTTAGCACAGAGGTTATTGCTTCTATCATACTAACAAACTTTGAACTATGAGCTTACAAGACAATTTAATCTAGGACCTAATTGCAACACTTGCATATATCGGTTCAGACCATAACCCTGTGATAACTGTCATCAAAGTGAAGCTCAAAAAATCCAAGAAAGCCCCAAAACACCAAAATTAAAAAAAATATCTCAATATCCAACAAAACATTAACAGAAAATAACTTAAACAATGAGCTAAAGAAACCAATAAATAAAAACAACACAGAAATATGGAACACACATTTAAAGATCTTACCTTGAAAGTAATAGAAAAATATTCAACAACGTTACACAGACACAAAAAACAACAATGGATGACTGATAAAATCCTGGAATTAATGGAGTAGAGAAGAAAACTGAAAGGTAACAAGACAGAATATAAGGAAAAACAGAAACTAATTAAACAAAAAATAAAGGTGGCTAAAGAAAAATGGATGGAGGATAAATGCAAGGAAGTAGAAAAGTTGAATGAAAAACATGATACGTTTAATATGTTTAAAAAAGTTAGAGAAGTAGCTGGTCTTTATGATAAGAAAACTCCACATACTATAACCGATTCGTCGAGAAAAATTATAATAGACGAACATGAAATTCGAACAATCTGGTGTAATTATATAAGTGAACTGTATAATAATGATAGACCCGAAGAACTGGAGACTTTAGTTGAAGATGAAAGACCAGAAATACTAAAATCAGAAATACTGCATACTATAAAGTTAGCAAAGAACAAGAAAGCCGTTGGCCCTGATAACATACCCACAGAGATGTTAAAGCTTATAAATGAGGAGAACATTGGAATACTGGTTAAGGTTTTCAATAATGTTTATTCGACTGGTGATATCCCTGAAGATTGGTTAAAGTCCGAATTCATAACACTACCAAAAAAACAACGTCCGAAAAACTGTAGCGATTATAGAATGATGAGCCACACTTTGAAAATATTTCTACGTATCATCTACAGTAGAATCAGAAATAAATGTGAAGAAGACTAGGATGAAACACAATTTGGCTTCAGAAATGGACTGGGAACTCGGGACGCTCTCTTTGCACTAAATGTATTACTGCAGAAATGTTAAGATCAAATGAAAGACGTCTTTGCTGTATTTATTGACTATGAAAATGCCTTTGATCGAGTACAGCATCACAAATTAATTACAATATTAAAAGATTGAGGAGTTGATAGTCAAGATATACGATTCAGAGAAAAGTTATACTGTCGTCAAACAGCGACAGCTTGCATAAACGGAAAATCAACAGAAATATGTAAAATACAAAGAGGTGTCAGACAGGGTTGTATACTCTCCCCACTGTTATTTAATTTATATTTAGACAGAATATTTAAAGAAGTGCTGCATAATTTGGAATGGGGCGTCAAAGTTAATGGAATTCTGATAAATGCAATCAGATATGCAGACGATACAGTTATTTTAAGTGATGACATGAATGAACTATAATGCCTTTTAAATGCCATTGATACAGTGGGAAGAGAATTTGGCCTAAACATAAACTGTTCAAAAACAAAACACATGGTGTTTAGCCGTTTAGCACATCAAGATGCACAATTATATGTTGATGCTCATATTATTCAAAAAGTGTCCAGTTTTAATTATCTGTGTTGCCATATTACTGAACAACTAGATCCAGATCAAGAGATAAAATGTAGAATCGAGATAGCCCGCAAGACATATTTAAAAATGAGGTCATTCTTCTGTAATGATAACTTGCAACTTCAAGTTCGAAAGCGCATGGTTAAATGCTACATTTGGTCAGTCCTCTTATACGGTGTCAAAGCACGGACATTAAAAATATCCACCATTAATCGTCTGGAGGCCTTTGAAATGTGGCTGCACAGATGTATACTAAAAATTCCATGGACGGCTATGCTGACAAATGTGGTAGTCCTTGAGAGAGCAAATGCTGCTCGCGAGCTGCTTGATAACATCAAATGTAGAAAGATGGCCTATTTTGGACACGTAGTAAGGGGAGACCGATATAATATTCTTCAACTTATTATGATGGGTAAATCGAAGGACGCAGAGGAACTGGTAGAAAGCAGACCTCTTGGTTAAAGAATATCAGGTAGTGGACAGGAATAAGGAAAACTGAGCAACTCTTTAGAATAGCTCGAGGTAGAGACAGTTTCGCCACGTTAATCGCCAACGTCAAGGGGACTTGATAGGGCACGTTAAAAAGAAGGTAAATGAACTAATTATTAAAATATAATACGATATGTTTTCACAATGTTTTAATTATACACGGTGAAACTGTAAAATATTAAGAAGTTAAGAATAATGTAAGAATTAAGGGATTAATTTGTGATTGAACATTCATTTATTTTTAAATCTATATGAATACTTATGATTTTGTTTGTGTTTTATATTTGAAATTTAGTATTTTCCTAATTATTTTTGGATACCCTAAATATTAAACGTATTTATCTTATAAAATTATTCATTTAGCCATTGATCTAAATTAATAAAGAGAATAAGAACACAAATAAATTATTATAGATGTTTCTGCAGCTTTTACTTGCTAGATACCTGTTTCCTCAATTTCCCCCATTTAATATGACACAAAACGACACTTCAAAAAAATGTTTACCAACCACTGCATTTCATTTATAACTGCACCGGATGTAAAGTTAGTTTTTTGTAGTTTATTGAGTGAATTTATTTAATTATCACCGCATTTTACATTAAGTAGCTGTTGTTATAATATACAAAATTAACAAAAGCTCTATGGCTTACCAGGACACTGTGGCTTTAAAAATTATCTATAAATTTGGTTGTCTCATGGGCGTATGTTCTGAGACTATGAATATTAAGAAATATTTGTACCAGGGTTTATTCCTGATAGCAATATTTGTCGCAGGAGTAATTACCGCTTATCAGTTTCTGGATTATATACCAACTGCACCCATTGCAACTAAAATATTACGAATTCTGCATATCGTAAATGGAGTCAGTTTTTTCGTTTTTACATATACTAGACTTATAACACATAGAAAAAAACTGGTAGTATTTTGGAAACTACTGTCACATATGGATCAATACTTGGAGAAAAAGTATTTAATATCTAGAACAATATTTATTGGAAAAACTCTATTTTGGATTTTGGTTTTGTTTGGAGTACTGGTTTCTTTAATTTCCATAATTCCCTATTTAGACGTAAAATCACTTGCTTACCTATTTTTCTGGCTAATGCTAAACTTGAAAATGATTGCTGTAAGTGCTGTTGTTACGGAAACTTCAAAGATAGTAAACCAAAGGCAAATGTATATTTTCCAGAAAATCCACTTTGTAACTCGAAACGATTATTTTAGCGAAAGTGACATAGAAAAAAACATTAAAACTCTGATGAAGCTACACAAGGATATATTTCATATTGTCCAATACTTAAACTTCAGCTTTGGTGTACCACTTTTGTTAATATTTCTGTGGGGAATGACAAAGCTACTTTTTCAACTTGATAATATACTAAACGTGACATACAAGAAACTGGTAACGAAGGTAGACCCAGAAGACCAAATTTTTCATACCATAAGTTATTTGTCAGTATTATTTGTAAGTATTGATCAAATATAACTAGAGTCTTATCGTTAATATCTTTATTCAGATGTCTTTCTTACTTTTTTATTTCACTGTTGTTATATTCATTCAGAAAAATGGCAAGAATAAAAACTAAAATAACATAACATAACAATATATTTATTTTCAGAAAATAATATACATTCCGTGTACATAAAATTATTAAAAAAAAAACAGTGTCACAAACAAAAATATTATTTACTTATTTCTAACCGTTACATATACAAATTGTCCTCCACAGAATATGGCTCAAGAGCTACTAGTAATTTAAATATTTGATGTTTATACAAACTTAATCTTTCCTCCCTTTTAATAGGTTCAGGCAGTTTATTAAACCATTAGAGGCAGCAATAAAGGGCGTTTTTTTCTGTTATACTTAACCTGTGTATTGGAATTTTATAATTATATAACCTGGTATTTACTATACTGTTGGGCTCAAAGTTCCTAAAGGGTATTTTATTTTTATATAGAAACAGTAAGCATTCTTGAATACATACAGCATAAACTGTTAAAATATTATTACTCCTAAAATGTCCTCTACATGATTCCCTACTTTTTAAGTCAAACATAACTCTGATTATTTTTTTCTGAACCAGAAATATATTATTTATGTCCCTACTATGGCCAAAATTTATTACACCATATCTAAATTTTGCTTCAAAATTAGCATGATACACTGTTTTTATTGAGTTACTATTCATGTATTTTTTTAGAACTCTAAAGCTGGAAATCACTTTACTCAAAGACATACATAACTGGTCAACATGTTTATCCCAAACTAAAAAACTGTCAATATATAATCCTAAAAATTTGGTACTGCTGCTAATATTTAAAGTGTCATTATTTACAATAATACTATTTGGCATATCTGAATGTGCATAATTTGTCTTAAACAAAAGAAGATCTGTTTTATTTTGATTTAAAACCAACCTATTCATAGAAAACCAGTCTTTAGCTTTCTGGAACTCTAAACTAGCATTAAAGCTTAGAACAGACATGTCTTTACCACTGACTAAAATGTTTGTATCATCTGCATAATTTGTTATGCTGGAAGTAGTATTAGCCACTAGACCTTCATCACACTTCCTTGTGGTACTCCAATATTGATAGTGCTTTCAGATGAGATGCCTATTTAAGTGTTTTTATGTATTTTTACTAAATGTCTCCTATTTGCCAAGTAGGACTTAAATCAGTTCAATGCTGGTCCACGTTATACCATGTTTCTCCAATTTATCAAATAATATGTCATAAACTAAACAGTCATATGCCTTTGATAGGTCCAAAAAGAGACCCAAAGCTATATGACCAATCTCAGTACATTTCAAAATATCCCAGACAAATTGAAAAATCGAAATCGAAGTAATATTTTTGAAAAGGAAACATAGAAGGCTAATTGGTCTATAGTTATTAATTAATTTAGAATCACCCTTTTTGTAAATAGGTGTTACTATGGCAGTTTTCAGGCATTCAGGAAATACACCAGATTTTAGTAAACTATTTATGATTGTAGTGAGAGGATTCACTATCTCCTTTATACAAAGTTTAAGGATTTTAGTGGGTATTTCATCAATTCCACAACTCATTTTGTTTTTTAAATTTTTAGTTATATCCGTAATTTCAGTTTCTGTCACAGGTGCGACAAACACTGAACTTATGTTACTTGCAATGTTGTCTTTATATTCAGTGTATTGTAATTGAGATAAAGTGTTATTTAAAGAAGTATTTAAGTGGATCATGTATTTATCAGCAATTTCTTGAGGACTACCCTCTACTTTTATTGAATTTACACTTTTTAATTGACCATTAATTTCACTAACAATTTGCCACATGCATTTATTTTTGTTGGCAGCTTCAGACATCCTGTTTTCATATAGCTTTGATCGTTTTGTTATTATTTTTCTTATTATATTCTTTATTTACCTGTCTATAGGAATCATAGAATTTATGGTTAACTCTGCTCATTGTAAACAAGATGTCTAAACGAGTCTTACATTCTATTATCTCTGGATCATCTCTTTTATTAAGGCCTTTTTACGTTGCCTAGAATCTAACTTTTTAAAAGGAAAGCACTGATTGAATATATACAGAAACTGATTTAAAAAAGTATTCCATTGATCATTTACACATTTGTAACTTAAATTAAGCCAGTCATGATTATGTAATTTACTTATAAAGGTTTCAATATTATTTGTACTAAAATGTCTTTTCATTTCAAGAGTATTCGTTTCTGCTTCCTCTAACTGAAAAGTTAATATTTGGGCAGAATAATCAGAGATCCCAGCGTGCAAGACTTCTACTGACACATATGATTGCATATTTGTTAGTATGTTATCTATACAAGTTTTAGATGTGGCAGTTACTCTAGTGTAGTCTTCAATTACATGACAAATATTATATGAGTTGATTAACATACAAAATTTTACATTATCTAATGTGTTATTCATAAGATCGATATTGAAATCTCCCCCTATAATTATAATTGTGTTTTCTATCATAATTCTTCCCAGTATAATATCAAATTTGTTTAAAAAAAACTGCCAAATTGTTACCTGATAGTCTGTAAACTAATGTTATAATGAGTTTGTTATTACCTATATCAGCTTCGCATACAGCACGCTCTATTACCCTATCTACTGATAACTCTTGTATATCCTTTTTTCCTGGCCAATGATGTCTTTACTAAGATATATAGCTGTTCCTCCATGTTCATTCACATTATTTCTACAATGACTAGCTGTCAGCACAAAATTTGTTAATTCCATATTCACTTAATTCTTGTTTAGTTTTCCAATGTTCTGTTGTGCACAATATTTTACAGTCACTGTTGTTTGTTAGAAGTTCTTCTATTTCATCAATACAATTTCCTATGGATTGGAGGTTCTGGTGGATGATACTTATATTCTTTGCTCGTGTGACTGTGTTTTGTATTTCAATTTCCTTGTGTTGATGTGTCTTGTGCTCTCTATTTTCTCCTATGAAAAATTTCCACCTCAGTTATCTAGAAAATCCTTATGACGATGCATCTAGAACCTTTTTATGCCAACACCATTAGGCCAAAACTCTGGTTTATACATGTCATCCTTATTATCAAAGAGAGCCGATACAACAAATCTCTTCAACATATTTTCTTGACTTCGCAATTCCTTTACCATAATAGACTCTTGTTGCATTCTCCTCTTTTCTATTAGAAATTTACATATCTCCTCTTGTTTTGTTGTTCTCTTCACTCTATACAAGTATAGCCACACTTTTTTCTTTTTCCCTACAAAACCACTTGTGCTATCGTCATCGCTTACTGCCGTTCCTATATTTTTTTTTAGTTTTGAACCAATGTGTCCTGTGTATAACTTTTTGGAACCCATCTCTATCGCTGTTTTCCTTAGTTATTTTATGTTTTTTTTATTTGCTCATTAACCTCAGTTGTTTGTTTATTTTTGAGGTTGACATTAATGTTGTCACTTGTCTTCTGTTCAGAGGAACTACTTAAACTTTTTGACGTTTGAGCTACTACTTCTGTGAATGATCTATTTTGCGTACGAGGTGGTACCGACCTTGAGAATTTTTTATCAACACAGTGATCCATTATCTGATCTTGTTTATTTACACTTTCGTATTCAGTTTTTTTTGCGGTTTTTTGCTCTAGATAACTTACTTTTTGGCGCAATAAATTATTGTTTTCTTTTAATACAACATTTTTGTCTTCCATTTCCATAATTAGTGTTTTTAAGAGGTCATTTTCTAATCTGAGTTTGGATAATTCTTCTGTAGTTGACATCTCGTTTGTTTCGGTATCACCACCTTTTTTGTCACAGCATATTATGATATTTCTCTCACATGTTTCAAATCCACATCTTTTTGCACAGCTAGAGTGAAAAACACTATAACAATATTTACACACAACTATTTTATACTGTTTTTTAGCGCAGAATTTAAAATTTATTTCCAAGTTTTCACCATCAATTGGTTGTAGTGGTCTTCGACAGCAGCCATCTTGAAATAAATGAACTAGTTTGCACAGCAACAATGCCAATAAAACGTGCCAATATATTAATATTCCAATTAAGTTTTTTACTAGACTCAACCGTATTTGATAGTTGGAATTTGTAGTATGAGTTTCTTTTGTTTCTTCTAAGGTAAAATGATGAGTTACAAGATCTCTCTCATGTGCTCTTCCGGATCTTACCATCTTTGTTGCTTCCGGATAGTCGTTGTTGTATCTAAATGAACCAATCGTATTTATTTCCTTTACCAAAGCTACTCCAAAAGGCAAGGTCATTTCAAGACCACCCAGTAACCCTAGTTACCTAGTAAAATAGATACTCTACCAGCTCTAGTAAGATACATAGATAAACGGGCATACATTTCGGACCCACCACATTCTATAGACACATGCGGTTCTTCCTTTAATATTTCGCGGACGCTATTTCCTATTTACATTTCTTCTATTTCAAATGTATTCAGCGTATAAGTTAGCACCCATTTTCTTGGCTAGTTTCAAGCGGTAATCCATGACATCGGTATTGAGTATTTTTTGTGCACCATATGCCCTCGTGGCTGCCACGCAATATAATCTAATTAGTCCAGATCTCGAATAAAGCAGACACAGAATAAAGTGCCTTCTTCAAGGCTCATATTACATGGAAGTTTAACGCAAAAGTCTTTGTCTGTTACGTAAAACCGAGCTAAGTTTCCATCAATTGGTGGTGTGGCGCAGAATTTTCTATCTGGACAAATGTGATATCTTTCTGTTTTAAAAAATTTACACTTTCGGCACGGTACTTCTGGTTCAATGGCAGCTCTATCACCAGGTTCTAAGCTTTTTTCATCTGGGCCACATTTGATCACAGTTCCAGGTGCTTCATGGCACATTACCATAGGTGCCTCTAGAATGAAAGGTTTGCTCCTTACATCGAGCCAATAACGAACATCTGATCCAAATATTCCAACAACTTCCATTGTGAGTACTGGTTTTTTAAATTCGATAATTTCCTATGTAGACGTAAAATCACTTGCTTACCTATTTTTCTGGCTAATTCTAAACTTTAAAATGATTGCTGTAAGTGCTGTTGTTACGGAAACTTTAAAGATAGTAAACCAGAGGCAAATATATATTTTCCAGAAAATCCACTTTGCAACTTGAAATGAAACGATCATTTTAGCGAAAGTGACATAGAAAAAACCATTAAAACCCTACTGAAGCTACACAAGGATATAGTTCATATTGTCCAATACCTGAACTTTAGCTTTGTTATGTGTATGTGCTTTGTGTACCACTTTTGTTAATATTTCTGTGGAGAATGACAAAGCTACTTTTTGAACTTGATAATATACTAAACGTGACATAAGAAACTGGTAACGAAGGTAGACTCAGAAGACCAAATTTTTCATACCATAAGTTATTTGTCAGTAATATTTGTAAGTATTGATAAAATAAAATTGGATAATATACAGGGTGGTCATTTTAAAACTTTTTATAGTTAATATATTTATTCAGATGTCTTTAAAATAAAGATGCCAATAAAACGTCCCAATATAATAATATTCCAATTTGGTTTTTTACTGGACACGATTGTATTTGACAGTTGAAATTTGTAGTATGAGATAGTACAAAAAGACACTCATCTAGGGATTTATCAATTTTTTAGGGGAACCGTTTTTAAATAAACAATCAAAGCGTCTAACACATTATTTTGCGTCTAACACATTATCTAAAAATTTGTCTATTCAAAGATTTGACGTCAACTTTTTCAAAACAAGAGGGTAAACACAATGGGACAAAACACTAAAATAAAATTAGTTATTACACAAAAAAGGTTCAACAAAATCGCTGTTTTTGAATATTGCTCATAACTTGTTTATTAATCCATAAAACACTAAAAACACTTCCACAAAATTTATTTTAAATAATTATTATCACTACAGTTCTTTTGGCCAGAGTACCTTTCTTAAGTGATATAGTTTTGGTATGTGTTTACACTTTATAGTCTATCTTCTTCTTTGTGTGCCGTGCTTGTATTCAAGCGTTGGCTATCGTCATACTGACAAGCTGATGAAATTATTCTCGGTCGGCAGCTACATGAAACAGTTCCTCGACCTTTGACCTATCCATTGTCTAATGTTACGCAGTCAGGACAGTTGTTTTCTTCCGACCCAACGTTTTCCTTCGATTTTGCCCTGAGTGATTAACCGGAGTAAGCGATATTTAGGTCCTCTCATTATATGACCGAAGTATTGGACCTTTCTTATTTTGATGATGTTGATCAATGCTCGCTGTTTGTGCACGGTCACTAGCACACGTTCGTTAGATATGTGTGCTATCCACGGGATTCTGAGCATGCGACGGTTTCACAACCATAGAACAAAGTGAACCAGACGTAGCACTTCAATACTCTTAGACGTGTGGTCAACGACAGACTTCTACTGCATAATACAGAACGCCAGCTAATAAAGTTTTTCCGTGTGAGTTCTATTCTGGTCGAAATTTCTTCGTCACTTTCAACTCTGCAGTCAATCCAGCTACCCAGATATCTAAAGTATTCCAACCTTTTCAGGATTTTGTTATCTAATTTTAGTACTGAGTCTTCGATATTAATTTTTCCGACCACCATCCTTTTTTTTGCGTTAATTGTTAAGCCCTTTTCAGTGCATTCGTTGTTTACAGCATTCAACAGGGTTTGAAGATCTTCTAGACCCCCTGCCATTATTGCGGTGTCATCGGCGAATCTGATGTTATTAATAATTTCACCACCGATCTTAACACCTTCGCGGCGATTATTTAACGCTATTGCAAAAACTGGTTCAGTGTAGACATTAAACAACATCGGTGACCTAACACATCCCTTTCTGACACCACGCTTAAGAGAAACTTTCGTCTATAATTCGTAATAAACTCTACGTTATCGTTGGATATCCGATACCAATTTGTAAAAACGTTTATTTATTCCATATTGCTATACGGAGTGGAAACATGGGCTCTCAGAATTATAAGTAGGAGGCGTATAGAAGCCTTTGAGATGTGGGTTTTTTTGTAGGATACTGAAGATCTCTTCTCGGAGAGAACTTTTAAATATTGTAAGAAACAAAAAAGGAGTTATCTAGGACATATTTACAAAGGAGAAAATGCAACTTCCTACGATTTATAAAGGAAAGGAAAGTGGAAGGAAGAAAAGATCCAAGAAGAAGAAAATGCTCCTGGTTAAAGAATCTGAGAGACTGGACAGGCATGGACACACATTTAATACTAAGAACAGCTCAATATAGCCAACCTTCAGTAATGGAGAAAGCACCTTAAGAAGAAGTCTATAACTAAATAAGTTAAGAAGGGGAGAACGGTTTGTCTCATTGGTCATTCTGAATTATGTCCGTATTTTTTTACTGATTGAATATGAAAGTTTAAAATTTGTCATTAAAAGAAGTTATTATGGTCTAAAAGGTAGAGTGCGTATGTAGAATCCGTTTTTCTATTATAGAAAGCCCTTCTATGTTCTGCTGTGTTCTGCTATAGCCCTTCTATGTTCTGCTATGTTCTGCTATACGACCAAGTTTTTGGGAAGTGGCTACTGAAGACAGTAATCTCAAATGGTCCCATCATGTCGATTTGTTAAGTAAAAAACCAGCCTAACTAAGGTATAAGCAATTAAATTTTTATAAATATTTAGGTATCACGTGCAGCAACTTAAACTTATTCGTAAACTAGCTCGTAAGGTTTTATTATGCAATTTGCAATTTAGTAAAATTTTGCAATGATTTGTATTATATTTTATTATCTTTTATTTTGTGATATTGACGATTTATGTAATTTTAGTAAATTTTAATTGTTATAGTTATTTTGTTTACTTTGTGTAAGCTTTGTCCGTAAAATTGTACAATTTTCAATGACAATAAAGCATATTTCTATTCTATTCTAAAGAAAAATGCTAATTAATGTTGTAGATTAGGTTAAGTTAGGTTAGATTAGGTTAGGTTAGGTTAGGTTAAATTAGATTAAACGACGACCTCTATGGAGACAAGTACAAAATCGTCATGAAGTACTTCGATGCCTACCCCCTCTACACCATGCCATTCGCGGACAAGATTGCTCTGGTAACAGAGCTGTTTCCGCCCGGGGGTTGGCATGGGGTGAAATGGGACGCCGAGGATGCAGAACAGATTGTTTTCATTCTCCCTAGAGAAACTCACTGTTGCTAGTGAAGCCCTTAAAGCCGGCAATGCTTCCGGGCTAGAATCAATACCGCCTGAAGCTGTTAAGCATCTTGGACGTTTGGATCCTGACTGGCTTTTGGGCTGCATGAACACAGTAATTGTCGGTCAGATTTTCTCAGCGTCTTGGAAACTCTCAAAGTTGGTGTTAAGAAAATTTAGTAATTTAACACAACAATTTACTTTTGATTACTAAATTAAAACAAATTTTGAGACATTCATTAATATCAACATACTAAAAAATACTGAATAACTAAACTTACAGTATTTAGTAATAGAAGAAGAACTGTCACACTTCAACCTACATATGTCAAATTTACCTCTTAAATCTAACAGATTAAATATGAAAAAACTCATTATATCCAACAGTGAGATGTAGTGCTGGCAGTTTCTTCCATTCCCTAAAGTGTAAGTTTTAAATTCAATGTTTGTCCCGTCATTTAGTGTTTCTGTTCCTGTTAATGTGTGTTTAATTTGTCCCCGATTGTCTTAATTTGTAATAATTTTATATACTTTTTATATACATTTTACATAATTGACTTTACAATAATTGATTAATTTTACCAATAGACTTGATAATTACAAGTCAAAATAATTGCACAACCACACAATCGGTACAGCTACTCTTATTCATTGTCATAAAACTGTCTCCTTCATTACATAAATACTCAATTCAACACATATTCCAAAAATATATCTCTGATATAAGTGTAAATAATTTAAATAATACAATAGTAAAGAACATCACTTTCATCTGACAAACAACCACAATATACCTATCTCTAATTCATTGGATCAAATCTGTTCTCCTCAAGAACTTCCCGTTTATTGTCAAAACAACTGCAATAGCACATTAAAGTTCTCCAATCAACAATACATGATTTTTGCAACCATGACCTACCATCCATCAATTAATAGAGTACCGGCATGTAAGTAATGTTTGTTTTGTTTTATTTATCTGCTCATTTATTAATTTATTACAATATAATATTACTACTTTATACCAATTGTGGGTCTTACCTTGTCTGTTAATACCTTTTACATATTCAAATTTATTCATTTTGAAAACCACAGACATGTAATATTGGCATAATTACTATAATTTGTATGAACTAACTTATTTGTTTATTTTATCTTTATTAGACACCACCCTAATTGGGTTTATTTTATTGCAGCATTAGTTTAACTTTCTATCTAGACCTGAAGATGCTTTGCAAATTGTAAAAAGCGAAACCGGTCGTCAGATTGTTAAATTAAATTGATTGTGAGTAAGTCTTATTATTATTTCTTTACCTATATCATAGTGACTTTCAATTTTATCTTTGTGGTGCATTCTGATTTTTTATTTCTAATGTAAATGTGTTTTCATGTATATTTTGTACAGTATCGATTACTTCTTAGCTGAATCAGACAGATAAAAAGTATCTACATAAAACACAGGTATCGGAAAATAATATTCATTAATTCATCACCATAAAAACATATTATTTCGAATGATATTTGGAGTATTTTAATATGCATGTAACATCATCAAGTGATAGAATAATTTACATTTTATTTTTTACAACGACAGCCAAATCAATTAGATTTATATTCCAAACAAGCCATAATTTTAAAATACCAATATGATAGATAGCTGTAAAAATGGAAGTTCATATTTGAAGTCAGTCTATAAAATTGGGAGTATTTTATGTGCATTTCCGTGGAACTATAAAAGAGGAATACGAACATCGTACTGGCAGTTACTAATTATTTTTTGCATTTCTTTGGTAGCTCTTTATTCAATATGGTTGGTGCTACTTTATTTCACTTTCCTATCGACTTTTTCGTTTTTGTTGCGATTCGTCTACGTCGTACTTTTTACACATTTTACGTGTCTGTTAATTTTGGCCTTATTTTCAACCAACATAAGTGGAATTCTTTATTCTTAATGGTTTTAGAAATCAAGAAAGAGACTAAATGTAACGTTAAAAAAATTAGTGTACTTACAGCTAAGATAATTGTATGGATTTTTACTTTTCTATGCAACTTTTGCACTATATTTGCATATTTTGAGCAGCTGGATTCATTCGCATTAAGTTTATTATTCAGAGTATTAATTTTTAGTATAATGATGGTAGTTAGTGCTTTTGTACTTGAAGTCTCAAGAATAATTACCAAATTGCAAGATATCGTTACCTTAAAACTACACAACTTCTGTAAATATTCTCTTGAAAACGAAAATCAAGTCATTAAAGATCTTAAACTTATGGCTAAAATGTATAAGCATTTTTGTAATGTTACTTCCCATATTAATTCGATATTTGGAGCGCAATTTTTTTGATATTTTCAATAATTTTTATACAATCGCTGAAGAATATAGATGAAGTGCTAACGCTAGTGTATTCGAAGGACGATGGTTTAGTCCACAAAATGAAGCAGATTTATATACGGGAAATGTTACTAGGAGCTACTTTGGCAGTAAGTATACATATATTATGGACCGATGACTCTTGGCAGAGTATCAGTCGCTCAATTAGTATATGGAAATTAACAAAAAAATACCCTGTTAGAGACTTTGACAACTGTATATGATTTTTCTCGGTACTGTGACTAATCCAGATTTATTTTAACTTACGTAATACAAAAAATAGTCCACAATTTTTGTAATAGTTTGATTTATTCTCTTTTTTACTAAAAATATTACAATTAATTTAACCCTTAACTACCATGGCCAAAAATAGTAACATTTGTACCATGGCAGGGTCAAATTTGACCCCCCATTGTTTTTTGTATCAAAAAATATTCTTTTTTAACTTGTTTTATTTTAAATTATTTTGTTTACAAGTACTTTTATATTTATATAAAAATAAACGAATTTGGTTAATTACATATAAATTGCGTTAGGCTTTCACGGCCATCGTCTAACCTATTAAACTGTTTATTCGGGCTGTTGGGCCGTTGTCTTCTGTTGAGATTAGTTCTCGACGTTTCGCCAACACTAGGGGTTGGCATCTTCTGGAGATGTTGATGCTTCGCTTGTAAGCAGAAACTGACGACGCGTTGTACTACGGAGGCAATATTTATAATTCCTACTCGCCTCCCCTCCACTCAAACCTCAAGCCGAAACCAGTGGAGGGGAGGCGAGTGGGAATTATAAATATTGCCTCCGTAGTACAACGCGTCGTCAGTTTCTGCTTACAAGCGAAGCATCAACATCTCCAGAAGATGCCAACCCCTAGTGTTGGCGAAAACGTCGAGAACTAATCTCAACAGAAGACAACGGCCCAACAGCCCGAATAAACAGTTTAATAAATTACATATAACTTTATTTAAAAAAAAAACTTTTGTACTCAGTCAAATTAACATGCTCTTTGTCGAATTATAAGAAAAATAATAAAAATGTGCAGTTTTTTTATATCCAATGGTGAAATCTAGGTATCATATCTCCTACCTAAAATTAAAAAAATCGATTTAGATTTCGTATCTCAAAAATGACAAGCATGATTTTACCTTAATTTTCAACACGCTTATGCATAACGTCTGTATGCGGGAATGATTTTTGCAAATAAAATCTCGACATTTATCGCAAGATGAGCTTTCTTTCTTTTGGTTTTTGGAATATGGACATATTTCACACCTTCCCCTTTTTCCGTCGTTGTGGCTCTGGATTTGCGGCAGGCATTGGTTCCTGAAGTCCGGAAACTTTAAAAATGGCACTACGATTTCTCGGTAAACAAGTTTGCTGAGCTCTACGAGTTAAATGTGCCTTAATAAGTTCTTAACCTAAAGTGGTTAGAAACAATCTTCTTTCCATTATTTGATTTGCTGAACTCCATTAAAAATTACGTTAGCATTTAATCCTGCAATGTCCAAAATGCGAAACCATATTACTTGAGGCCATCTACGAGTTCTTCTGCCAGTTTTATAGTATGCACATTTCTTATCCAATAAATCCACCCCACCTTTTGTCTCGTTGTAAAAATTTATAATCTCTGGCTTTCCATTAACCATTGTATTGGAATGATGCATAGTTGACACTAACAACACTGCACGATTTTTCTTAGGAACAAAAGATACAAGGCTCTCGCTTCCTGTAAAACCAAATAAGTCAGAATTAGGTGGCCAAAATAGTCAAGAGTTCCAACATATGAAATTTCATGGCTTCTCAGTTCTTTTATGAGCTCAATGGACGAAACCAATTATCTGCTGTTATGTTTCTATTTGTACCAGAAATTGGTGGAATAAGTGTCAAAACATCTAGAGTGGGGATGGATAACTTTTTTGGATTTGCTCTGCGTGTATCTTTTCCATTATATATAAAACCATTTAGCAAATAATGTGTCTTAGAGTCTACTAAACACTGAATTTTCAGACCGTATTTCTCTGGCTTATTTTTGAGATACATCCTGACTTGGCACCTTCCTCTAAATGCAATAAGCAGTTCATCAATTGTGAGATATTCACGCATAACGTTCTTGTCTAGTAGCTGGGTCGTCAAAACAAAGGCTTCCAAGCAAAAAATAAAATCGGTTTAGTGACATGGTTGCTCGAAATATATCACGGCCAGTACCATTCGTAGCAAATAAAGACCTTAAATCTTCATTATAGGATTTAAATACCCCAGCTAAATATAATAAGCCTAAAAAGGCCTTTAATTCAATTATGTCAAGATGATTGGTATATTGACACGATAAATTGTGTAAATTATATTTAGAAGCCATACTAGTTATTCGTTCATTGGTTTTCTCAAGAATTTCTTGCAATATATCGTGGCTAATAATACATTCCCAAGCATCAACCGGTTTCTCTGGCATACTAGTTCAAGCTTTTCCAATAACACCACGTAAATGACTAATTAAATTATGCTTACGTGTAGGAGAAAAGGTGGGAGAAGTTTTAGACCACTTGTACCTATTTTTGCCATAAAACATATCCCTTGAGTCAGCTTTATCACTTTCTTCACCCGAATATTCACTACCTGTTTCGGAATTATTAATTTGCCAATTTTTTCGTCATCATCGTTCCATTTCTCTTCACTGTCTGTTTCGTGATCACTGTGTTTACTAGCCTGGTCTAAAACTCACTGTAACTATCTAGTCCATTGTCCATAATTTTTTGTCCTTCCTTTTCAAGTTCTTTCTGTGTCAGAGGACGTTTATTGCGACTACACCCCGCCATTTCAAATTACTCTTTAATTGCACTAGAAACACTTATACCATAAGTGGGTCAAAATTGACCCTATGCGTGCCTAACTCTGCAGTAGTAACATAATAATGGAATTTTCGTAGATCGATAAATCACCTACCGGTCGAAGATTAGTAGAAAGCGAGCAATGCTCAATCTGTGTTTCGGTATCGAAACTTGGCATTAAAAACGCGGAGAGTCAATTTTGACCCCGCCATGGTACTTAAGGGTTAAAAAAAATTTCATTTGAATTAACGTGTCTGGATGACGAGGTCATTGACAGGATGACGGTATATTAAGAGTATTACAAATACAGTTTTACATTTGACAATAAACAGTACATAATTCTTCTTCTTAGAGTGCCGTCTTCCTACGGAGGTTGGCAATCATAATGGCTATTTTTATTTAGGAACTTGCTGTTCTAAACAAATTAATCGATCTGCATTGATACCAATCACGTAGATTCTTTTACCATGAGTTTTACCTTCGGCCAAAAGATCTTCTTCCTTTAATCTTTCCCTGTATTATCAGTCTCAAAATTTCATATTTTAGTCCCCTCATCACGTGGCCTAGGTATTCCAGTTTTCTGGTTTGTATAGTGGTGATTAGTTCTGTTTCTTTCCAAACCCTCTTCAGTACTTTTTTATTTGTAATTCTGTCAGTCCATGATATTTTCAATACTCTGCGGTATAACCAGAGTTCGAAGGCCTCGATTCTTTTTAAATTACATTTTTTTAATGTCCAAGTCTCAGCTAACTGGGAATAAGCCACAATTAAAGATAAAAATATGTTTATTGACGTTTCAATTTCCACTTCGGAAATCGTTCTCAAAATACAAACAGTAAATTAAACAAATTTTGTTTTTTGTTACATAGTGAAAAATTCTTCTAATAATTTAATTTTATCTGACTTATTTATATTGACAATTCAGACATACATTATGCATTTTAAAGTAGACGACTTTAAAATGATATTGCCAATATTGTTGAGTTGCGCTCCTGGGACGACTTTACTTATAAGATAGTTCATTCGATTACATGAATCAACTTTAACTTGAGAATATCCGTCAGAAAAAAAATCATAGCATGTAATTCGTCTTTAAAAGACAAACACATGACATGATGACAGTAAAATTCTCCTGTTAGTGATTCCATAGTAAATTATGAGGGAAAAACCAGGAAAAAAACCTCATAATACTATCCCGACATGGTAAGTATTTGTTCGTGCATTTAGTTTACCTTCAATAAACACCAAAATTCTGATTTTATATGTTTCGTTATTTAAAAAACATAAATGATGTATCCTCTATATGTTACTGACTTAGTAATACTGGTATTTTCTTATTAATAACTTCCTCTTTCAATATTGGTAACCAGATCCTACTACATTCTGCCGAGGAATTTGCGACACAATTGGCCTCATTTAGCATAATTAGAGCCGCTTCTTTGATTTTTCTTTTTTACCATCCGTTTCTTTTAGGACTACATTTGAATTATTCCATTGAACCCTATGTTCATTATCCCATGCGTGTTTACATATTTGAGATCTATCAAATTCTCTATTTTTAATATAAGATTGATGTTCACTTATTCTAACATTTAATGGCCTTGATGTTTCACCTAAATAAAACTGATCGCATTCACAAGGTATTTTATAAATGCAATTCTTTGTCCTTTCTTGTTCATTGTTAGGTTTGGTTTTGGACAAAATAGATCTCAACGTGTTTGTTGTTTTGAATGTTATTGAAATGTTGAACTTATTTCCTATCCTTTTAAGTTTTTCTGATAATCCTTTTATGTATGGTATTGTTATTTTCCTCGTATTATTCCTTGTGTATGCTGTAGGATCTTGTTCTAAGTTGTTCTGTTCTATTCGATCGATTGTTGAAAATTCCTTATTTATAAACGATAAAAGATAATAATTTTTTAATAAAACAGATGTTAACAGATGTTTCTCCTTTAAGAACGAATTTTCGTTAGAACAAGTAATTTTGGCTCTATCATATAAGGATTAATTATTCCCTTTTTTACATGAATATTGTGACTTGATTTGTAATTTAAATATCTATTGGTGTGTGTTGCTTTTCTATACACCTGAGTCTCATATCCAGTATCGTTCTTAGAGATTAAAACATCCAGGAAAGGTAGCGTGTTATTATATTCCTTTTCCATGGTAAATGTTATTGTCTCTTTTTTATCGTTTATATCATTTAGGAATGTGTCCAACAACTCTGATCCATGAGGCCATATTAAGAATACATCATCTACATACCTCCACCATAGGCCTCATAGGTTCTAACGAAAATTCGTTCTTGGAGGAGCAACATTTGGTAACATCTGTTTTATTAAAAAATGATTATCCTTTATCGTTTATAAATAAGGAATTTTTAACAATCGATCGAATAGAACAGAACAACTTAGAACGAGATCCTACAGCATACACAAGGAATAATACGAGAGAAAATAACAATACCGTACATAAAAGGATTATCAGAAAGACTTAAAAAGATAGGAAATAAATTCAACATTTCAACAACATTCAAAACAACAAACACGTTGAGATCTATTTTGTCCAAAACCAAACCTAACAATGAACAAGAAAGGACAAAGAATTGCATTAATAAAATGCCTTGTGAATGCGATCAGTTTTATTTTGGTGCAACACAATTTTTTAGCTTTGTCCATAAAATTGTTCAATAATTTTCAGTGACAATAATAGTACATTGTTTACCGGGTAGGAAAAGCTTAACATTCCTGGACGACTGTGAAGATTGCTAAGTCGAGGCGCAAGCCGAGACTTAGCAACACAGAGTCCAGGAATGTGGCTTTTCCTACGAGGTAAACATACTATTTTTCCGCAAATCGTTTAAAATTCGACAGATATTGATTGATTTAAAAAAAAAACTCGATAATTTTATTCCCAAATAAATGGTGCTTTGAAATTCCTAATAAAATTACTTGGGTTACTATGGAAACGTATTGAGGTTGAATTGTCAAACTTGACGCTTATAAATTTAATTGCTGGTGTTCTCGAAAGTAAAATGATAAGTGATGATGAAATTTCCATTCCTGGGACTCCTCCAGAGCTGGTTGAGGCAGTGAGTACTGCTTCATTAGAATTATTGCCAAAGAAATCAAGAGAAAAGTACGAAAATGCATACAGACGTTTTATGGATTATCCGCATGAGTAAAAATACGAGTTCTTTCTCAGAAAATGTTGTAATGGCATACTTCCTAGACCTTTGTTTAAAGATATAATCTTCAACATTATGGGCCAATTATTCAATGCTGAAGTCAACCCTTGCACTTAAACACAATGTAGATATATCTACATACTCAAAACTTCGTTCTTTATTGAAACGGCAAGCTCAAGGTTATAGGGCAAAGAAATCTACGATTTTAACGAAGGAAGAAATTGAAAAATTTATCCAGGAAGCTCCAGATAAAGAAAATTTAATGATTAAGGTAATTTACAAGGTTTTAATTTCTATTTAGATTATAGCTTTATTTATTTTTTAGGTGGCTGTAATATTTGGTATTTCTGGGACCTGTAGAATGGATGAGTTAGTCCGAATGACTGTACACGATATAGAAGACTTAGAATCTAAGCTTTTAATCAGCATACCTGATTCGAAAACCAACAAACCAAGATCATGTGTAATTAATCAGATCTACTTGAATGTTTATCGAAAGTATGTTTCGTTAAGACCAGAAAATATGAACAGTGACCGATTTTTCTTTAAATATCAAAGCGGAAAGGGTTGTAGACAAGTGGTAGGAATTCATCAATTTAGAAAAATGCCCAAAATAATTGCTACTTATTTGAACTTGGTAAATCCGACAGAATATACTGGTCACTGCTTTCGTCGGTCTTCTGCAACAATATTGGTTGACTCTGGTGCCGACATAACTAGTTTAAAGAGGCATGGCGGATGGAAGTCATCAAACGTTGCTGAAGGATATATCGAAGAATCGCTTAACAATAAGGTTGAGGTGGCAAATAAAATTTTCACAGTACAAAATATTCAACAAAATGACACTTCCACCCTGCATGTTGTCCAAAATGTTTCTCATAGTTCTAAGAGTGTTCCTCCAATGTTCAATAATTGTACTAACTGTCAAATTACTGTAAATATAACAAATTGATCTTAAAAATGTATTCAGCAATGACTTGATGTTTTCAAAATATAAATTAATTCCTTATAAGCAATGTGTTTTCTATCATTTATGTAGAACACTAACAACTGTACGGAAATATCATTTCCTTACAGTAAGGAAATGACATTTCCTTACAGTAAGGAAGTCCTGACTTTTTCTTCAAGAAATGTTGACAGGAATGTCAAAATTTCCTGGCGATTTGCGGAAAAGCATGTTTCTCAGTTTCCCCTATTTAATCTAACAGAAAATCAACAGATCAAAAATTTAAAAAGCGCTGTAATTATTTTAAAATCACGCACCGGATGTGAAGTCTAGTTTTTTTAGTTTAAAGAATTAATTTGTAAATTGTAATCACCGTATTTTACATCAGTAGTTGTTGTTATAATGTATAAAATTAACAAGAGCTCTATGGGTTACCAAGATACTGCAGCTTTAAAAATTATTTATAAATTTGGTTGTCTTACTGGCGTGTGTTATGACACTATGAATATTGTGAAATATTTGTACCATGGTATTTTAATGATAGCAATTTTTGTCACTGGTGTAGTTTCCGCTTATTTCTATCTTAAATATATACCAATTGCTCCAACTGGAACTATAGTTTTGCGGACTCTGTACACTGTAAATTCAATCAGTTTTTTTGTTTTTACTCATACGACACTTATAACACGCAGAACAAAATTGGTAATATTTAGGAAACTAATTTCAAATATGAACCAACACTTGGAGGAAAAGTATTTTATATCTAGAACTTTATTTACTGCAAAACTACTATTTTGGATTTTGGTTTTGATTGGTGTGCCAGTTTCTTTAATTTGGATAATTCCATATATAAAATTCATAAAGTCAATTTGTCTAATATTCTTTTGGCTAATGCAAAATTTTAAAATGATTGCTATAAGTGCCCTTGTTACGGAAACTTCGATAGTAGTCAACCAAAGACAAATGTATATTTTCGAGAAAATGCAGCTTTTGACACGTAGCAATATTTTAAGCGAAGGTGATGTACAAAAAACCATTAAAAATGTACTGAAGCTACACAAGGATATATTTTATATCACCGAGTATCTAAACTTTAGCTTTGGTGTACCGCTATTGTTAATATTTCTTTATGATATGGCTGAGCTTCTTACTGGACTGGACAACGTACTAAACGGGACATACAAGACAATGAAAACGGAGTTCGATCCGAAAGCCCAACTTTTTCATAGCATACATTATTTGTCAGTATTATTTGTAAGTATAGATAAAATATAAGTAGATAATATCTTCTTCTTAAAGTGCCCTCTCCTCAATGGAGGTTGGCTACTACAATTTTAAACTCTTCTCTATCTTCAGCTGTTCTTATTAGCTGTTCAAAATTTAGCCCTGCCCATTGTCGGATGTTTCTGAGCCACGATAGTCTTTTCCTTCCTAGGCCTCTCTTTCCCTCGATTTTTCCTTTCACTATAAGTTGGGCATATTGGTACTTATTATTTCTCAGTATGTGGCCTAGGTATGATGTTTTTTTAACTTTTACTGTGTTAAAAAGTTCTCTTTCCTTGCCTATTCTATGCAGCACTTCTTCGTTTGAGGTATGCGATGTCCATGAAATTTTGAGTATTCTCCGGTAGATCCACATTTCAAAGGCCTCCAATTTATTTACGGTTGATGTTTTAAGGGTCCACGTTTCAACTGCATATAGAAGAGTCGACCAGACGTAGCATTTTGATAAACGTAGTCGAATTTCGAGTTTTATTCGAGAATCACAAAGCAGTTTTTTTTATTTTTTCGAAAGATTTTCTGGCCTGTTCTATTCTCGATATCTTATTTCTAGATCAGGATTTAGGCTGCTATCGATCCAACATCCCAGGTACTTAAATCTATTGACCTGTTCTAAAATGTGCCCATTTATTGTGCAAGGTTGAGGTACGTTTTGGTTTTTTCGGATTGACATCACTTTGGTTTTTTTAATGTTTATTTTCATACCAAATTGCTCACAGGTCGAGTTGGTCTTGTCGATGAGTCGTTGTAGACCTAAGTCGGAATCCGCAATTAACACTGTATCATCGGCGTATCTGATACTGTTGATATTTACGCCATTCACATTGACTCCATCCTTGGAATCCTCCAATGTTTCTTTAAATAGAAACTCGGAGTAAAGATTAAACAGCAGAGGCGACAGAACACATCCTTGTCTATCTCCCCTCCTAATTTCTACTTCTGCGGATGTGGAACCTTCGATCCTAACTCTGGCTTTTGGTTCCAGTACAAGTTTTTTAAGAATTTGATGTCTTTTCCATCTAAACCGACTTCTTGCAAACGTTCTAATAGTAGGTCGTGTCTTACTCTATCAAATGCTTTTTCGAAGTCTATAAAGCATATAAATATATCTTTCTGTTGGTCGTAGCATTTTTGGGCGAGAACTAGTAAACTGAACAGGGCTTCTCTCGTTCCCATGCCGGCTCTGAATCCAAACTGATCGTCTCCGATGATTGTTTCGCACTTTCTATAGATACGATTATGTAGATTTTTAGTAGGACTTTTACTGCATGACTCATAAGGCTTATCAGACGGAACTCATTGCAGTGTTAGTTGTGGGTTTGGCTTTTTTGGTAGTGGGATGAATATTGACTCCAGCCAATCTTGGGGTATTTTACCTGTATCATAAATGCGATTGAATAAAAGGACAAATATTTCGATATTTTCTGCGCTGATTAATTTTAACGTTTCTGGGTATATTCCGTCTGGACCTGGGCTTTTATTTGTTTTGAGATGATTAATTGCATTTATGATTTCAGATTTCAGAATTGTTGGCCCTTCGTTGTTATTTTCCAATCTTGGTTCTTCTCGTATGTCGTGAAAAAAAATTTTAATATAGTTTTCCCATTCTTTCAGTTTATCTTCCGTTGATTCTAGCAGTTTGCCATCCGTGTTCAGCATGGTGTGAAAAGTCGTTCTCTTGATAGTCGATGTAATCTTTTACCTTTTTATGTAAATTAAAAAAATCGTGCCTTTGTTGCAGTTCTTCTATTTCAACGCATTTTGTTTCCAGCCATTTCTCTTTTGCTTCGGTTATTTTTTTTTCGAATTATTCTATTTAGTCTTTTGTATTCTCCGTCCTTGTCATTTTACCTTTAGATTCTCTTCGTTTGTTTATTAATTGTAAAATATCTTCTGTCATCCATTCCTGTTTGTTATTTCTAAGTGTTACTTTTAGATGTTTTTCCGTTACATTGTTCATTTGTTCTTTAATAGTTTTCCACAGAACGTTTATGTCATCGTACTCGCTAATTCTATTGTGGTCGATATTTCCTAAATTTTTGTTTAATTCTTTATTTACTGTCTGATGTATGGTGTCGTTTTTCAATAATTGGATGTCTAATAGTTGGTGTTGAGGTTTTTGTTTCTTTATTAGTTTCCATCTTGCGCGAACTTTTGCAAAAACAGGATTATGATCGGAATTGATGTCAGTTCCAGGATATGTTTTTGCACTGATGATTGCATTGTGATATCTTTTGTTGACCAATATGTAATCTATTTGGTTACGGATTACTCTGTTTTCATTGTGTTGTGGTTAAGTCCAAGTGTACAATCTGCCAGGTGTAATTTAAACCATGTATTTGTCGCTACCATGTTGTGTTGTTGGTAGAAGTCGGTCATTCTCTCTCCCCTGTCATTCCTTGCTCCAAGTCCGAAGTCTCCGATCAATCCAGAAACTTTTCCTCTACCAAACTTAGCATTAAAGTCACCTAAGATAAATGTTAGGTCTCGTTTTTTGGTCATCTTTATAAGTTTTTCTACTTTAGAATACCACGCTTCTAGCTCTTCTATTAGTAGATAATATACAGGATGATAAGTTTAAAATATCCAATCGTTAATATATTTATTAAGAACCAACCCTTAAGGCCGACACGTGCCAGGGTGCAAGGGGTGCGTGGCACTCGGGGGGCACTCGCTTGTGCTCAATCAAAAAACAATCAAAACGCCAAGCAAGCAAATGCAAAAAAATAACTGGGCAAATAGTTGCTATTAGAAGATCGCGCGGCCTTTACCTATGATGTATAGTCGTCTAGAAAGTATCCGGAAAAAAGAAGGTAGAATTATAATTTTACGGTATTTATTTCTATCACTTGAAATAAAATTTAAACAAATAATTCATCTCATTTACTTATACAACCTTCATTTAAATCTAAACATTTTTATGTTTAACTTTTCTTCTACTTTTGTATTTCGCTAGCCTTGTGTGGTGATTGCTATATATTTTCCTAGTACCAGGCCATGGTCGGATCCTACATTGGCGGAAGATAAAGTACGCACATCTATTATATTCTAGGGGTGTATTTGTCTGTCTGTTTTAATGTAGTCAATCCTAGAGTTACGTCCTCTTGTATCTGACCAGATGATCTTATGTTGTGTTGGGTGGTCAAAGTACGTGTTGTTAATTCGGAGGTTATTCATTACACAAAGTTCTAGAAGTCTTTCTCCGTTGTCGTTGAACGTTTATTCGTTAAATCTTTGTGTAACTCAGCTACAGGTATGTTGTCTACTTTGGCGTTTAGGTCGCCGAGAATTATTGTTTCAATACCGGCTATTATGGTGTCCAGTAGATCTTGGAGCTGTCCATAAAAAGCATCTGTGTCTTCCTTGTTTTTGTTGTTATCCGGTGCATATACGGGAATAATATTAACACATTCGCGACCAACCGTCACACATGTGTGACGGTGAAGTTTTCGTAAGGACTGCTGACACATATGTGTGACACCGAACTTACGTGATGAAATGTAAATGAAATGTACCACGGTTGTTACCACGGATGTTACCACGGTTTATCACAGTGGGTCTAAATTTGGCCACAGTCTACCTAAACAATCCTTCTTTCACACACTATGGCTGGGTTGTGATTTGGACGTTTAAAAAAAGAAGAAATAACCTGTAAATTTATGGAACTTAAATTTATAGAATGTAAACGTCGAATACGAAAAGTATCGTAATTGTGTATAATTTAGAAAGGTAATATAAAAATGTAACTTATTTATACACCGTGTAATAACTTATTATTTATTTTAGACGTATTAACAATGTCAAAACGACATCTAAGTACACGAGACCTTCATATTAGAGGCCGAGATGGCTAGTAGGGAAGTTAGTGAGTACAGAAATGCCGAAAATATTGAATATGAATTCGAGGAGGACCATAATGATGAAATGTTTTATTCTAGTGGAAGTGAATATTCTCCTTCTCATTCTGGAAGAGAGACTGAGGATACTGAGCAATGATGGGGGAGAGTCGAGCAATGACGGCGGTGAGTTGAGTAATGATGAGGGCGAAGCGAATGATGCAAATGAAAATGTGGTACAAGAAAATGATGAGGCGGACTGGCTTGATGTAGAGGAAAATATTGAGATACATCAGTTTACTGAACAAGAAAATATAAAAGTAGAAATTCCTGTTGATGCAACACCTATACAATATTTTTCATTACTATTTGATGAAGAGCTTTTGATAAAAATCGTAGAGTGGACAAATCTCAGAGCTGCTTCACGCAAAGAAAACCCTACTTTAAAAAAATATTCCTTTTTAAGACGCTGGATGGATATAAATATTGACGTCTTAAAAAAATTTTTGGCTCTCTGCATATTAATGGGAAACATTAAACTCCCCTCCTTACGTTTATACTGGAGCACAGATCCACTATATCACTTTTCAATATTTGGAAAAACTATGCCCAGATCAAAGTTTGAAGCTATTTTTCAAAATATTTGTTTTTACAAGGCGGAAGACGTAGAAGTTCAAGATCGACTTTACAAAATTAAAAACGTTACGAGTCATATTATAAATAATATCTCTAAAGTTTACTATCCAGGAGAGAACTTAAGTCTTGACGAAGCCTTCTTACTGTGGAGAGGGCTGGTTAATATTCCGACAGTATATGCCAAAAAAAACTAGTAAATATGGAATAAAAATTTATGAGATTACTAGCTCTGATGGATTTTTACTAAATTTCCTAATCTACAGCGGCAAGGGAACAGTAGTAAATGAAAATGGGCATGCGTTTGAAGTAGTTCACAGACTTGTTACTGAATATTTAGAGAAGGGGCACACTATCTACATGGACAATTATTACAACAGTTATGAGCTTGCCAAGGTTTTACATGAAAAGAAGACCTACGTTTGTGAAACGTTAAGAAAAAATAGAAAAAGTAACCCAAGAGTGTTATTACAAAAAAATTAAAGAAAGGAGAAGTCGTATGGCAAGGAAGAGGTCCAATCATAGTATTAAAATGGAAAGATAAGAGAAATGTAATAATGATTTCATCCAAGCATGGTTCCGAAATCGTTGAAGTTGAAAATCGTAGAGGCCAGAAAAAGTTTGAAGCCAGTAATGATTCGTGACTACAATTCCTTTATGTCGGGAATTGACAGAATTGACCAGATGACTTCATATTATGGCACACCACGAAAAACTCTGAGATGGTACATGAAAGTTTTCTTTCACTTACTAGATATTTGCATGTGGAATGGCAACTGGTTGTTGAATAAAAATAGGAACACGTCAAAGAAAACAAGAATGTCGTACCTTCAGTTTAGAGAGGAAGTGATCAAACATTTACTGGGACAAACAGAACGGCCAAGCAGAAAAAAGTTGTTGCGGCACACAACTTGAAAAAAGAAAATAAGCGGAAAAGATGTCGACAGTGCAGTGCAACCAAGAAAAGGGCTGTCACCTGGTACACATGTCAGGAATGTAAGGGGAGTGATGGACAGCCCATTGGGTTATGTGTTACACCCTGTTTTGCTGAGTGGTACAGAAAAGACAATTAAACTTATACAATATGTTTTATTTTTTATTGGAAGTAATTTTTAGTTTTGTTAATATTGAATAAATAAATGATTTTTTATAAGTAGTAGCTAAAATGTTTATGTCACATATTTGTGACACTTGGGTTATGTTCAAATTTTCATTACTATAGACCAGTGTCACATATGTGTGACATTATCCAAAACATTTTTTTTATAATCCTTGTTCAATTATAATACTCCTCCCCAAAAATGGTGGATTTGGCATGTTTCTTTCATGTTTAACCAAAATCAGTTTGACTGGACAGACCTAAAAATAGGTTGGTCGCGAATGTGTTAAGTATCGTCTGGTGAAGGGCAAGGCAAACCAGCATCATGTGTTCGTTAATGTATCTTATTTCTTGAATATTGTTACTATATTTATTGTGGCATTAAAAGGCCTACTCCTGCTTGAGCTCGTTTGTTTTTATCTACTCCGCTTTACAGTAATATAAATTTGTTTCTATTGAGACTTCCTTTCCCTTTCTTTTTTGTTTCGTTCAGGGCACATATATCAATTTTATGGAGCTCCAATTCTTGCACAACTTCCTGTTCCCGTTCGTTTCACGTTGCGATGTTCCAAGTGCCAATTCGTAGATTATTTGGTCTCTTTTTCCTTTTTTTTTGCGTGGTTCGTCATCTGTGTATCCGTGCAATTCCGAGACTTCTGTTCGGTTCTATGAGCATTGATTTTTTTGACAGTAGGTAGGCTGCTAACCTTGCTCACAACCCCCTTTTCGGAGAACCATTTCTCCCTTCCTCGTCAGCCCTAACCCTGCCTTCCATTGGAGTTGGTCACCCAATATCCAGCAAAGTTGCTCAGGTTTTCCAGGGTTCACCCGTGCAGCCCAAGCCGCACTTCGTGGAGGTGAGGGTAGGGATTGAGTAGGAGAGGCTAGAGAATGCTAACTAGAAACAGCATCTTATATTGCGCTTCATTACCCTTTGAACCACCAACCGTACAGCTGATATATAAAAAACAACTTTTGCTTGCCAAATATTTATTAAATGAAATGAGGTTGAATGCTCGAATAAATGAACTTTGAAAATAAGGCTATTATCGAGCACAAGTTAATTAAATCTAGCCCAAGTACTTTCGCTTAAAATAGCATCTTCAGGGGCATTTCGTCAAAATAAGAACTATCCGGCAAGCGTAGATTGTGGAAATATTAAAAATAACATAAATTATACAAAACACTACACTAAAACGAGGACAAACAGTTTTAAAATTACTTCTACGCTACATTCAGATACTGACAGAGAATGTAGCGTAGAAGTAATTTTAAACTGTTTGTCCTCGTTTTAGTGTAGTGTTTTGTATAATTTATGTTATTTTTAATATTTCCACAATCTACGCTTGCCGGATAGTTCTTATTTTGACGAAATGCCCCTGAAGATGCTATTTTAAGCGAAAGTACTTGGGCTAGATTTAATTAACTTGTGCTCGATAATAGCCTTATTTTCAAAGTTCAAATATTTATTACCCTAATTTCCCCTACTAAATATGACAGAAAATCGACGCTTGATAAAACTTTTAAAACACTGCATTCGTTTTGAAATCACGCAAAGTTTATATAAGCCTAATTTTTTCATTTTAACAAATTATTTTGTATAATTATCACCGTATTATCAAGTAGTTGTATAATGTACAAAATCAACAGAAGCCCTATGGCTCACCAGGACACTGTGGCTTTAAAAATTATCTATAAATTTGGTAGCCTCGTTGGTGTTTGTTCTGAGACAATGAATATTGACAAATACTTGTACCAGGGTATTTTTCTGATAGCAATTGTTGTAACGGGAGTAATAACTACTTATCGGTCTCTGTGTGATATACCAATTGCTCCAATCGGAACTATAGTTTTGCGGTTTTTGCGTGCTGGAAATTCGGTCAGTTTTTTCATTTGTACCTATACTACCCTTATAAGACATAGAAAAAAAATTAATAATATTTTGGAAACTATTGTCAAATATGAATCGACATTTGGAAAAAAAGTATTTTATATCTAGAACACAATTTATCACAAAACTTCTATTATGGATTTTGGTTTCTCTTGGTGCGCCTGCAGCTTCAATTTGGATATTTCCATACATGGGGCTAAATTCAGTTGCACCGCAATTTTTTTGGCAAACGCAAAATTTAAAAATGGTTGCTGTAAGTGCCGTTGTTACGGAAACTTCAATAGTAGTGAATCAAAGACAAATATATATTTTCGACAAAATGCACCTTTTGAGTCGAAATGATCTTTTGAGCGAAAGTCACATGGAAAAAACCCTTAACAAAGTACTGAAGCTACACAAAGATATATTTTATATGATCCAGTACCTTAACTTTAGCTTTGGTGTACCGCTTTTGTTAATATTTCTTTGGGATATAAGTGAGTTGCTTTCTGAAATTGACAACATACTAAACGTGACATACAAGAAAATGGTAACGAAGTTAGATCCACAAGCACAACTTTTTCATACCATAACTTATTTGTCAGTATTATTTGTAAGTATTGATAAATTATAAGTAGATTTTTTTTTGAACCTATTCTCCATCCTTCCATTGTTGGATATAGGTCTCACCCATGTCCTCTCAATATTTCCCTATCTTGAGCTGTTCTCTGCCATGTGGGACCTCCTTGTTTCCTGATGTCATCTTTCCACCTCATCTGTGGTCTGCTTCTTAATCTCTTTGCATTGTATGGACGCCACTTTTCGATGGCATTGTTCCATCGTCCGTCTTGGAGACGTTCATTGTGTCCAGCCCATTTCCATTTCAGTTTTGCTGTTTGTTCTATCGCGTCTACTGTCTCTGTTCTGGTTCTGATCCACTAGTTACGTTTTCTATCTCTAAGTGATACACCCAACATTTGTCTCTCCATCGCTCTTTGTGCCTTCCTTATCCTATCCAAATTGGCCTGTGTAAATGTCCATGTCTGTGCTCCGTAGGTGAGCACCGGTATTATACAGGAGTTATATACCTTGCTTCGTAAGTATAGAGGGATTGTTTGATTTTTTAGAACGTAAGAAAGTTTGCCGAACGCTGCCCATCCCATTCTTACTCGCCTCGATATTTCGGCTGTTTGATTTTCTCTATTAGCTCTGATTGCTTGTCCTAGATAGATATACTCATTAACCTGTTCTATTTTTTCTGTTTTTATTTTTATTGCCTCTTGGTCTTCCGTGTTTGGCATTACTTTTGTTTTGTTGAAGTTAATTTTTAGGCCTTTTTGCAGTGATTTTCCATGAAGTTCATTCAGCATTAATTCCAGTTCTTGTCGTTCCGAGGAGATCAGGAGTATATCATCCGCATATCTAAGCTGATTTAGGTATTTTCCGTTAATAAATATTCCTCTGTTTTCCCAATCTGTTGATTTTATTATGTCTTCGAGGGTCAAGGTAAACAGTTTAGGTGAAATTATATCGCCTTGTCGGACTCCTTGTTTAACTTTTATATTATCCGTTATTAATTTGTCGTCCAGAATTACGGTCATGGTTGCGTTTTGGTAAATATCATGTATCAATTGTCGGTATCTTGAATCTATTCTACTATTGACCAGAGCTTCTTCAACCGCCGAGTGTTCAATGCTGTCGAAAGCCTTTTCATAATCTACGAATGCTAAGTACAGAGGAAGGTTGTATTCATTGGTTTTCTCAATTAAGATTTTAAGCGCATGTAGATGGTCGATTGTGCTGTATCCTTTCCTGAATCCGGCCTGTTCCACTGGTTGGTAGTGATCAAGTTTATAGTTGTGTATTATGAGTAGTGAATATGAGTGTATTATCTACTTATAACCTATAAACTATAAGTAGATAATACACTCATATTCTTATCAAAGAAAAGAACTAAACGTGTCAATATATTAAAGCAATTAATTAACCATACAGAAGATGCTAAAAACTTAAAAATGCCTTAAGAGTTTGGAACTATTTTTTAGTTATAAAATGCTGAAGATTAGGCAATAATCTACAAATATTTATCTATCTATATAAGGATCTTTACAGCTGTCGCTGCCTTCCTTCTTTGAGTCAACATTTCTAGTCCTTTCTGTTCTGTCATTCTCCATCTCTAAGGTCTCGTCTTTCCATGGTCTTGTCCACTTCACCCCTCCATGATCTTCGGGTCTTTTTCCTCCTTTCTATTGGTCTTCAATCCGAAATCTTTGCTATTCACCTTGTATGATCTGTTTTTCTCATATGCCCATAGCAAATTAAACGTTTTTCTTTGATGTAGCTGAGTATGTCTTGTTCTACTGCCATTCTTCATTTTATCTCCTCATTTCTGATGCGATCTATTTTTGTCACTCTGCAGCTTCTTCTCATAAACTAATTTTTTTCTTTTTTGGCGATATTTTAACTTAAAATGATCTGGAAACAATAGTGAATTCCTATTTCATATTTACTTTCATAGCTGTATTAATATTAAGATTAAAGATTTTGTACACCTCTGTATATGGGAGTCTGGTGTAAATTGTAAGTTCCAGGCACACATGTTTGTATTTCATCATAAAAGTACATTTTAGTTGCGTCACAAATTATTGATTTTGCCGTTCAAAACTCAACTTGAAAATATTTTAAGGTAAAACCAATCTTTTTTAACATCTTTAATTTCGTGTACTGTAACTTACCTTTTCTACGAAGGGCATAATGTATACAAAAATCATCTTTATTATTTATAGGTTAACTTGGTGTCGATTGTAACACACACTGCGGTGCCGTTTGTAACATGTTACAATTAACACCCATTATATTCTTTTTTAATAGAGTTCTTTATTTTCTGGATCGACGAAAAATGATGAAGCCAAGGCCAAAAAAAACGGAAAGGGGTTAACGCCAAAAGTTGTTAATGACAAAGCAGCTAGGAAGATATTAGATACTAACCAATCTGTTAGAAAAGTGGCTAAAGATTATGGTATCACAACCTCGAGTTGGATACAATCCTCACAACAGATACGTACAAACGTAAAGTTCAGCTTGAACATAATCCAAAGAAAAAATCTTTGCCATTGAAGAAAAATATCAAAATGAGAAGAGCACCCCTGAAAGCAACCGAAAAAGATTCTTCTGAGCTTTCCGATGAGGAAGTTTTGTGCTTGTTATGCGGTGGTCCATATTCATCAAGCTTCGAAGATTGGTTACAATGTCGAGAATGTAAGCACTGAAACATTTAAATTGTACAAACAAAAGCCAATTCTATATTTGCTTCAATTGTAAATCAGACAGTGATTAGTTTTTTCTCTGTAAAATATGTTACCAGAATTTGTTATTGTTTTTATTTCTAATGCTTATACATATCTATTATTTTCTGTCATTGTAATATGAAATATATTTTTTACTACTTCCTATTTAATTTATTTTTACTGTATACTATAGGTTAATATCTGTTACAATCAACACCAGCTCTGTTACTATTGACACCAATAAGGTGTCAATTGTAACGAATCAGGTAACCTGACACAAAGGGTCATAATTTCATTTCTGTAATACTTAAGCACCTTTTGAACCAAAGATACTGTGTAATAGAGTCCCTAGTACAGGTTAGAATAAATTAAAAATTTAACAAAGGTCAACTTAGTCAAAAAAAAAACAATTTGTGACATTTTTGTTACAACCGACACCAGTCCCCCCTACTTCAATTCCCCCTATTTGTAATTGCATTGACCAAGCTGTCCATCTACTCCACTCTACCCTGTCTGTAAATTACACAATTCCTAATTTTAAAATATTCCACTTCAAACCTCTGCGCTCTACATTCAAATCACGCACATGATAATAATACAGTTTTTTAGTTTGAATATTTATTATTAATGTATACAAGCTTGTAGTAAAAAATGTATAAAACTTACGAAAGATCTTTTGCTCATCGAGATATCAGAATGTTAAAAATTATTTACAAATTAGGATTTATCATTGGTATGTTTCCTGGGTTGAAGGATGTTAAGAACTACTTGTGTCAAGGTATTCTCAAACCAGCGATTTTTGTCTTGGGGATTTACGTAGCTTGTGCATATTTGAGTTATATTAAATACGGTTCAACTGAATCTATATTTTTAAGGTGTTTACATGGGGGAATGTATAACATTTGGTATATTTTCACCTCTTTTAGTTTTATAATACATAAAAAAGATTGGATTATCTTTTGGAAATTGTTTTCAAAGATGGATCAACATGTAGATAAAAGATTTTACGTTTCTAAAACAATGTTTTTGGCGAAACTTCTATTTTGGTTGCTTGTTTGTGTAGTTGTATTGATATCCACAGATATAGTTGTTCGGCATATAGGATTGAGTATGCTTGCTCAAGTAACGTTTTGGTTAGTAGTAAACTTCCAAATGATTATTGTAAGTGCATTGGTTACGGAATCAGCAAGAGTATTAAATAAAAGGCAAATAGTTCTTCACGATAAAATTTACAAATTCAAACAAAACGATTTTGTGAGTGCAACAGATGCCCAGAATACAGTTAAATATATACTGAAGGTTCATAAAAATATATATTGCATTGTTCAACACCTTAACTGTAACTTTCGTTTGCCACTTTCGTTAGTATTTCTGTGCCTTATGACTGAGCTGCTCACTGATCTGGACAACTTTTTAACGTTAAAATATAAGAAAAAGGCTTTGCTCTTCAATTCTGATGAGATCTTTTTCCATGCAGTAATTTATTTGTCAGCGTTGTGTGTAAGTATAAAATGCAAAAAAAAAACAAGCATTCACAGATTTAACATCCAAGCCTAGGCGAACATACACTTGCATTGTTTAATAAGTGTTTTTATTTTAAAATTTTTAGAGAGATTTATAGAGGGATCACAGTGATTGTTACTATAGGCCGACTATACTCAAAAGTACTACGAAACCTGATGGAAAATGATATTAAAGACAAACAACCAGAAGAAGAAGCGAAATTTAGGGCCTAACGCTCCGCTATGGATAATATTTATACATTAAAAATTGCAATGTAAAAACGAGTGCAGAGAAATAAAGAAACCCATATAGAATGAAAAAGACAGCAAATATTTGATTTCACGCAAACAGCGACTATGTATCTGTTGATACGTATTTCGACCTAATAGGTCTCATCAGAACAGTTATTCATAGGTGTTCCTAACGTAAAAAATCAATATTTTCTGTCTTTTAAGAAGCAACACTAAAATGGCTTCAATACGGACGCAATAACGGCATCTAATAATAAAATCCGTAAAATAGTTTCGAAACACAATTCAGATTTCTGCTTATAATCTGAGCCTTCTAAAAATTGCAAGGCAAACAGACGTTGATAAAAGATGTTAACAGGATTTCTGCTTAGTTGTAAAGACATGTCGTGGAATGCAAATTTTAGATTCCCCATGTCCCTTTTACGTCACACCAGTACCTTAAATTGTGTCGATTTACACTTCCACACAGTGTAAAAGTTGCTTCATCGGAAAAACATATTCTATTAACGAAATTTTAATAGTTTTCAATTTTATCCATCATTACCTCAGTAAACTCTAATCTACGACCAAAGTCATCTTCACTTAATTCTTGTAATAAGTTAATTTTGTATGATTTAAATTTATTTTTACGTAATAAACGTAAGACTGAAGAATGACCTACATAATGTACTTGTGCAACCCTGCCTGGGGATGTATGTGGATCTTCAACAAAACTTTGCTTATATCTGAAGTTTTGTTGTCATTGATAACTCGTTTCGGTCAACCTGATCGGTATCTATCTTTTACTTCTCCAGATTCCTCAAATCGCCTTACAGTTTTTTGTACCGTCGTCTTATAAATACGAGAACGGTTTAGAGGACGACATTTTAGAGAAGCAATTTAAATTGCAGAAATTTTTATTGAACCACAACTACTGTCAATTATAGTTCATAATTTAAATGGTGAACAAATGTCAAAATCACAGCATTCTCCATTTAAATATTTAAGTTTATTAAAATCTACATATTTTGCACTGTTTTATGTATTTAAGATCCTTCAGACTACATAAAATCAAGTGAACATATGGTTGAACTCGTATTGAATAGCTGAACTCGTGTGAAATTCACACTGAATGCGTGAAAACCATACTCAAAGACCACAAAAATTAAATGTATGGTCAGATATAGTAGTTACTTATTCAATTGGGTCATTTTTTGTCGAAAGAAATTTAACGTCAGATAGTTGGTGTAAATGTTCGGCGATATTTAGATGAGATATTTCCTGGACGATAAATTGGTAGACAAGGTAGAATTGAATGGCCTCCACGTTCACCCGATTTTAATCCAAAGATTATTTTTATTGGGGATACTTGAAAAATTCAGTTTACAAAACTTAACCAGCAAGTCTTGCAGAGCTAAGTTTACATAATCCCTTTTTCTGGAAAACACACTTGGCAGATTAGAACGTCTTCAGCAGAAGAAAGGCTTTTATATATTTATATATATATATATATATATATATATATATATATATATATTATATACGTCTTCATATCAAGGCGAGATCCGATTAAATCGAGGACAACCCGAGATCCACCAATAGGAAATTAATTAATGGAGTATATTGTTCATAACTATCTTTATAATTAACATATTAATCATGGCACACTTAAAGGGGAAAAGATTTTTGAACTTAAATTTTTCTGATAAATTTACAACAAAATGAGATCCGTAGCTGAAAAGGGAAGGGGAAGACTTATATACGAAATTTTAGATATTTACAGATCAACGCGAGATCAGACACTGTTGCCAGCTCTAAAGAGTATTAGTCGAGCGACCGGAGCTCGTAGTGTATTGCATATTTCCTACTCAAACAGTAAAGTAATTTGCGGTTATGGTGTTTTGTATTTTAAAAATATTGCAAGGGCAGCGGTCAGTTGAAGTAGTAAAACAAAATTCAAAGATAACAGAAGCTAAGTAATGATTATAATTTTTATGTATATTATTAAATAATTCAACATAAACTTTATAAACCGAATTACTAAAATGCTCTTTTATTGAATTTGTGAAATCTATTCTCAAAGCTCTTTTTGTTTATTATTTATGTACAAAATTAAAAAGGGGAAATTATTTAAACTAAACAGTTTATCTGTATAACAAAAGCTATCATTTTAACATTCTAATCGTGTTTTAACATAAAAGTATTAGTTTTGTACAAGAGTAAATACAATTCCATACTGAAGAGTAAATAGACTGGAAAATGCTTCTAGAATAGATTTTGGTGGGCACTTTGTTGCTAAAATGCAAAACCTATTTTTATTCGTTTCTAATATCTTTCTAATGCAAAATCACTTGGTCGTCCAAAAATCGTAGCGTGAGGGGAGTGGTGGGGAGCCTTACAAAAAAGTGCTAATTTGTTTTTCGTCCTTTTTCGGATCTACGATACCCGAAAATTCATTCTTCAAATTTGCATATCGATCCGGACATTAGAAATATTTTTATTTTATTTATAAAAATACGTCAAACCATTGTTGTATACGGAGTGCCTTCATACAAAATGACTTACAATGAGTCTGAAAACCCATATTTTTAAAATCGTTTTTCCTCGCTCTACCCCGAAAAATATTGGGTCTAGCAAAAAATGGCTTTCTATAAAAGTTATAGACCAAACATTAGAGAACATGTCGATTTGTTTAGAATGTCGATTGGATAAATAGTTTAAGAAAAAATTAAATAAATCGAAAGGCATGTCACGACGCACAGTGGCAAACGCAGAGATGCGAGAAAGGGCAAGATTCATAATCTGAAGTCAACCTCAAATCGACTTTAGTAGTAGCGATGTTGTTAGGGTCGATTTTACATTGAAATTGTGTTGTGTTGTATATTCGATTGCGAAAGTGCATCATTGTGCATTATTTTTTACTAATAGCACGAAATCCACTGAGGTGAGATTTTTAATATTAGAAGTTTTAAATTATTTTAAAGAACAGCAGCAGGTATGACAGTGAACTTGAGTCAAAAATCAGATTACGGCATGTTTCTTTCCGTAAAGTCCATTTCCATTTTCGTTTGCTGAAAGAAGCGGAAACTGGAGAATACATTTTTGTTCTAGTTTTAGAAAAATGTACCCCTACTTCTTTGCATTTGACCATGTGAACTATTCTTTTTGGGGATCATTACATTTGTTGGACATGTACAAACTTGCTGATAAGGCTCCAGAATTGCATGAAGACTTTATAAGAAAAAATTTTGTTGTGAAAAGTTTGAACAGAAACTTTAACCAACTATTTGTAGATCCAGCTTGAAACATATAAATACAAACTCAAAAGATGCAGGAGGAATCGTGAGATTGATTAAAACCAGCACCAAACTAGACGAATGGTTGTTAAGCTACAATATGATTGGCATGATGGTAGATGAATTTCGTGCATCATGAGATCTAAGCAACCACTCAACTCAAAACGTAGACAATGGAAAAAAAACGGATGAAAATTGACGAATATTCTGTACAAAAACTACATGATCAGTTTTTTACGATTTAATGTATTTTTCAAAAGCGTAGATCGTCTTCTCGTATTTTCAGCTAATAAGATTGCATCGCCAAATGTTCAAATACCCTTACTAAATATACAAAAAAATGGAGAAGAGCTTAGCGAAATTTCTTCTTGCTGTTAGAACTTCCAATTTTTATCAGAATACAAGAAGTACTTTCAACATTTCCAACACTATAAAACTGTCTCTGAAGAGAAAAAAATTATTCATGCTGAGCAAGAGCTTTTATAAAAAATACTAACAACCAAGCAATTGAAAGTAACATAAATATTATAAGAATATTTTCAAATATGAATTTACAGCATATCCAATGTCACTTGTACCTGTAGGAGTTTTATCGATACCATCAAATAAATCTGCCTTAGGTTCTATAATAGGACAGTTTACAGTTATGTCTAAATATCTACCATTACCATTATAAAGTAACAAAAGTGTCACATACTTAAAGGTATGAGTTTAATCCAAGCCGTTGGCAAACCCTCCAACTGCAAATCATTTGGCGACTATGCAAGAATTTTAAAATCAATAGTGTTCAAGAACCTCTACAACCCTAAAAGGATTGGTTTTGTATTTGACCAGTACTAACAATCTTTGTAATGGTCCATATAAACTTTCTCCTACTTCAGACAGTATAATATATAATATTCGTGTACGTACTCATCCAAACGAAGGTATGAGTATGTAGTGTGACACCAAGACTTTGACTCCCGAATCTGTTGCTAACTGGCTGGAGTAAAGAAAATGTAGAGCTGTTACCAGTTTTAAGCACGGAATCCAAGTTGAAGAAACATACATACATATACTATAGTCCTAATAGGTGTAAAAGATGAGTTTATTTTTACCTTTTTGTGACGAATAATTATTATATTGGTTTTTTTCTAATTGTAAGACTGTACAGGGGCTCCAATGCTCATGTAAACGGAAACGAGCTCAAATTCATTGGTTCTTGTAAATATATTATGGCCCAAGTGAAATGTTACAAAAAAGGTGATAAACGTGAACAATTTTAACCATAGACAGTGTTACTTCTTTTTATAGTAATGAAGAGTCTAACATAGAGTAAGATAACTAACACAAGATAATAATTAAGAAATAGGTACATAGATTTAATTGTTTTTATTACTATCCTTTGTTCTTGAACGTGAAATTTGCTGTCAGGGAAAAACCGTTGCAATTTTAGATGTTTTATATATCACAAGCTTTTGAATTTTAACGCCGCTACAACCTCCTTAATAAGCTTTATATAATACTAGATAATAATGTATGAAAATTTTTGGGACAAACCCCGATGTACCAAGTCACCTAGGAATCGAACACAGAAAGAGTCCCACAGGTCAATCCTTTTGATAACGTGGGTATCTGGGATGAGTGAATTTTCCCCTACGAGGGAGTGCGAGCTGTACTTATAGCTAAATTTGGATTTTCTTCAGTAAACGAATTTAAAGGAAATATAAAGTTAATTTGTTTATAAAGCTATAGCTCGTAAACTATTTGACGTACAGTGTCCAAGTTTAGCATAAATGAACTACATATATTGAAAAATATTCCCGTGGAATCTTAATATAGTACGTGAACAGCATAGTTGGTTCCTTAATTATAAATGGTATGCAAAACAGATTTGTGTTTGTAACTCTCATTCAAATTGAACGCGGTTAGGTTTATTTTGTAGGTCTTTTAAAAGCGATTAAAATAAGTTTTTGACATTTTTTGTAAAACAAACAGTGGAGAAGATATGCGAAGAAAAATTGTAAAAAAATAATACTACAAATAAACAATGTCTCCGAAATTTTTTAGACTTCGAGTACTTACCAACGTGTTCTACATAATTTTATCTAAAAAATTACTTAAAATCATCTAACTCTTAAAAATGTCATCAAAACGACGATTTTGAAGCTCTTCCCACTGGTTAAAGAAGCTATTATAGATTCACACAAAAGTTGTGTATTTTCAACTCTAAATTTCTAATTTAATTAATTATTCTAATTTTATATCTATATCCATAATAGTTCTAATCTAATTTCAAAATGTTTATTTAAATAAAAATGAAGGGTTCCAGTTGAAAATTCAAAGTTGCTACACCCACCGCGTTCGCAGGGAGAATAAGAACCCTGCTATTGCATAAGTACCTATATAGATTTTGAATAACCATTAAAAAAGAATTCCTAAGTTTTTTCGATACAACGTCTAGTTCTCGAGATATTTGACAATCGCCTTTCTGGACAGAGCTCTTTAATAATGTAAATAATATTATTCAAACCGGAAATAAGCCGAAGGGAGTGAGAGGTCTGACTGTAAAATTCATTTGCGATGTTGCCAAATTTACCGGATCTCGGGTTGTCTACAAAATGTATATTTAGCATATACACAACGGATCGCTCGCACTGCCTCTACAGCGGATTTAGTGGAACTACTGCAATATAAAATTCACCAAAAGGGGTGCAAAATGAGGTCCAGACAAAAATCGATTTCTTTGTACCCCCATCATTGTTACATCGAGATGTCACTATATACACGTGAATACAAGGTGAGATCCAAAATCGGATCTCGCCTTGCAAAACGGATCTCATTTTGTATAGCTTATGATACAAACGGATCTCGCCTTGATATGAAGACATATATATATATATATATATATATATATATATTATATATAATATTATAGTATACAAAGGTTTAAAAAAATAATCAAGGTCTTTGTACAGCAAAGTAGGTTCAGCTTAAACATAATCCAAAGATAAAATCTTTGCCAGCTTTTCCATTGAAGAAAAATATCAAAAAGAGAAGAGCACCCCTGGAAGCAACCGAAAAAGATTTTTCTGAGAAGAAGAGAGGAAGAGGAAGTTTTGTGCTTGGTATGCGGTGGTCCATATTCATCAAGCTTCGAAGATTGGTAACAATGTCGAGAATGTAAGCACTGGGCACATTTAAACTGTACAAACAAAAGCCCATTTTCCATTTGCTTCAATTGTAAATCTGGCGCAGTGATTAATTTTTTCTCTGTAAAAATATGTTACCAGAATGTATTTATTTTTTTAATGCTTACACATTATTTTCTGTCATTGTAATATGAAATACATATTTTACTACTTCCTATTCAATTTATTTTACTGTATACTATAGGTTAATGTCTGTTACAATCAACACCAGCAGGTAAACCCTGTGTTATGTTGATATCAATAGTAGCCAAAAAACGATACGCGTCGTACTCTGTCTTTCATTTCAAGGTGTCAATTGTCGTTTTTTATCAACTTATTTGTAGCTGTGGCATCGCTTCTATTCAACACCTTCAGACACGTTGTTTTAGAGAAAGACATACGTCGCTTGATAATTGGAGGCATTGGTTAGAAAGAGATACAACTAATCGGTAAAAGCGTTCAAAATTTAGGTTAGAGTTAGAGGTTTGTTTATATGTAAACATCTTGTCGTATACCGTATAACCGTATTCTATAAATCTTATTTTTTTTTGGTATTTTTCACTTCAATGGACTTAGGAAATTTGATTTTATTTGCAAATGTCTCAATAATGTCTTCAATTATTTCAACAATTCCCCTTTTGGTAGCTATCAGTAGCAAGAGATTGGAGGGTACCAAAAAACTTTATTGCAACTGGAATTGCCACAACATTATTATAGATAACCATATTTTGCATGATTCCACTTAATATATCTCTTACTATATCTTTGGTTAAACGATACAATCCTTTAAACTGAAAATCTGTTAGTTCATTGAAAGGATCACTTTCATCTCTAAGTAAACGCCTATTAATATTAAAGTTTCTTAATACACTTAGCCCCTCCTCATTCCCAAAAACTAATACGTTCATATTGTTCACAGGCAACATTATCACTCAGTATACCTTACCTACTAAATAAACTACTTTTAACATAAATTAAATTGCAAAATACTTAGTAACACCAACACGAAAATGCCACACTAAATTATAAAGTGTAAAATTAAAAATGTTGCATTGTAATTGGATATAATTTTTTTAATAAAAAACCTGTAACCAATAACAATATACTTTTACAAAGGGAATCTTGAATCTGTATATATATCTTAACTATTGCCACTATTAGAAAAACAAATAACAATGAATGTTTTTGGAGTGAACAATAAGATCTCGATAATATCCGAAGCAAAAGCGACACTGACACAGAGTACCAAAATAATGGGATGTAGTAATGAAAGTCGCAATGAAATATCCGTTTCTACATGTTGCAGGCAACATGACACAGGGTTCCACAGCAGCTCTGTTACTATTGAGATATCAATTGTAACGCATCAGGTAACCTGGCACAAAGGGTCATAATTTCATTTCTGTAATACTCAAGCACCTTTTGAACCAAAGATACTGTGTAATAGAGTCCCTAGTACAGGTTAGAATAAATTAGAAATTTTAACAAAGCTCAACTTAGTAAAAAAATTCAATTTGTGACATTTGTTACAACCGACACCAGTTTCCCCTACTTCAATCCCCCCTATTTGTAATTGCATCGCCCAAGCTGTGCATCTACTCCACTCTACCATGTCTGTTTGTAAATCACACAAATTCTAATTTTAAAATATTCCACTTGGAACCTCTGCGCGCTACAATTCAAATCACGCACATGATAATACTCCAGTTTTTTAGTTTCGATATTTATTATTAATATATACAAGCTTGTAGTAAAATGTATAAAACTTACGAAAGATCTTTCGCTCATCGAGATATTAGAATTTTAAAAATTATTTATAAATTGGGATATATCATTGGTATGTTTCCTGGGTCGAAGGATGTTAAGAACTACTTCTGCCAAGGTATTTTCAAACCAGCGCTTTTTGTCTTGGGAATGTACGTAGCTTGTGCATATTTGAGTTATATTAAATACGGTTCAATTGGATCTATATTTCTCCGGTGTTTACACGTTGGAATGTATAACATTTGGTATATTTTCACCTCTTTTAGTTTTATCATACATAAAAAAGATTGGATTATCTTTTGGAAATTGTTTTCGAAGATGGATCAATATGTAGATAAAAAATTTTACGTTTCTAAGACAATATTTTTGACAAAACTTATATGTTGGTTGCTGGTTTTTGTAGCTGTAGTGATTTCTCACAGCCAAATTTGTTCCGCATATAGGATTGAGTATACTTGCTCAAATATCGTTTTGGTTAGTAGTAAACTTCCAAATGATTATTGTAAGTGCGTTGGTTACGGAATCAGCAATAGTATTAAATAAAAGGCAAATAGTTCTTTACGATAAAATTCACGTTTTTAAACAAAACGATCTTGTGAGTCCAAACAGACGCCCAGAATATAGTTAAATATATACTGAAGGTTCATAAAAATATATATTGTATTGTCCAACATCTTAACTGTAACTTTGGTTTGACACTTTTGTTAATATTTCTGTGCGTTATGACTGAGCTGCTCACTGAATTGGACAACTTATTAACGTTGAAATATAAGAAAAAGGCGTTGCTCTTCAATTCTGATGAGATCTTTTTCCATGCAGTTATTTACTTGTCAGCGTTGTGTGTAAGTATATAATTAGAAAATGCTCGTTTTAATAATTTTCTACTTTTTTTTATTTTACAAAATAGTCGCATCAACCTCTGAGGTTATTAGCTACAATATATACATATACATAAGATAATTTATATACAATTAATGTTAGATTTTGTTAAATACATTGATATCTTTACGGAATTTTACCAAATGTTCAATTTTACAATTTTCTCCTAAGATTTCACTTTTTGGTCCGATGATGTGGTTGTTCTGTCTCTGCAACTCGTATCTTGGGCACTCTACAAGTACATGCTTAACACTTAGTGAGATATTACAAATTTTACATAAAATGGGATTAGTGTGACCAATTTTGTGTCCGTGGGTAAGTCGAGTATGTCCTAGACGAAGACCAGTAACAATAACTTGGTGAGTTCTGTTGGGAATTTAAGATTTCCACGAACGTTTTCAATTCGCGAAGTTTTGAAGTTAAACTATCCCACTGGTTTTGCCACAGATTTTCGACTTTCACTTTAATAAATGATTTTAGATCGTTAAGAACTACATCTCTCACTTCACTCGCGGTTTCACTGTTCCTTGCTTGTTGGGCTGTACCACAGCCACCTTTACTTCCAAGCCATGAAGTAAAAAAGGCAACACTGCATTCGATGACGTCGGTAGTCCGATAATCAGCTGTAAGGTCTACCAGAATATTAAACTAATTTGAATTTTAGGAAACTGATATTTTGAAAACTTCAATTTATTACAGAAATATTTTTAGGGAAATTAAATTAATAAAACCTTATATATACCTAGTAAATATATATAAAGTTTTATTATTATTTAGGTTATATTATCAATAAAATAATCACTAGAGTAAAATTTATTGCACTTAAAATACAGTGTCAAACAGTTAATCTTACAATCAAATGCAGTCAAGAATCTCTAGAAATTTTAAATATTAAGTACTTAAGCATATAAATAATACAATACATTAACATGACATTTAAAAAGATTATTAAAAATACAAAAGATATAAAATATGTGCTAAGTAAAAACTTAGTGTAACTATTATGATTAAAAAATTCATCCTAAGAAATCAGACACAATATAAATATGGTTCTAAATTAATCTAATTGAAAATTAAATATTTTACTATTTACTTATAACTTTTGTTGAATTTTCATATTTAGATATACAAAAGTAGCAATTTTAAATATGAATAGGTTTGTTGTCATATAGACCAAGTTAAAAGAGGTATACATGAAAAATGTGTTGAATGTAACATACCATTTATAACTTGTATATCGATTTAAAATAGCCTATATTCTCAAAAGATTTTTGAATGTAATACTCAAATTTGTTATCACTTATCTAAAAAGCAGATCTAAATGAGAAAGTAAGTTCTCTAATTGTGACCATCTTGTTAATTTACTATATTGTAAAATCCATTTCAAATCATTACCACTTAATCTATTCTTACCTACATTGACGATTACACTAAAATTACTGCTATTACACTACATATTACACAAATATTATCACACTTGTGTCCCAACTGATTAATGTTTAATACATAGAAATATACACAGTCACTTGTAATTTTACTTGTCCAGTTTTTCAATGGGATATTATTGTCTAAGTCTAATTGACATAATTATGTTATCTCTTGTTCCCTCTTCTTATGCAAAAAGTTTCTTCTGTCTTCGGGATTCCTTCTTTCTTGAGTACGATGAACAGTTACATATGATGGTACTTCAGGAAATATAGTAGGAACTGCATTGCCTTTTAATTTGGGAAATATTAACTTTTCAATGTGTACATTTCCATCTTTATCTTCTCATTGTTCAGTCCGCTGAATATCATCTTCATGAAAATGTTTGGCACATACTACGGAAGATTTGGTAATTGTACAGCCTTCTCTATGAATAGAGCATAACCCAGTATACCTTCTTTGGGGATCTTTGGGAAACAAAAACATACTTTCTGCCTGTTTCGTTTTTAAAGTACTGACATAATTGGTTTTGCAACCAAGTATACAACAATGCCAGAGCATCTGTAACAAAAAACAAAAGTATTATTATTGTTGTTTTTAGTTTATATATTTTGTAACAAGAAGCAAAAGTATTATTATTTTCAGTTTGTTTTGTAGGTTATATTTATACTTGCCTTTTAAATTGTCGTTAAGAATCTTCTAAAAGTTCTAAATTTAATGAAATTTCAGTTATATTAATATTTTCTAATTGATTTAAACACAATTTACAAATAAAACATTCGAATAAAGTTAAAAAACAATAAATTCAACAAACTTTACAATCCCTCCTATATGAAATGTTAAACCAAAACAAACCACAGTCGGACTACCACGCGTTGTTGCCAAATTTCTACTTCATTTCTTGGAAGTAAAGGTGGCTGTGGCTGTACGATCAGCTTCTTCATTTCCTTGAAGGCCAATGTGTAAAGGAACCCATAGGAATTGTACAGTATAGTTATTGTTTTGAATGATAGCTAGTTCTTTTTTGATTAGGAGAGCAATTGGATGTTTCGTGTACAGTTGGTTAATGGTGTTGATGGAACTGAGAGAATCGGTAATTATAAGATAATTAGATATATTACGGGAGTTAATATGAACAAGAGCTTGATAGATGGCGTATAGATCGCCAGTATGTATACAGCTTAAAGATGATAGTTATACTGAAAGTGTCAAGTCCATATTTGGACTAATGACAGCTGCTCAAACTCCAGTTTGTTGATGAAAGTATTTTTTATTAAGGAGTGTGGAGTATCGTTTTTTTTTTAATATATTTGAGGATGTATCGGATTGAGGAATGCTTAATGTCCAAGGAGGAATTTGTATAGAGTTGGAATAGGTATTTGGTATCGAAATTTGTAAAATTCTAAGGGTTTGCCTAACTCTTTCGTAAAATGGCGGTTTCATGTTTCTATTTTCAGTATATAGGTTTTTAAAACGATCGGTAAATATGTTACTTCTAAATGGATTGTAATGGATTATGTCAGAAACACATCGTATCTCGGAAAACGAAGCATTTGTGGACATACGTCTATATACACCTCTGATCAAGGATTCTGTATACACCTTGATCAAGGTGTATACAGAATCCCGTGTGAGGACTGCGATAAATCGTACATCGGACAGACAAATCGAAGGATACAAGTTAGACGCGAAGAACATCGAAACGCCATCGAAAGAAAACAGAAAACTTCATCTCTAGCACAACATGCCATCAACACAGGACACAAAATCGACTTAAATGGAACAACAATGCTAGCCAATATCGAAATTAAGGCCAAACGTGTAATCAGGGAAGCCATAGAAATCGAAAAACATCCAAAAAATTTAAATACCAGAGACGATGCCCAAAGACTCCCAAATACGTGGAAACCAATTCTGCAGAAAAACGTAGAAATTAAAATAGCGAAGAAGACCCCGCCCACTCTGCGCACAGAACCAATTACAAGAAGCGCTTCAAGGTATTTAAACTTAGCGAGCAGCGACCGAGAAATCAGTTCTCCTGAAACATCAAGACGAAGCAGAACTAATCTTACTTGACAATGGCAAGTGTGACCTTGCTGAAAGTGTCGTCAAAACAATGGGTTTTCTAAAAACCAAAATTACTCAACGCGGAGTCAAACCCGGAAAACAACTGAAATCACATATAGCTCCCGCGGAAACTTCAAATCCAATATATATATATATATATATATATATATATATATATATATATATATATATATATATATATATTATATATATATATATATATATATATATATTGTTACGAACATGCATTCAACAGCTCACAGCATCTAAGTGGCCCGCCTTACGGTCGCATCTCGAAGCATCGAGAAGTGTCGGCGATACATCAAGCGCTGTAAAATTCCACCCTTCAGATAACGAATTAGAGGTGGGACTACTCCCGAATATTCTCGAAAATAATACTTTGGTATATATATGTAACGGTGTAGGAGTAAGTTTAGTTGATAAGAGAATACCGAACTGTAAAGTTATAAATAAATATATTTATATAAATTCGAACCGCTCGTTTTATTTAATCTCGCTACAGTGGTGTCAGGTGTGGGGTTTGAAAATAGTCAACAGTGACTTTTGAAAAAGACTTTTGAACTTTTGAAAAGTATTGTTCGTCGGGAACATCCGCGTAGTTCAGTAGTGATCGTTGTACGAAAGAACATTTAAAAAGTACGTGTGTGCCTGACCAAAGATGCTGCTAGTACAACTTTCAGTAAAACAGTTGCGTGAGCAACTTGAAGAACGCGATGAAGACTGCAGCGGGTCCAAGAAGATCCTCCAAGAACGACTAAAGAATGTTCTTAACAAAAATGGAGATGATCCAGAGACATTCCAGTTTCAATCATCAGAAGAAACAGTTTTAACAAAAATAAATGAGAAATTTGAAAATGTCTCACAAATGATTGAAGAATCTTCGAAACAAAATGATAGTAAATTTGAGAACGTCTCGCAAATGATTGAAGAAACTTCTAAAAAAAATGATGAAAGATTCAATGAAACGTCTCAAATTATTAAAGAAGTAGCTAGACAAAACGACGAGAAACTCGAAAATGTGTCAAAAAGATTCGACGAGAAATTTGAAAATGTTTCTCAAATGATGGAAGAAACTTCGAAAAAGAATAATGAAAAATTTGAAGAAGTTTCCAAAACATTCGAAAAAGTAGAAGAGAAGATCAAACAGTTAGAGAGCATGATAACTAACACAAAAATGCTACCACCAGTTAATACGGTAGCTTTAGATCCGGTAGTAAAAGAAGAATCACCGAGAGACGAAACGACACATCATATGAGATTCAAATTGCCACCATTCGATGGAAAGTCGTCTTGGTCTATATACCTTAGACAATTTGAAGCTATTGCGACAGCCAATCATTGGACAGAACAAGAAAAAGCCGTTTCCTTGACTGCTGCTTTACGAGGTGATGCTGCAGATATCCTAAGATCGATTCCTAAGGGTCAAGAAAAATGTTACCAGACCTTGTTCACTCGACTAGACAAACGTTACGGAGATGCCCATCTACAACAAGTCTATAAAGCGCAACTAAGAAGTAGAGTTCAACGAGCAAGTGAAAATTTGCAAGAGTTTGAAGCAGATGTTGCTCGTATAGTGCGGTTGGCTTATCCGGAGGTACCAGACAACATTTTGGAAGAAATAGCTGTAGATACCTTCGTCAATGGGTTAAAAGAAAGTGAATTGCAGAAAGCTTTACGACTAGCAAGACCGAAAGTTCTAGATGAAGCGCTCGCTATTGCTTTAGAACATGAAACAGCTAGTCAAACTTCACGGAGCCATCGAGTAAGAACCATTGAAGAAGGCGACGAACCAAACGATGAACGTCTGGAAGAGATGGTACGAAAAGTAGTTCGTAACACGATGCCGAAGAGACGCGAGCCCAGATGTTGGAATTGTGGTGAAGTAGGTCACATTCGTCGTAATTGCAAGAAAATTATACAACAGTCGGAAAACTAGAACGGGTCGACACTAAGGGGCAACTGCCGACCTCGAGAAACACAGCCCCCATAGTAACTGTGAACATTACGTCCTCCGGTGGAATTCATAGCTTGTACATCGAGGGTCGTATTAACAATAAATGTAGATCGTTTTTGGTAGATACAGGTGCAACAAGAACTATTGCACGGCCAGAAGTAGTACGAGACCATCTTAAATTATCGCCTGCAACAGTAAAGCTTAGAACAGCAACTGGTGAGATAATTAATACATATGGCGAGGCTAATATGTCAGTATCCATTGGCCAGACCACAGTGAAACATAGAGTATTAATTGCAGAGATCTCCGATGAGTTCATATTGGGGATGGATTTACTAAGAAAAGTTGGGGCTGTACTGAATGTCAAAGATGGAGTTCTCCAGATCAGTGGTGAAGAGTTGCCGTTTCATGAAGAGAAAGAAGATGTTATCAGCTTAATAACTACTTGCGACGTAACAATACCTGGTAATAGTGAGAAAATTTTGATGACCAGACCTGATGGTTACTGCCGAGAGGGAAGTTTAAGGATGGTCGAAGATGTGAACAATGCCGAGTTCCTAACGGCAAAAGCTTTGGTGAGAATTCGAGATGTCGTTCCTGTAAGAGTTATGAATTTAAAGGGAACTGATATTAAGCTAAGTAAAGGAACTTTGATCGGACAGTGTGTTCCCGTGGCTTCGATTTGTTCCATGAATACTAATGAGAAACTGTCGAAATCAAAGTATCCAAAGGAGCTTGTTGAGACGATGATTAAAACGTGCCAAGATCTTGATGATGAACGAACTAAAAAAGTGAAGTCTATGCTGATAGAATTTCAAGATGTTTTCGCCATTGATAAGAAGGATAATGGCAAAACAAGCATAGTAAAGCATAAAATTAATACCGGAGACGCTCAGCCAATCAGACAACAACCTAGACGACTTCCATTTGCGAAAAGAGATGAAGCCGAAGACATTATCAAAGATATGAACAAACAAGGGGTAATTGAACCATCGAACAGTCCATGGACATCACCAGTAGTGCTAGTAAAGAAGAAAGATGGTTCAACACGTTTTTGTATTGACTACCGACAGCTCAATGCGGTAACTAAAAAAGATAGTTATCCTTTGCCGAGAATAGACGATACTTTGGATACACTTTCTGGTTCTCGTTGGTTTTCCACACTCGATCTGAAAAGTGGATATTGGCAAGTAGACATGGAGCCAGCTGATCGTGAGAAAACCGCATTCTCGATAGGATCAGGGCTTTGGCAGTTCACAGTTATGCCCTTTGGTTTATGTAATGCTCCGGCCACATTTGAAAGATTAATGGAGGCAGTTTTAAGAGGTCTAACATGGAAAACATGCCTGGTTTATTTGGATGATGTAATTGTAGTTGGAAGATCCTTCGATGAACATGCCAATAATCTGACCGAAGTCTTTCAACGATTGCGGGCAGCAAATTTGAAGTTGAGTCCGAAGAAATGTCACTTGTTTCGACGAGAAGTGAAGTACTTGGGACATATTGTAGCAAGTAATGGAGTAACAGCTGATCCTGAAAAACTTGCAGCAATTAAGGATTGGCCAGTACCAAGAGATAAACACGAAATTAGAAGTTTTCTTGGCCTTTGTACATATTACCGACGTTTTGTCAAAGGATTTGCCAACATCTCCAAGCCATTAACAAAGTTGACAGAAGAAGGCAAAGAATATACATGGAGCGAAGAGTGCCAGAGAGCTTTCGAACACTTACAAATGGCTCTGATCAGCGCACCGATTTTAAGCTACCCTAGACAGGCAGGAAAATTTGTGTTGGACACCGATGCCAGCAACAGTGCAATAGGAGCTGTTCTCTCCCAAATCCAAGATGGGCAGGAGAAAGTCATCGCATACTTTAGCAAAGTCTTGTCGAAACCAGAAAGAAACTATTGCGTTACCAGGAGAGAATTGCTAGGTGTAGTAAAGGCTTGCGAGCATTTCCATAAATACTTGTATGGCAGAAAGTTTCTTCTTCGCACGGATCACGCTGCTCTAAAATGGCTCCTACAATTCCGTAATCCAGAGGGCCAGATGGCAAGATGGTTAGAACGATTACAAGAATATGATTACGAGATCGAACACAGGGCTGGAAGAGTTCATTTAAATGCTGATGCGCTTTCGAGAAGGCCGTGCAGTGAACATTGTAATCACTGTCTTAAATTAGAAGAAAGACTTTGCCCTGTGAGACGAACCACCGTCATTAATGATCAATGGCAGCCACAACAGCTACAAGACGCTCAAGCAGATGATCCATGTATAAAGAGAGTATTAGATTGGATGCATCGAAGTGAAAGGCCTTCTTGGCAAGACATTAGTGCATGTAGTCCTGAAGTCAAGTGTTACTGGAGCCAATGGAATTGCCTAGTGCTCAAAGATGATCTTCTTTATAGAACCTTTGAGAACGATGATGGTACAGAAACTAAGTTTCAGTTGATTGTACCTAAAAGTAAAGTGTCAGAAGTATTACGTCAGTTGCATGACGGTGCATCAGGTGGACACTTTGGTATTACGAAGACTCTGCAAAAGGTTCGAGAACGGTTCTATTGGGTGAACTGTAAAGATGATGTAAGAAGATGGTGCCGGAAATGTGAACTGTGTGCAACCAGTAATGGTCCAGTTGGTAAAAAGAGGGCACCCATGAAACAGTACAACGTTGGTAGTCCTATGGAACGAGTAGCAATCGATATTGCAGGTCCACTTCCAGAGACAAATGATGGAAATAAATATATCCTAGTTGCCATGGATTATTTTACGAAATGGACTGAGGCCTATGCGCTACCAAATCAAGAAGCTGCTACCGTTGCAGAGGTACTGGTTAAAGAATTCTTTAGCCGATTTGGTGTTCCCTTGGAGATCCACTCCGACCAAGGGCGAAACTTCGAGTCAAACCTTTTTCAAAACGTTTGTAAATTGATTGGTGTCAATAAGACCAGAACGACACCCCTTCATCCTCAATCAGATGGAATGGTCGAGAGAATGAACCGAACGATGGGTAAACACCTGTCCAAAGTTGTATCAGAACATCAAAGAGATTGGGACCAGCACATTCATTTATTCCTAATGGCCTACCGCTCGGCCGTGAATGAAACTACGGGCCAGACTCCAACCTGCCTGATGTTAGGTCGTGAAGTTCGTTTGCCCTGCGACCTAGAGTTTGGCTGCAGACCTTCTGAAGAATATGTTGCAAGCGAAGATTATGTCGACCGCCTAAAGTTAAGAATGAACAACATTCATGAACTTGCCCGACAGCACATCCAGTTAGCCAGTGACAGAATGAAAGATCAATATGATTCTCGATGCAAGAATGAAAGCTATGAAGTAGGTGATCTTGTTTGGCTTTATAATCCACAACGTCGTCGTGGCTTGTCTCCTAAACTGCAAAGACAATGGGAGGGTCCGTATGAAATTAAAAAGAGAATAAATGACGTAATATACCGAATTAAGAAGTTGCCGAAAGGTAAACCAAAAGTAGTTCACGTAAATCGTCTTGCACCTTATGCTGGCTCAAACGAAACCGAAGAAGTCCGAACCCTTCAACATGAGATCAAAGATAATCGGCGACCAAGTTTTAATGAGTTTATGTCAAATTACGCAGAGAGAAAGAGTGCTAGATTCGGCGTGACGACAGAAGTTCAGCAGGATCTTTTTAGTGTTCCGCATAACGTCTCTCTAGCCCACTGTGTTGCCCAAGATCTTGAGATGACTAAAGGAATCTCATCTGTATTTTATAAGAAATTTGGTCGCTTGGACGAGTTAAAAAACCAGCAGCCTAAAGTTGGAAGAGTGCTGAGATTAGAAGATGGTTCTCGATCTTTGTTGTATATGGTGACCAGAAAGTCGTATACAGACAGGGCAAGCTACGAGGATATATGGCGAGCTCTGACTAATTTGAAGAAAGTCGTCTGCAATTACGACATTAAGAACTTGGCTTTACCCAAGATAGGCCATGCACTAGATAATCTGGATTGGAAGATTGTCAGAAGCATGCTTGAAGTGATCTTCCGAGAAACCGGTGTAAGAATTACTGTGTGTTTGCATTAATCCGAAGAGATCGTGTCCTTCAAAGACAATAGACTGTTATTTCTTTCTGAGGGGTTCATGCAGAGCTGGAGAGTCCTGCAGATTCCGCCATCCTGGGCCTATAGATAGAGTTCCTGATCGGGACGCTCAGATCTAAGAGGGGAGCAGTGTTACGAACATGCATTCAACAGCTCACAGCATCTAAGTGGCCCGCCTTACGGTCGCATCTCGAAGCATCGAGAAGTGTCGGCGATACATCAAGCGCTGTAAAATTCCACCCTTATACGAATTAGAGGTGGGACTACTCCCGAATATTCTCGAAAATAATACTTTGGTATATATATGTAACGGTGTAGGAGTAAGTTTAGTTGATAAGAGAATACCGAACTGTAAAGTTATAAATAAATATATTTATATAAATTCGAACCGCTCGTTTTATTTAATCTCGCTACAATATATATATATATATATATATATATATATATATATATATATATATATATACACATATATATATATATATATATATATATATATATATATAAATGAAATTTAATCTTTGCAGATAAGTTGGTTATGGCTTCCCACGATCGGCGATTCTACAGATAATCGCGGACAGCCGATCAGCACGGACGACAACGCACCGCAGACAGAGCTCTTCCTACGGTCCGTGACAGTCTGTGTAGGTCCGTGACAGTATTGTTTGATTATATCATAAAAAGGCCACTCAGGCTTGTAAACATCATCAGCCCCACTTCCAGTGCCCATCGATTCTCCAAATTTTGTTTTTTGCCTTTTGTATATCGGCATTAAATTATTTCTCTTCTTTTTTAATTCTTTATTCGAAATAGTACTATTCTTCAATTGATTTTTTATTCGATTCCATACATCGTATATATCGGTTTCGTTTCTTATGCTCTGGTGCCGTAGAATTCCATAAATTAGTTTCATTTTGATACAAATTTAAAAAATCAATAATAACTTCGTTTGTCCATTTCATTTTTTAGCAAAAAACTGCAAAACAACTTTGACAACACTACAGACAACTACTCGTGTCAGCGAATGAAAAACTTCTGACTTGCAGTTGTCTCTTAAAACACAGACGCGCTAGGATCGCGAGCACGAGCATATGCTGCACCTTTGATGTTACCGACTCTAGATGGATAGGACGCACCAGCACGGACGTGCCTGTGCTACCACGGACGAGACCTTTCCCACGGTGCGTGGTGCGGGCTGGTCCGCTTACGTCCGCAATATCGCCGACCGTGGGAAGCCGCTACTACAAATCTTTGTAATATTCATAAATTAGGGTGTTATTTTATTTCTACAATAGGCGGATCTTTATTAGATATATTTAATTTTTGTAAATTAGTGTATTTCATAAATAATATCAAATTATAGTTAACACTACTTTTCATTCTTTTAGGTCATTTCAGTCTCAATAGCCATCGCTGGTGATAAAATAGAGAAAACTGGAATCAAGATAACGAAGCTCTGTCATATTTTGGAGGTGGATATTAAAAATCCAATCATTAGAGGTCACGTAAGAAACCTTTCTGGATATTTGGAGAAACTGCGACCGGCTTTGACACTTGCAGGATTTATTCCGATTAACAGAAATATCATTCCCCTATTGCTGTCTAGTCTTACGTCATATGCTATAATTCTTATCCAATTAAAATCCTAGATGATTAAATGAATGTTTGGATTTTGTTAATATCTAAGTCACTATGTTAATGTTATTATTTAAATAAATGTTAGCAATATGGTTTTAAAAGCATTTTCCTATAACATATTTCACAATGAATATAATGTAGGGTGTTCAGAAACTATCCTGATAAACGAAGACCAGAGAAAACTTTGTTTTCAAAACTTCCACAAAATTGATTATAAAATCTTATCACAACTGTTCTGTTCGATCAATTTTTATCGTATATTAATTTACTTCATAGTCATATTTAATTTATAATTGAAATAAAACAAAATCAATCCATTATTTGTTTAGATTTAAAATTTATCAGACTTAAAAACAAACATGACTTCTCCATATTTCATAAACCTACTCATACTGACACGACTATACACAATTCATCATCCCATCCCACACAACATAAACTGGCAGCCTATCATAGTGAGTTACATAGATTAACAGAAATTCCGATGTCAAAATACAACTTTGAGACAGAATTAAATAGCATTAAACAAATATCAGTAAACAATGGATACAACGAACAAACAATTAATAAAATATTAAATCAAAAACTACACAAGAAAGCCCTGTAACTAGTATTTCCACCACCAGAGAAAAAACCCAGTACCTTCTGCATAAAACACATAAAACAAAAAACACATAAAACAGAAGGGAATAACACCAGCTTTCAGGACAAATAACAACTAGGGCAAATATATTAAAAACAACAAGAGCCAAAATAAAAAACACTTACACAGTGGTGTAAACAAACTTAAATGAGGCGACTGCCCAAAAACTTACGCCGGTCAAACTGATAGAAATTTTAATAAACGAGTAGCAGAACATAAAAGGGCTTTCAATAATAGAAAAATAGATTCTACATACGCACTTCACCTTCTTGATCATAATTAAGTATAATTGCCAAATATATTGCAGATGTGTGTAGTGAAACTACGAATTCCTGTTACAAAGAGAATAAAACTGCAATTTCAATTAAAAATAACTCAGTTACTGTTAAACTGGGAATAAGCCACAATTAAAGATAAAAATACGTTTATTGACGTTTCAATTTCCACTTCGGAAATTGAAACGTCAATAAACGTATTTTTATCTTTAATTGTGGCTTATTCCCAGTTTAACAGTAACTAATTTACAATGCCACAAGAAAATAGCTTCAGAACAATATTAAAAATAACTCAATAGAAAACAACATTGTGTTTACAAAAGCTGACAAAGATAACACTACTATTGCTATAGATAAAATAGAATATAATAACAAAACAATAGAATTCTTAAATAATCAAAATATTGAAACTTTACACAAAGATCCGACAGAAAAATATTAAAAACAAATTAAGCTAGCGTTAGAAAATTCAACAGCAATACTAAATCCAATAGAACAGAAATACCTCAATAATATGAACCCACAGCCTCGTAAGTTATACTCTTTTATTAAACTACACAAACCGGATCACCCAATAAGACCTGTAGTTTCTTTTTATACAGCTCCGTCATATAATCTTTCAAAAAAACTGTTAGAGATTATTTTAAAACACACTAAATTTTCACCTAAATTTACCATAAAAAATACAATAGAACTAGTTAATAAAATACATTTTCAATTACCTAACAACTCTAGATTAATTTCATTTGACGTAAAAAATCTTTTTCCTAGTATCCCTCCTACAGAAACTTTTATTCTAGTAAAAAACCTTTTAGACCAAAATAGTACAAATCCAATAATTACATCTGAAATTTTACATCTTCTTGAAGTTTGCATAAACCAGGACTACTTTGAATTTAATAATAAAATATATACAAATAACAGTGCAGGACTTATAATGGGTAATCCTCTAAGCCCATTGCTATCAGATATTTTTATGGATCATTTAGAGACAAATATTTCAAAACATCCCGTATTCAAACAGTTTTTATATTGGTGGAGATACGTAGACGACGTACTGGTATGTTTCACAGGAACTAACAGGCAACTCGACCAATTTTTATCTTATATAATTTCACTTCATAGTCATATTGAATTTACAATAGAAACAGAACAAAATCAATCCATAAATTTTTTAGATTTAAAAATTAGCAGACTTCAAAATAAACATGACTTCTCCATATTTCATAAACCTACCCATACTGACACGACTATACACAATTCATCATCCCATCCAACACAACATAAATTGGCAGCTTATCATAGTATGTTACATAGATTAACAGAAATTCCGATGTCAAAATTGAGACAGAATTAAATATAATTAAGCAAATAGCAGTAAACAACGGATACAACGAACAAACAATTAATAAAATGTTAAATCAAAAACTACACAAGAAAGCCCTGAAATTAGTATTTCCACCACCAGAGAAAAAACCCAGTACCTTCTGCTCGATTACATGTACGGGCAAAATATCAACAAAAATAGCCAAAAACATAAAAAAGAAGGGAATAATACCAGCTTTCAGGACAAATAACAACTTGGGCAAATGTATTAAAAACAACAAGAGCCAAAATAAAAAACACTTACACAGTAGTGTAAACAAACTTAAATGAGGCGACTGCCCAAAAACTTACGTCGGTCAAACTGATAGAAATTTTAATAAACGAGTAGCAGAACATAAAAGGGCTTTCAATAATAGAAAAATAGATTCTTCATATGCACTTCACCTTCTTGATCATAATTATTCTTTTAATGGCGAATTTAAAATTCGTCACATTCAAAATAAAGGCCTTAAGCTATCTTTGTTAGAATTTATGGAAATTAACAAATTAAAAAATACAGATATAATTCTGGATGACCAACTTTAGACAAACTGTTAGACAAACTTTAGACAAACAAAGCCAATTAGCCGAAACAGCTGTAGTCAGGGCCGTTCCTGGCGGGTATGCAATGAATGCCCCGCACGCAGGCGCTAAATTTTAGGGGCGCCAAATATTTGGTTACCGTTACAAAAATATTCTTACTTCTAAAACAAAAAAAAGTCAGTGTTCAGTATTTCCCCGGTAAGCGCTATAGCAATCACTTCATCCGTTTGCTATTCACTATTATAATACCAAAATTACTAATTAAATTACCAACCTACAATTTTATTAGTGTCAGCATACGACGCGCCATCTAATGCCGCACGCCACTCACTTTTAATGTTTTGTGTTGCCGGCATGCCGCCCGCGTGGTTGTCTTAAGAAAAGTTGCGCGATGCGCCCGCCTCTGACGAAATTGTCGTTTGCGCAGCAAACCATAACGTTTTAATTCAGTCGTTAGATTTTGTCTTATGGGTTAGGATGTTCTGTTCGCAATATCATTGTCATTAAAGTTTATTGTAAATACATCAAGTTTATTGTAAATTGTAAGTTTAAGGCGGCAAATAAACTGCTTAAAGTAAGTAAAATAAGTTAACTTATTTATTTAAATAAAATAAAAAGTAAAGTAAAGTAGTAAAATTTAACAGTTTAAGAACCTTAAAATTATTCTTCGGGTCAGTTAAGTATCAATGTTTATTTACAACCATGTATGTTATGTTGACATTGAAGACCTTTTATAAAAGTTTGAAAAACCAAATTTCTAATTTTAAAATCTATCCAGGAGGAAAGTGACATTTACCCGGATGAAAAGTGTATGACATTAATTTTCCACCCAGGTAAATTTTAACATCCTACGAATAACCAAAATGTTTGTTTAAATTTTATTAGATTTTTTTTTAATTTGCATTTAAAAGATATGGTTCTGAATAAAACAGTACCTATACAAACCTCGGTGAAAAAATTTCATTCCTGTCTCGACGCTATACGCCTCGGTAAACCATGTTTTTCTCTTGTTAAGAATTAAACACTTCAACTCAGTGTATAATATTATATATTGTGAATGTATATAATATACTATTATTTACAACCATATACGTAAAACATCACTTATGACATTTTTGAGAGTTGGAAAGTTCACCTTTTGTGACTGTTCTGATTTTCAGATAAAAATTGATTACCTGTTTAATTTCTGCCCAGAACAGCAAAATATTACTCAATTATTTTGGATGAATCTCCAGTTGTAGCGATGTTGAGCAGCTGACGGTCATAATTCGCTTCGTTTATTGTTCTCCATATGAAGTCGAAATTAGAGAACACTTTCTGGGTTTTTTCAAAGTTTTAAATACTACAGGAGAAGGGCTTTTCCATTTTTTTAAAGAAGAAATATTATCAAAATTTGAAATAAACCTTGATAACATGAGAGGTCAGGGTTACGACAATGGGGCAAATATGTCTGGTAAGCATGTGGGCCTTCAAGCTCAGATTCTAAAAATTAATCCCAGAGCAATGTTTTTGCCTTGTTCAGCTCACACTTTTAATTTAAGTGTCAATGATGCAGCTAAAATTTCATGTGAAACTGCAGGTTTTTTTTCAATTATTCAGGAGTTGTTCAATTTTTTTTCTTTTTTTTTCAATTATTCACCCTACAGATGGGACATTTTAAAAAGGAATGTACCAAACTTAACTTTAAAATCAGTAAGTGAAACACGATGAGAAAGCAGAGGCAAAGCCATTCGCCCTCTTAGGTTTCAATTCCTCGAAATGTGGAAAAATTTACATGATTTGGTGGAAGATAATTCAAGAGATATGAACACGAAACATTCAGCAAGGTCACTATTAGACAAAACTAAAACGTTCAAATTCATTTTTTCTATTATAATTTGGCATGATGTGTTAAAAAAAATTAATATAGTAAGTAAAATGGTCCAGAATCCAAATACAACTTTAAAATGAATGCCACACAGAAATAAAAAATCTTATTATTTATTTCACTGAAAAAGGTTAGACAAACATTTCGAGATTTTCATGAATGAGGCTGTAGCAGAAGCAGAAAAAAGTGATGTAGAGCAAACATTTCCATTATTAATACAAAGAAAGACGAAGCTTCAATTTTCGTATGAAGCTACAGATGAAACAGTATTCGATCCAAAACAAAAATTTAAGATCAGTTTTTGTTTTCAAATTTTGGACACAATTCAATCCCTACAAAGACGCTTTGGGGGAATAGATAAGTTACACGATTTATTTGGATTTTTGGGTAATTTTCAAAATCTAGATTCTGATGTGATTAAAAGATCATGTATGGATTTGGATTTAGCTTTACAAATTCAACATGCAGGAAACGTATGCAAAGATATTGATGGTCTTGATTTGCATAATGAAATTCTGTCATACAAAGTTCTTAACCTATTCACAGACTCTGGCAAAATTTCGGATTCGCCCATAGATATTTTAAATTATATAACAAAGAAAAATTTACAATCCTTGTTTCCAAATCTATTTATAGCCTTGGGAATATTCCTGACCCTTCCAATTTCGGTGGCATCTGGCGAAAGGAGTTTTTCAAAGCTAAAGCTAATAAAAAATTATTTAAGAACGTCAATGTGCCAAGAAAGGCTATCAGATTTGGCAGTCATTTCAATTGAAAATAAAATTTGTGAAGCCATTGATCACAATGAAATGATTAATGAGCTTGCATCTGTGAAAGCACGACGTGTCATGTAATTCCAGTATTTGTTTTATTTTTCACTTGGTAAACAAAAGTTTTTTTTGCATTGAGAGTATCTCCTTTCCGTTATTGTTTCATGTTATATTCCAGAATGCCTTAATAATTTGCGAATTGAGTGTTTTCTTTCTTACTGTTAACTTACATAATAATATTGTTTTAAAATGACCTTTTTCTTCATTTAATTTTGAAAATAAAACCTTTTTTCAAACATGATTCGTTTTATTTTTCTTTTTACATTCATATCATATTTTCAATCATATCACAAGAACATGTTATGATATAGGTATCTTAAAAACATAATATGGGGGCGCACAAAAAATCCTGCACGCAGGCGCTCACTACCCTAGGAACGGGCCTGGCTGTAGTGATAAGATTTTATAATAAATTTTGTGGAAATTTTGAAAACAAAGTTTTCAGTGTTTTATTGTTACATAAAATGATTTTCCATCAACTAACGGTCAAATCCATCAATTATTTAGAAAACCAGAGATTCCTTAGACAATTTTATTACTTAGATAATTTTAAGACCATTCAACCCTATTCATCCAGTCCGAAAATGCTTCCTAAGGGAGATGCTCTTCCTAGAGCTCTTTAAAGATGGCGTCTTGTAATTAGTTTTTTTTATATACCTCCAGAAGGCTTTTATTTAGAAAAATGAACCAACTGGTACGATTATTTATTCTCTAGAGTTGAATCGATTTTATAAATTTCTAATTTCTGGTACCGATCATAGACGTCCGTTTTAGGTAGTTTAACGATTATTTTAACTCATAACTTTTTTGTCTTTACCTTTTAAGCATTCCTGATACTAGATCAATTTTCAATAGAAAAATCAATAGGAGTCGTATTCTCTTCAAACTCCTTGCCACAACCTCCTAACCTAAGAATGTATGAAAAACAGCTGGAGTTTAGAGATCACCACAAATTCTTGGGTTTAATCTTCGATTCAAAGTTAACATGGAAAAATCACATCTCACAACTCATCCTTTCCTGTAATAAAATATTAAATGTATTAAAATATCTCTGTAATAAAAACTGGGGCTCAGACCAATCCACTCTACTCCTGCTGTATAAATCTACACAAAATACAAACAGTAAATTAAATGATAAATTTACTGTTGTATTTTGAGAACGATTTCCGAAGTGAAAATTGAAACGTCAATAAACGTATTATTACCTTTAATTGTGGCTTATTCCTAGTTAAATAGTACTTTATTCCAAGATATTCACTATACTAAAAACCATATTACGAAATAATTAAATCTATTCTTTAAAACCTAAACAATAATTTTCCGGAGGTTCTCTCTTCTGATATTAAATAACTTTAGCCTTGGCTGATCTATATACACATGATCTATATACACATCATTCTCTGATTCGGTCCAAGTTTAAGGCCCTCATAAATAAGTATCCCGACTACCATAAAATCTATACAGATGCATTTAAATCCGAAGACGGAGTGGGGACATCAATCGTTTCTTCAGAAAACAATCTTCTTTTTCGTTTACCCTCAGCATGCAGCACATATTCAGCTGAACTCTACGCCATATACCGTGCTGTGAAACTTCTTAACGAGCTTATACTCACAAAAGCCCTGATCATAACAGATTCCCTTAGCTCTCTAAACTCATTAAAACACATTTTTTCGAAACATCCTTTTAAAAAGTTGCTAAAATACCAGCTTTTCCAAGCTCATAAACATGGAAGAAGAGTCCAATTTTTATGGGTTCCCTCACACGTCGAAATAGACAAGTGTGTTTCCAGTGACTTAAAAGCTTATTTTAAAAATAAAGTGTTGTGTTTGTGGCGAAATGAGTGGTCTCAAACTAATTCCAATCTAAATAAAATCAAAAATAATGTGTCTCAGTGGTTTCCATCGTCGCGCAATAGAGGAGAACAAAATTGCGGTTGCGCGTTTACGTCTAAGATGTACCAGATTAACGACTCGTACCTTTTCACAAAGAAAAATCCACCTATATGTGATCAGTGTAACGTCCGATTAACACTCGAACATTTTTTAACAATTTGTAGTAAATGTGACCAAGAAAGACAGCGCTACAAGATCCCACACGCTCTACTACAGGCTCTAGGTCAAAACTGTTCCTGTGACAATATAGTGAATTATCTCAGATCCATAAACATTTTGTACAATCTGTAGGTGTTTAACTTTGTTATTCATATTTTGTTCCTTTGCTAACCTTTTGGTGGATGCGGCATCTTTTTCTAATAAAAAAATTAAATTTTCAGATATTCTAGTACTAAAAGGTACTTCTACTCTCAATCCATAGGATACACAGTTTTCCAGAAAAATCGATTTAAAGATTTTTCATTTTTTATTCATGAAAATTAATATTTTTTGCACTAGTTGGCTATGGACCTGTCAATAGAAGCATAACCTACGTTTTTAATTGTCAAATTGTGGTCAACTCGCGAAGTTTATCTTTTAGCTTTTTACTTTACGTTATTTAAATATAACAGTTCAATTCCACAAAAATAATTTTTACTAATAAGGAATATGCTGATATGCTTTAGTTTATGGCGAAATGCTCGAGCACCACAACGTAGATACCCTGAAAAATTCCCAATCGCGATCCCACTCAATTCATATTTACAGCTCTTCATCAACGATTAAGAGAAGCAAGAAACAAGATCCCAAAAAATTATTAAAGAGGATGACTTAATGATGTAACTGCAGCACATGAAGGTATTATTTTAACGGAAGTTCGAGCAGAACAATTATAAAGGGCAAAAAAAATTCTCGAAGCTGTGAAAAATGCACAATCTTTAAATTTCACCATCGTACGTAAACGTCATGGTATATGTGTAATAATGAGGTAAATATGAAAAATTGTCCTATTGATCAGAATACAGTGTGCTTCCAAGCTAAGCTGAGAGATTGAAGATGATGCTGGAGAAATCGCTAAGGATGAACAGTTTAAACCTAGTAACAATTGGTTCAATCAATGTAAAAGTCGCTGTAATTGGCACAGCATTGCATAAACTGAAGAGACGGCAAGTGCTGATAAAGAGGCTGCGTTTTGTTATTCACAAAAATTAAAAGCCATAATAGATTAATGTGGCTACACTAAACAAACCATATTCAATATAGATGAGACTGGCCTGTTTTGTAAGAAGATTTAGAAGATATAGAAGTTTTTTGTCAAAATTGCTATTTTTCTTTATCTTTTGGTCCCAATTAAAATAATTTATATACATGCATATACAAAATTATACCCCGACTTAGGCGAATTCGACTCTACAGGATTTACTAATTTGGTTCTAATAATATTTTATTAAATCCCTTCTTGTCATTTCACATCATACTTTTATTCACGGCACACGTATACTCTTCAGTACTTTTTAACGTTTTAATATAAAATTGAATGCGTACGTGTTGTCCATTCTGAACAGGCTTACTCATGACATAAAAAGACCACAGCGGCCAATGTACTCGAACTTTGTAAAGGAAGTGATTGATCTTCTTAAGAGTTGTTAAGGATTTTATCGGAAGGGCTTTAAAGAAATCGCTCAATTAATCAGCACCTTAGAAAAATCCACAATGTGCTTTTAAAACATTTCAAACTCTAATCTCATTGGAATTTAATAAATGAAAAAAAAACTTTTAAAAGGAACGTCATAAATTAGCAGTTTTGTGAAAGTTCTAGAAAAACTAGACAGACAATTACATTGATATTATGAACTTTAAATGATAAATAATTTATATATGCTGAGATATAAATGATGCTTCAATTAGTACCGACTATAAACATCCTGGGTTAACCGATAATAGTATAAAAGATCCGGTTTCGGTAAAATTTAAATATGTTACCTGGTGAAATATAATTAATACAGATAAGGTTTATACTGACGAAACTGTACTGATAAGAGGGTTTTTCGAATTCGATACTAGTGCGCGATGAATTTGCTAATCACCTTGTAGGGTGGTTTTTAGGTATTTATATAATAATTTTATCTGCCAGGCCGTGGAGTTTAGGGGTCTACATTGTAAAAATGACATGCACCCTATCCTCCATGCTATGGCATGCTGGACGAGCCATACAGTCTGTAGTCGACACCCCGAGGTATGAGCGGGAATACAAAATGTACCAATACTCATACGCTTATGAAACGTACCTGGCAGATCATAAGGGTCTTCACATTTTGCTCTTTTTCAACTTGTCTGGAGTGAAATGTCTTTAATCTTTCCTATCGGCCTCTCTTGGCAAACTCTCTTGGTAATCCGAGGGCGGACGGGTCACTATAATTCTGTCTACTACACTCTACTACTCTTCTCTCGACTAAGGGAGTAAACCATAACAGAAAATCCTGGTCCTCCTGGTAGGGGGTTGGGACGTAGAGCCTGCTCCTCTACACCCGTGAAAAACTTACTGCAAAAATTCTAAAATCCAGCCTCGGAATATGGACGGGAAAAAACGAAAACGACGTAGCAAACGAACAAGGACTTTGATTATAAATACATGGAATATCCAAGGGTGGAGAACCAAGTCAGACGAAGTCATGGCAGAAGTAAAGAAAATAAAATCAGATATCACGGTTCTTACCGAAACAAAGAAAAAAGGCCAAGGTAGTGAAGACATAGGAGGTTTTATACATATTTATAGTGAAGTAGAGAAAGACAAAAGAGCACAAGCCGGGGTATCAATATTGATTAAAAAAGACTTAAAAGGAAACCTGAAAAGCTGGGAGCAGATCAATGAGAGAATTATTAGAGTATCTATTACGTGGAAAGGGTACGACCTCGAGATCATTGGAATATATGCTCCGTCAGAAAATGCATCAAAAGCAGCTAAACAAATATTCTACGAAACTTTATCGGAACTCATTGAAAATATAAATAGCCGCAAAGCAATTGTGCTGTTGGGAGATTTTAACGCTTGGACAGGAACAAAAATAAATGACAAAATCGTAGGAAAATATGGTGACGCTAAAACAAATGAAAATGGGGAACACTTAATCGAATTCTGTGAACAGCACTCTCTGAAAATCCTAAACGGATTCTACCAACATAAAAACATATATAAGTACACCTGGGTTCAACCAACGAGAAACACAAAGTCAATTATAGATTATGTCATCACAAAACAAGAAACACACATACAAGTTGAAGACATAAGAGTACTAAGAGGACCGGAGTGCGGAACTGACCACTATATGGTAAGATCAAAATGTTACCTACAGTATCGACCTCGGCTACTACATCAAAATGACAACCAACTAGCTCAATCAAAACCCCTGGAATCGAATCTACCTAAATACAATATTGATGCACTGCAAAACGACTCGACATCATTCTTATATAAGCTGCGACTTAGCCTAAAATTGGCAAACCTGATCTACTCCTCAGCCCAGAATACCTATAAAGAGATAATCAATAAAATCAATGAAGCAGCTTACGAAGCGCTCGGCACAATCCAAAAGAACAAAAAGAATACTCCATTGTGGTGGACAAATGACAATGGACAAAAGAAGCATGGAAAACGGTAAAAAATCTGAGAACAAACAGAAAAGAAACGAGTAGAATAGATTTAATAGAAGAAAAATCTTGGATCGAACACTACTCACAACTTTTAACTGAAACAAGACCTCAATTCACGAACATCAGTACAACAACATATGAACTGGAATTCAGTGAAGACGATGAAATAACAGTACAGGAAGTAGAGAATGCAATACGAACTCTAAAAAATGGGAAGTCATGCGGACCACAAGGTATACCAAATGAATTATTAAAACATAGCCCACAAGTATTACGGGAATTACTGGCGTATGTCTTCACCTTATTCTATAATGGACACGACTTACCACCGGAGTGGACAAAAGCACATATTAACAACATATACAAAAAAGGAGATAGAAAGAATTGTTCAAACTATAGGGGGCTAAGTGTCATAAATTCACTCTCAAGACTGTATGGAAAAATTATAAAAAATAAAATTGAAAAAGAAATGACAGATGTAGAAGAACAGAATGGCTTTCGTGCAGGCAGATCCTGCATGGACAGTATATTCTCTCTAAAGCAAGTTATCGAAAAAAGATTAGCCCACAACCTTTCAACTCATATAGTCTTTATAGATCTGACAAAGGCATACGATAGTGTACCACTTTCAATGCTTTGGGTAGCAATGAAAAAACAAGGAATAAGCAAAAAAAAATACATGCAGTACAACAGCTCTACAAAAATATGACGGCAAACATTAAAACTGGAAATAGATTAACTAGAGAAATTCCTATTAGTAAGGGCCTAAAGCAAGGCTGCTGCATAGCACCTACACTCTTCAAAATATATCTAAATGAGGCACTCTCACTGTGGAGAAGAAAGTGCTGCAATATGGGCATCCCAATCGGAGATGATAGATTGTACACGATACATTTCGCTGATGACCAAGCCATTCTAGCTGAAGACGAGAGTGATATAAGCTACATGCTTAGAAAACTGGAAGATGAGTACACCAAATGGGGCCTCACAATTAATATACAAAAAACTGAGTACTTAGTTGTAGGAGAACAACCAGAAAGCCTACAAATAGAAATGGGAACTATAAAACCAACAGACAATTTTAAGTACTTGGGAGTCCAAATAACATCAAAAGCAGGAAGTAGCGAAGAAATACATTCCAGGATTGGCCAAGCAAGATCAGCCACCAGACAGCTACCCGGACTATTATGGAATAAAAAAATAACAAAAGAAAATAAAAGAAGAATTTATAAAACAATAATAGAAAGTATTGGACTGTATGGCGCCGAACTCTGGGAAATAAACCAAAGAAATAAATCAAAAATTAAGGCCACGGAAATGAACTACTGGAGACGATGTTGCCAGCTCACTAAACTAGATAGGGTGAGAAACGAAGATATTCGGAGAGAAATGAAAATCGATCTTGACATAATAGACACAATCGAAGCCAAAAGACTTAACTGGTATGGACACCTTCAGAGAATGCCGGAAAATAGATGGCCCAAAAAAATAGAAGAATGGACTCCGCCAACTAAAGAAAACGAGGTAGACCAAGACGATCCTGGAGAGACGATGTCGACGATGCAATGACCGCCAGAGATCTAACAACTGAAGATTGCTTCGACAGAATACGCTGGAAATTAGGATGCGAGAAGCGGCGCCAGACACCAACCAGTATTTCAATACGTTTGTCTTTATGTATCACAGGAAATTTTAAGTAGTATTACCCATTTTATTCATTACATTTTCTATCATTATGTGGCATCCGTGGGATAATAATTATGGGGCTTCTTTTGGTGTTCCGGTAAAGAAGAAACATATCGCGCCCTTAGTGCAAGACTGCAGTAACTCAAAATTGTATGAAAATGAAGTAATCATGGAATTAGTAATTAGTAACTTTCAAATGCTAAACCGACTAAATATTACAACAAAAGTTTAACTATTTTGCGTTTTTGTACATAAGTTCCATGCAAAACTGTTGTTATTCTAATGTAACAGGGTTACAACAGTTTTGCAGGGAACATTGCAATGGTTTCGATAACAAGCAATTAAAGGCATGAAAAAGGTAAGATATTTGTTATTTTAATATCTATATATGTGGTATTTAATTTTAATATACAGCGTGTCTACGTAATCCATTAACAGCCGAGACAATAAACAAAGATTTAAGAGACCAATCTATTCATGTAAGTTGTATGTCCTGTGTGTGACATTATATATTCCATAAAATGTGTGCGATGTCGTTTGACCATTTATTTATTAGATTGGATTAAAAACAGATAAATTAAGACTAATTATTTATAGCCAAAAAGTATGTTTTCTTATAAAAAGAATAACAGTTATCTTAAAACTTGTGTAATACTGATAGGTTAAAAATATATATTCTCAAAAAACTTGTTCTATAAAAACCAAATCCCAAATTGTATTTGTACATGTAACCTTCCGGGGCGATTGTCTTATCATAGTGTCCTGCCGTAATTCCCAACTTTTACTAAGGTATAGAACATCCCAGAGGTACTTTTCAGTGCGTCACAGTTTTTCGATTTCTTTCTAATGCATTAAGTTGGATGTGACGGAGAAAGCGGTAGTTCGGTGATTAAACAGAACTATATTGCAGCGTTAGAATGAGCTTACATACATAAGAGGTTCTTTCCTAACCTACACTTGATTCGTTGATATTTAGATGCGCGCGTTCTCTAGCCAATCAAATACGCCTATTACTGACAGTTGATGTAAAATTTCGTCCATGCTGGCCATTCTTTCGAAGTGTTCCAACAGCAAGTGACGTCTGTCGTTCAGGTCAGTATTTGCAAAGAATGTAGACGCTATATAATATATTTATATTCTTTGGTATTTATTTGATATAATTTTATTTTGTATTTTGTTTTACATAGTATTGTGAATGTGGAAGCTTGACAAATATTATTACCAATTTCTGCTGTTCTTGAAGTAAATTGAAAATTACCCTGAAAATAAAATTGTTTTATTTACTGTTTATTTCAGCCTAATGAAGACATTAGGTATTTGTATGGTATTTTTCAAAACACCATTCAATACACATAGTTTTTCACCATATTGCGACCTTTGTATTTACTTGACCTAGTGGTCAATCATAATTGGATAACATAGAACACTATTGTCATACCATTTCACACACAAAATTTCATTAGTTTTGTCAAATCTATAATCATATGCATTTTTCTTCATTGGCTTACTCTTCATTAGCTTTCTCCATTACTGGACATTTTATAGTTCCTGTTGCCTTTACATTTTTTTGTTTCAGATATATGATTAGTTGATATGTCATGAAATGTTTATCGAAAAAATTTCATTTGTTGATGGTTCAGGCAACTTTTTCAAAATATCAATTACTATTTTAGCTTCAAGTGGTCTATTTTAATGGTACCATTTGTTTTTTTTTTTTTTTTTTGGCAACAAACGTGAAAACCATAATCATATCCAGTGGAACCAGTTATCATCCAATTCTTATATTCACATCTGACTGACTTCTCTCTAATTAACTGTTTAGCTAAGTTATGACCAAAATATTTGAGCATGGAGTTGTCCTAAGGAAATATCTTTAACGAAATATCCCCACTGGCAGTATTTTTCTATAATTGTATCTGCTAAAAGTCTAATTTTGTACATACAAACGTAGAAAATAAAATTTTATTTTATTTATGTAATTAATTTATAAGTTACCTAATAAATTTCTGAAAACAATCTTTTTTGTGTTACTTATACTATGGTCAAAAATCAGTAGTGAGAATAGAAGATATAACATCAGAAGAAATAGAAGTACAACGAGTTGTTCGACAAGGGTGTATACATAGACCAGTATTATTTAATATGTATACTCGGAAGACATATTAAGTAAGGCAATGGATTAACGAAACGTAGACAGTAGAATTAATGACATGAGATACGCTGATGATACAGTTCTTTTAGCTGAATCACATGAAGACCTACAGATACTTCTTAATTAGGTGACCGCAGTAAGCAAAAAAAAATATGGAGCATCACTCAACAGAGCAAGAAATATACGATAATAACAATGACAACTCAGGACATTCGTGAGATATTTGTACAGAATCAGCCTATCGAAATAGTAAGAGAATTCAAATTCCTAGATACAACTATTAATGAAAACAACGACAGCTTTCAAGAAATACGAATCAGAATCAAACAGGCCAGAAGCGCATTTACAAGAATACAAAGGCTTCTCTGCTGTAGAAAGTTAAACCTTAAGTTAAAAATACGACTGCTGAGGTGCTACGTGCTATCCGTATTATAATACGGGATGGAAGCGTGGACACTGAAGAAAATTCACTTGAGGAGACTGAAGGCATTCGAGATGTGGATATACCTAAGAGTACTAGAGATCTCATGGGTAGATGGAATAATCAACGTTGAGGTAATGTGACGTATGCATAAGGAAAGAGAAGTACTAACAATTAAGAGGAGAAAAGTGGGATATATGGGTCATGTGATGAGAGGAGATAAATATCAACACTCCAGGTCATTAAGCAAAGAAAAATTAGGAAAAAAAGATCCACAGAAAGGAGAACTAACTCATGTAATAACGACTTATTTAGAGCCTCTGTCGCAAAATGAAAAATATCTGTGATGATTGCCAACTTTCGACGCGCAGACAGCCCCTTGAGAAGAAGATACAAAAATTCAATAAATGAATCATTTTGTCGTCAATTTCAAATTTTTCCATATTTATAAATTGATCAAACAATATTGTTTACTTTTTATTTTTATTAATATACGGGATTACCCCCTGTGGCTAAGTATGATCCTGGCATCTGTCAGATTCTTCAATAATTATATGCAATAATGCTCGACACACCTAATTCATTCTATGACGTCATAATTAATGACGCACTGAAAAGTACCTCTGGGATATGTACTTTAGTGAATTTCAATCCTTTTTTTAATCACTGTATTCAAGCTAGCCTGCTTTGTATATTTTTATTATAGTCCTTTTGTTTTCAATTTAAATAAAATTATATTTTTTTAAGTTTTACAAATAATTTTTTTAACGAATTGTGGCTATCAGAAACATCTGCAGAGATAAAAATATTAAATTGCCGATAACGATAAGCCGTTTTATTAGGTATCTATTTATTCTAGGTAGCTATCTGATTTCTTGGAATCTATTAAATGTAAAGTTTAATACCATACTAAACCCCGATTATTAATTAATTTGGGTAATTAATTAAAGATTTAGTATACTTATGCCATTCAGGTATGATACCAGAAGCCCACTATAATTTTTATAAAAATATTTTGGCCCAAGATGATATATGAGAAGAGGACAACAACTAACAGAAAATGTGTATACACATTTTGAAGATACCATTGACTATCATATTACAAAGGAATAGTGTTGGACAGAATGAGAAGAGACAGAGAACTTTTGACCACCATTAAAAATCGAAGTATTTTCGAAAAAAAAATTTATCTACAAAGTAAACGAAAAAATTCGGTTAAAGATCATCCAGGTATATGCACCTACTAGTACACATACAGATGAAGAAGTAGAATGGTTCTACGATGACGTTAACACTGCCATACAAGTAACAAACACCAACTTTACTATACTGATGGGAGACCTAAACGCCAAAATAGGCCACAAGCAAGATGATTCGGAGTTTGTAATTGGACCTCACGGATATGGCGATCGAAACGAAAGGGGTCAAACTCTCATAGAATTTCTTCTGCAACACAGGCTATATGTCATGAATACGCACTTTAAAAAAAGCGACCAAAGAAAGTGGACTTGGCAATCACCAAATGGTTTAAACAAGAACGAAATTGATTTTATATTTACTAACAAAAAAGACGCTGTTCAAGACGTAACTGTATTAAATCAATTCTCAACTGGAAGTGACCATAGAATGGTTAGGGCGAAGATAGTCTTAAACATACAGAAGGAAAGAAGACATATGGTAACAAGGACTAATAATGTTACATTCACTGCGATTACTAGCACCAGGGCATACCAGGAAGAAATAGAGAGTAATCTACAGAAAGACCTGCAAGATGAAACCAGTATTGAACAGCTTAACGAAAAATTGGTAGAAGCCCTGAAGAAGTCACAGAAGAAGTGCCAAGCCAAGCACTTAACAAAAAATGAAAAACTCACAGAAGACACAAGAAACCTAATGCAAAAAAGAAAGGAAATGAAAGAAAAGCATACAACGAACATTGCAGAGCTAAGGAATTTAACCAAAACCATTTCAAAATCCATTAGGAAAGACATAAGGAACTTTAACACTAAGGAAATAACTGATACCGTAGAACAAAACAAAAGCCTAAAAGTTCTAAAACGAAAGTTGAAAATAAGAACGAGGAATATTTATAAGTTAAAAAATAATCAAGGACATGTCATACATGAACAAAAAGAGATACTAAAAATCATCGAAGAGTACTATATAACATTATATAGTAGAGATGATCACATTCCCGAAGTAGAAATTCCAGCAATACTAAATCAAGGGTCAGAGGAACTTCCAGATATAACCGAAGAGGAAATTAAGTCAGCATTAAAAGGTATGAAGAACAACAAAACACCTGGAGAAGATGGCATTGTAAGTGAAATGATAAAACTAGGAGACGAATGCGTCATAAAGGCTTTAAAAACCCTTTATAATGCCTGCCTCTTTGAAGGAAATACGCCAGAAAAATGGAATAATGCCATTATGATAATATTGCATAAAAAAGGAGATGTAACAGAAATTGGCAACTACAGACCTATCAACTATCAATTATCTCATTTATATAAACTCTTTATGAGAATAATTACTAACAGACTGGGACCTAAGCTAGATTTTCATCAACCTCTAGAGCAGGCCGGATTTAGGAGTGGCTTTGGAACAAATGACCACCTACAAGTAATAAAATCCTTGATAGAGAAAGTTATAGAATACAACAAGCCATTGATATTAATATTTGTAGACTTTGAGAAAGCATTTGACTCAGTCCAGCATAGCTCCATGTTAAGAGCTCTTACAGAGTGCAGTATTGACCATAGGTACACAACTCTTCTTCGAAATATATATGATAGCGCAACAGCTGCTGTAAAAATGTACTATAGTGACACAGACACATTTCCCTTGGAGAAAGGTATTAGACAAGGAGACACTATCTCTCCTAAACTATTCACCGCCCTATTATAGAGTGCTATGAGAAAAAATAATTGGGAAAATATTGGATTAAATATAAATGGGGAATTTTTGAACAACTTGAGGTTTGCAGACGACATAGTCCTTATTGCAGATCAGGTAGATCATGCATGCCAACTTCTTCAAGACCTTCAGAGCTCTTGTGCACGAGTTGGCCTTAAAATTAATTTTTCCAAAACACAATACATGACCAACCTGGTACTGGCAAAAAACATTTCCACTAATGGCACCCAAATTGAACAAGTGTATTCCTATAAGTATCTGGGCCACGAGATTAAATTGGGAAGAGACAATCAAACAACAGAGTTAAAAAGGAGAATAGGACTGGCATGGGCAGCTTACGGAAAACTGAGGGAAGTCTTTAAATCAGCTATTCCCATGTGCTTGAAGAGAAAAGTTTTTGATCAGTGTGTGCTTCCAGTTCTGACATATGGAGCAGAAACATTGACACTTACCAGAAAAGTAATTAATAAGATACAAGTGGCACAGAGAGCGATGGAGAGGTCAATGTTGGGCGTATCACTCAGGGACAGAGTTTCGAGTCAGATAGTAAGGAGAAAAACTGGTGTGACGAACGCAGTTGAAAGAATTACAACCCTGAAATGGAACTGGGCAGGACATGTTGCTAGGGTCAGAGATAGAAGATGGACAAAGAAAATTTTAGAGTGGAGGCCTAGACACGATGCTTATCGTAGTCGAGGACGTCCTCCAACAAGGTGGTCGGACGATTTAAAGCGCATCCAGTCTAACTGGATTCAAGTTGCTCAAGATCGGATGCAATGGAATTATTTACGGGAGGCCTATGTTCAGCAGTGGCTAATGATGATGAAAAATCGAAAGACAGCGTATGAGTATTTGAGGCACATACTACTAAGGGTTATGGTAGACGACAAATATACTGGCTGAAAAACATTCGCCACTGGACCGAGTTAAACACACAGACACTCTTAAGAAAAGCAGAAGATAGAGACGAATTTGCAATGGTTATGGCCAACCTTCATTAGTGGAGACGACACTGGAAGAAAAAGAAGGAATCTACATTTAAAAAATATGTAATTTTGTTTGAAACACCATGTATACTCAGTTCTTAAAGTATAAAGTACCGGTCAACCCTAACAATAAACAATTATTTGCTATATAAGTATCGATAAGAAATCAGTGTATTTAATTATGTATACTTTTATGCACACGAAAAGATAATTAGAAGATACAATCAAAGCATTGTTAGTTTTTATGTCATCTATAAATTTATTTATTTATTGCTGTAAAAAAGTTTACATTTGAAAATATTTATTTAATAATATATTTTGCTATTCAATTAAAATCTTCCGTGATACATGTCATAGTTAATAGAACCTTCACTTACCATATAAACGCAATAATTAAAATGTAATTAAGTCTATAATATAGAGTATAATACCTTCTAGCCATTTTTCGTTGGGTAATAATGGAAAGCCAACAGGTACTTATGTCTTACGATCTACCATCAGATATTTATACCCTAAAATGTTGGTACCAACTAGGCAATCTTCTGGGAATCTTCCCTTCAGACATGGAGGGTGGAAACTTCTACACACAAGCTGTTATTATAATAGTAACAAATATTCTGGGGCTTGTTTTGTCTTATTACATAATAACTGTCAAAATTAACCCATCAGATAGTTTCTACATTCTGGAAATATTTCGAGTTGCTTTGATTCCCTTGTTTAACATTAGTCTATTACGTGGATTGGTTGCAAATAAAACAAAATGGGGACTGTTTTTTAAACACCTCTCATTCATAAATAATCACCTTGGGAGTCCTAACGTACCGAAGTCAGTGCGGTACTTGAAGTACTTATTTTGGATTGTCATTTTAATTGTCGACATCAGCACAGCTGTACCTATTTGGAATAATTTTAGCAGGCTCGCATGTATAATAAATATTATTATTTTAATACAGATGGCTACTACAGTAGGATTTATCGTTGAGGCCTCGTTTTTTATCGCATACAGTCAGGATCAATTTTGTACTAATCTACATACCTTTTGTATTAAAAAACACATCGGCATAAGACCAATACAACAGTATTTCGAATATATGGAAGAAATATACAGGAAGATTCACTATTTAGTAGAAATATTGGATTCTTCGTTTGGTTTGCAAATGCTGTTCATTATTATTACTAGTGTGGTCGAAATTCTTGCTGATATTGATGAAGCTTTGGATAATTCACTAAGAAATGAAGAGTACGCTAAGGAATATATCATTTCTGATGTTCTTTATATAATTGGAATGACAGTAAGTATTTTAAAGGTAATAAAAAGATACTATCTATTGGCAAGAGTTGAAATAGGTATTAAGAATCCAAAATACTGTTGCGAAAGATTTATCCCACATAGGAAAACTCCATTGAATGTTCTCGAACTACTTCTTCTTTTTCATCAATGGACTTTTCCTATATAGGATAATTCTTTAATTTCCAATCTTTTTGATTATCAGGAACAAACATTGAAATATATTGACAAACAGTTCTATTATTTTTTTCGACCATTCCGTCTGATTGAGGATGAAGAGGCGTAGTGCAAGTTTTCTTAATACCCAAGATTTCATTAATTCTTAATGAAATGTAACTCTAAAGGAACTCCATGTCTTAATACGACGTGTGTTATAAATGCTTCTGCTACTGTAGTCGCTTCTTGATTAGGAAGGGATACAATTTTAGGCCATTTTGAAAAATAATCCATTGCGACCATGCTCCCTCTCTCTGTCATCGAAAGAGGACCAAGAATATTAACTGCAAGTCGTTCAAAAGGCTCTCCAGAAAGATCTTGTGCCATTTTACCACGATGTCTTGTTCTAGGGCCTTTTTTACCATTACATAAATCGCATTTCCTACACCAATCTTCTACATCTCGGCGACAATTGATCCAGTAAAATCTGTCTGGAACTCTGGCCAGTGTTCTTTTGACTCCAAAATGTCCTCCAAAAAGACTGCTATGAAATTCTTGCAACACACTCTTAATGTGTGATTTCGGCAGTACCACTTATTGAACCATACGTACTCCATCGGGAATTTTCCACTTTTAATATAATAGACCATTGGAAAGATACAAAGATTCCCATTGAGCCCAGTACGCTTTTATAGTTCCACTGTATTTGGTTATTTCCTGCCAAATAGGTCTTACTCCATTTTTAAGCCATTCTCGTGTGACTTTTAAGTCATTATCTTTCTTCTGACTCTTTTTAAGGTTTTCCAGGAAAATCTGAAAATTATCTTCTTCCTGTATAACTGTGGTTACCTGGAGACTTCTTACTTCTTCGGTTATGTTCTCTTTATCTTCAAGTCTTTTACAGTACTGGCATTGTTGTTCCAAACAGGGTTGCCTAGAAAGAATATCGGCATTGTTATGGAGACACCCTTTTCTATGTACTACGTCGAAGTTATATTGTTGGAGACCCTCTATCCACCGAGCCACTTGTCCCTCTGGCTTCTGAATATTTATTAGCCACTGTAAAGCGCTATGGTCAGTTCTAACTATAAAATTTCTGTTATAAAAAAAAGTATGAAAATGTTCTAGGGCTTTTATAATAGCTAGGAGCTCTTTCCTGGTAATACAATAATTCTTTTCAGCTTTTCCATTGTTTTACTCAAATATGAACAGAATTTATTACTTAAGGGCTACGTTGAGAATCAAAGATGTACCTTTAATATTGATACCGATGTAACCAGATCCTTTATTCGAACCTGATTTCTGAATGAGAAACTACAACCCACTAAAACAAACTTAGTTCTTAAAACAGCTTCAGGTCACACTATTCCAATTCATGGAGAGATAGCAACCATACAGATTGGTAACACTTTGTTAAATAAATTTTCCTTGTAGCCGATATTAAAGACGAATGCGTTCTTGGGATGGATATTATGCAGAACAAATTTATCATAGATCTTCAAAATAAAATTTTGGTCATTGAAAATAAGGAAATTGTCCTAAATTTGGAAAAATTAATACCTCAAGTAAGAGTTATAGTGAGCGAGGATACCGAAATTCCTCAAAATTCTGAAAGTATCATCTTGGCGAGACTGAGTCAAAAACCTGAAGGTCTACATTTCGGTGTTGTGGAAAGCGATGAACTAGTTAGTGATGGAATTTTGATAGCCAGATGCCTCAATAATGTAGATGAGATGATTCCATTAAGGATTGCTAATTTGCTCTATGACTCTACATGTAGAGTCATACGCCGCCATGTTACCTATCCAACGGTAACTTAACCATCACAAATTAGAAATACTAATAATGTAAAACAACTTCATATTTATAACATTTAAAGGGTTTTTACCCATATATTTTGGTGGCTACTAGCATGTACAACCGTTTGCACTGATGATGGATTGTTTAATCCGAAAACGTTTTGCAATGTGTTTGTGATAGCCCGTTTGAGGCATTTTTATATACCTTTCATAAAGGATTTTAACAAAATTTTTTTGTGATATATGGTATACAGCCAGCTACAGGAACTTAGTTTCCTTGTGGAATTTTAATTGATGTTATAAACCAATAATGACGAATCCGACGAATTTACTACAAGTCAAGGCGTCAAACAGGGATGCGTATTAAGCCCATTGCTGTTCTCAGTGGTACTGGATGAAGCAATAAATAAAGCCAAGAGAAAAATGAGAAAACTAACACTAGAATACTGGCAAATGGAACAGACTCAACTATCAGAGCTTTAATTTGCAGACGACATGGTTTTGATAGCAGAAAATAGAGAAGACCTACAGAACAACCTTTAAATCCTAGAAGAAGAACTGTCAAACATAAATATGAAGATAAATACAGAGAAAACAAAAACAATAATAATTTCAAATAAGAGAAAGACACACGCAATACAATTAAAAGGAAAACAACTGGAACAAGTGGAAAATTTTAAATACCTAGGAGTAATAATTGAATGAAACGGTAAACAAGACGTAGAAATAAATGAGAAATGGGACGAACAGGAAGCTTATTTAACACTAGGAAAACAACATTTTTGGGGAAAAAACGGCAGTCGTTAAATCAGTAGTTAGACCTACAATCATGTATAATAGCAAGTCATGGAAATTGACTGGGAGACAAAAATCTCGAGTCGATGCAATGGAAACGAGGTTCCTGAGGAAAATAGCAAACAGAAAGAGGACAGACAAAATAAGAAACGAAACAATCAGACAAAACCAAAAACTAGAACCAATAAATGAAAAAATTGTAAAGGGGCAACTAAGATGGTTTGGGCACGTGTGTAGAATGTCGAATTAAAGATTAACAAAACGAGTGTTTGAAACGAGGGTGCAAGGGAAAAATAAACGAGGAAGACCAAGAGTTAGGTAGGTAGACGAAATTAGAAAAGAAGTTGAGAAGAAAGTATTGACATGGAAAAGTACACGAAATCTAACACAAGACAGGAAAGCATGGAAACAACAGTGCAAAACTTAACTCCACCAGCCTTACACCTAAGGGTAAAAAGGCTTAGGACTAAGTAAATAAGTGAGTAAGGGAATTTCAGCAGCTCCAGGTAATATTAGAAGGCAAAATTGAAGTTAGAAGGAGCATAGGACGAAAGAAAAAATCTTGGCTACGTAACATCAGAGATTGGACTCACACAAGATTACCATATTGGTCACCAACCTCAACAGAGAAGGCACTTAGGAGGAGGAGAAGGACCTAATTGTGAACCAAGCAATTAATCAAAAATACTGTTTAGATTTAAGTACCTATGTATTAACTATGGTACAGCTAATAACCCAAAGTGCTTGATGCTGTTATCAGTAGTAATATCCCTAGGACATTGATAACAGACAAGAAAATTTCATGACAATCGAAAGCTCGTTCCTTGGTACCAAGCAACGAGCTTGAGAAATTTGTCATGAAATTATGAGGCATTCATCAATGTCCGAGGGATATTCGGTGGATATTTTTTCGAAAAAAAAAATCATAACTCAACATAACGAGTTCAAAATAATATTCAAAACAATATTCAAAACTGGTGAAAAGGGTCAGGTAGAAAACCACAGACCAATTTCCATTATTTGCAATCTATCGAAGGTCTTTGAAATAGTTTTGTATAATCGTATTTATTCACGCACTCGTAATCAGCTCTCTCAATATCAACATGGTTTTGTCTCCAATCGGTCCACTGTGACAAACTTATTAATGGTCACACAATATATCTCAGCAGCCCTAGATAATAGAAGTCAAGTTGACGTCATATATACTGACTTTACGAAGGCATTCGACAGAATTCACCACGGCGTATTACTTTTCAAATTGTTTCTCTTTGGTCTTTCTGAGGATGCCGTGACTTTTATGAGGTCTTACTTGTCAAATAGAACGCAGTTTGTTGCTTATAATGGTTACAAATCGGAAAAGTACCTAGCTTTTTCAGGGGTTCCACAAGGTTCTAATCAAGGTCCATTATTGTTCTTGTTATTCATTAACGATCTGTGTGAATCAATTTCTGCACCATGTTTATGTTATGCCGATGATTTAAAGATTTATTCATTGATAAGCGACCTTAATGATTGTCATTTTCTGCAGAGTGAACAGAATCGTGTACATGAATGGTGTAATGCAAATCATTTGAATCTTAATACCAATAAGTGCAAAGTAGTTAGTTATTCTAGGAAACAGTCTAATATATACCATCCTTATATTATCGATGGCAATGAACTTGAACGTTTGAATAAAATTAAAGACCTTGGAGTTACATTTGATTATAAACTCACTTTTGTTGAACATGTTAATTTAAAGGTTAAAGAAGCAATTAAATCTTATGGATTTATAATTAGAAATAGTCGAAATCTCACTAATACTAAGGCAATTAAATTACTTTATTACACTTTTGTACGCTGTAAACTGGAATATGCTTCTGTCATTTGGTCACCTTTTTATAATGTACACATCCAAATTATAGAGCACGTGCAGCGTAAATTTTTAAAATTTTTGTTTTTCAAAATTAACGGCATATATCCCAGGAGGGGCATCAGCAATAGCGAGTTGTGTAACGGTTTGGACGTAGTATCATTAGAATCTAGACGAATTAATGCCTCCCTAATATTCCTGTACAAGCAACTACATAATCTCATTGACTGCCCTGATATTCTTCGACAAATAAATTTTAACGTTCCATCTTATCCAGTGAGAAATTCGATTACGTTCAGAAATACAAAAGCTAGAACTAATCTTATGTTAAATTCTCCTCTATTTCTCATGTGCAACTATTATAATTCCTTAAGTGCTTACTGCGATATATTTCACTGCAGTTTAAAGCAGCTTACTAGGATGGCTGAGATCTACCTAGGTGATTAAGTAGTTTCTTTATGTTAAGGTAAAATACTCGAAAAATATGTTATTTAGTTAGTACCTATGAATTATTAATATTTCATTTAACTTTAGTATTGAATTTTGTCCTATAAATGGATTCTGTTGGACAATAAACGCTATTATTATTATAACGAAACATTAGTTAGTACCTATGAATTATTAATATTTCATTTAACTTTAGTATTGAATTTTGTCCTATAAATGGATTCTGTTGGACAATAAACGCTATTATTATTATAACGAAACATTTATTTATTAAAAGTACAGTTAGCGAAAGTACAATTATTAAAATTTAAGTTAACATTAGATTCGTTGCTGTTTTCTTCTAAAGTTGTCAAACTTGATCGTGTTGTCATAGGGATTGAAAATTGCACTGAATGCAATTATCAGTCTAATGTTGACATGATTGTGTGAAACTGTTCCACATGACACAAAATGACGAAATTTTAATGGTTGTTAGAACAGTCGAAAAATTATCAATAAAATTAAAAAAAATATTTGGTCCTTAATAAAATTTAAAAATAATGTTAATTATAAACGACGTTCAACTCAAAATTTCAACACTTTATATATAAATCATTTTAAATAATTCACAAATCGTGCTACACGCAAGAAATTAAACTGATGTTATTTTTGTAAATTATCTTTTAGTTTAGAATAATTTGTCAACTAATAAATGAAGGACATGACAGTCTGACATAAAATGGAAGTATTAATGGACGATACAACGGCTTTAAGGTACTGGTTCCGAATCGGCAGCATTTTTGGGGTGTTTCCTACAAACAACAAAAGTGGAAGCATTTGCTGTCAATGCATCGTTATAATATGTTTTATTATTTTAACCACTCTATCTGGCTATTATAATGTAATCTCTAGAATATTTACATCCACGATGTCGATGTGCATTGAGGTGATACACGCCTCCACGTATATACTTTTGAATATTGTGATGTTTCACAGACTTTTTGTAAGTAGAAAGCAATGGAAAATATTTTTTAAACATTTAAAAGCCGTAAATCGACAGTTGGGAAGTAAATACATTTTGGGATATGTAGTATTCGCAAGAAGTTTATTTTGGAGTATCATTTTGTTACTCGCAGTGTATTCTGCTATATTAATCTCGGATCAATATACCGTAATTGAACAATTGGCCGCATTATTAATTATTCTACAGATGGTAGCAATAATTGCTTTCTCTTATGAAGTGGCGATGTTCATTGCTGAGAGGCAAAATAAAATTTGTCAAAAACTTGCAAATCTTTCTAATGGTAAACTTTGGATAGAGCATGATATAAATCTATATATTCAAACAATTGAACGATCATATAGAAACATATATCACATTGTCGATGTCATAAATTCTGTCTTTGGATTACATATAATTATCATTTTGATAACTAACTTTAGTGAGTTGTTAGTCGAAGTTGATACTCTTCTGGATGTACATTTGAGTGAGCAAAAGATAGATTCAAATTTAATTATAAGTGATTTAATTTTTCTGGCAGCATTGACCGTAAGTATATCCTAAACATTGAGAAAATGTTTTATAAAAATTAATGTTTTATAGATAACAGTTTTACATCATTATCATCATCATTCTAGCTCTACAGCCCTGCGCGGGTCCTAGTCTCCTCAAGAATTTCTCTCCAGTCGTTCCTATCCATTGCCTTTCTTCGCCAAGCACGTATTCTCATATTTCTCATATCTTAATAGATGTTATTAAAGAACCTTATTCTGGGTCTTTTTCTTCTTTGACCAATGAGTGTATAGAGGAGCATTTTTTTAGCTGGGTCATTTTGTTCCATCAGCATTACATGCCCTATCCACCTCAAACATCTTAATGTTTTACGATATCAGGTTCCTGGTATATTCTATACAATTCGAAGTTGTAACTCAATATTCTAAAGCAAATAGCATTCAACAATGGGTATGACCCCAACCTTATTAATAAACTAATACATAAGAAGCGAATGGCTAACGATAGACCTCTGGGATCACATGTCTTACCGGAAGGTATGTGGCAATAAAACCTGGATGAATGGTTAAACATTACGTCTGTTAGCAAGTCCGATTCCCACCTCCACGTGGTACTTCCTGGGTAACGCTAACGGGACAGGGCAAAAGGCGAGCTTCCGGTGCCTTAAAACTGGAACACTCCAGATAAGGGAGAAAACCCCGACAGAAAACATGAGGAAGGCAATGGGAAACCACCTCATTAATTTTCCCAAGAAAGTTATGATGGTAAATGGAACTAAATCGATGGCCCCCAGTGCCCGGCAGAACTTAAATGTTCAGGGGATGCTAAGAATCCCCGGGAGGAACAAAAACAAATACAAAACTAAAACAAACAATGACGTCAAAGTAGCGACCTGGAACGTCAGAAGCCTTTATGAGGCTGGAAAGCTAGCAAACGTGTGCCAAGAAATGAACAGATTGAATATAGATATTTTAGGTCTGAGTGAAGTTAGATGGCCTATCTCAGGAACAACAAAAATTATGAACATAACACTCTATTATTCAGGCAACAATGATCCAAAACATTTCAATGGAGTAGGTGTAATAATAAACGATGAATTGAGTAACGCAGTTTCAAACTTTATACCACTCTCTGACAGAGCAATGCTGTTGCAAATAAGGAGTTCTCCTTTTAATGTGAATATTATTCAGGTCTATGCACCAACCGCAGATAAGTCAGATGACATACTAGAAGAATGGTATGAAGATCTACAAAAGCTCATGAAATTGACAAAGAAAGAAGATATTAATATCGTCCTAGGAGATTTTAATGCTAAAATAGGAAGAGGGAAATTAGAAAATATCGTAGGAGAATACGGACTAGGAGAACGAAATGAAAGAGGAGACAGACTATTAGAGTTTTGCCAGCAACACAATATGATAGCAACAAACACTTGGTTTAAGTTACCTCAACGTAGGTTATACACCTGGACTTCCCCGCTACACACAAAAGAAAGAATAATAAGAAATGAAATAGATTATGTTGTAATCAACCAACGATTTCGTAACTCCATTACAAGTACAAAAGCATATCCTAGTGCTGATGCAAATTCCGACCACAACCCTGTAGCAGCAAATATTCTCACAAGAATTAAAGTAATAAAAAATGCAAAGCCGAAGAACAAACCTAATATGGAACTACTAAAAGGTGTACAGATTAAAAATAAAACCACTGTAAAACTAAATGAAAAACTCTCAGAAATAGACCGAACCCAAATAAATATCCAAAATATAAATACAACTTGGCAACAAATAAAATCCATCCTCGTCAATTCTGCAAGGGAAGAAATTCCAAATACACGATTAATGGCAAAAAAAGACTGGATGACACCAGCTATTCTAAAGATGATAGACGAAAGGAGGAAATACAAAAATAAGAACACAATCGATTACAAACGATTAAATACAGAAATACGAAGGAAAATAAAAGAATCAAAAGAGAAATGGCTCGAAGAAAAATGTAAAGAAATAGAAGAATTAGAACATAGACATGATTACTTTAATATGTACAAGAAGGTGAAAAAATTTTCATTCATCCGCAAAAAACAACATTGCCCACTGGTAAATAACAACGGAGAGTTAATTCATAACACCAAAGATAAAATAGAAGAATGGGAAAAATTTATACAACAGCTGTTCCGAGATGAAAGAATAGACATTACAATAAATAATGTTACTGAAAGCCCACCAATTCTAAAAGTCGAAGTGGAATATGCCATTAAACAATTAAAGACCAACAAAAGCCCTGGACCTGATGAAGTTTATCCTGAAATATTTAAATTGATCGAAAGTAATAACATTGATTTGTTAGTAATTTTGTTTAATACAATATACGATACTGGGGAAATACCAGAGGAATGGTTAGAATCTATTTTTATTCCCATTCCAAAACAAGCTAACTCCAGGCGATGCGCAGATTTTAGATTAATAAGTCTTATGAGCCAAGTGCTTAAAATTCTATTAAAAATACTTCACAATAGTTTATACAAAAGGTGTGAAAAAGAAGTTGGATACGATCAATTTGGATTCAGAGCCGGAATGGGGACCAGAGAGGCCTTGTTTTCATTACAAGTACTGCTGCAGAAGTGTTACGACCAACAAAAGGGTGTCTTTCTATGTTTTGTAGACTTTGAAAAGGCATTTGGTCGCGTAAACCATAATAAAATGTTAAATTCCTTGCAGAGCATCAACTTAATTAAGAACTTATATTGGAGGCAGAGTGCCAAGATTAGGATCGACGATCATACATCTAGAAATATTAGTATAAATAAAGGAGTAAGGCAAGGATGCATACTATCCCCTATGCTGTTCAATCTTTACTCGGAACTACTATTCAAGCAAGCCTTGGAAAACCTATCCACAGGAATAAAAATTAATGGAGAACCAATATCTAGCATAAGATATGCAGATGACACTGTCCTACTGGCTGATACAGACACAAACTTACAGAGGGTTATAGACCACCTTAAGGATGCTTGTCGAGAGTTTGGAATGAAGATCAACGAAAAAGAAACAAAAGTAATGGTGATCCAAAGAAAACAGAATATCCCTTTACCTATAAAAATAAATGGGAATATTTTAGAACAGGTAAACCAATACAATTACCTTGGCTGTTGGATTAATTGCAAGCTGGACCCAGAACAAGAAATTAAAGCGAGAATTGCTCAAGCTAGGGATAGTTTCTTTAAGATGCGCGTTCTATTATGCGATACACATATAAATATTAAATTGAGATTAAAACTTGTAAAATGTTTTATCTGGTCTGTTCTTCTCTACGGAGTCGAAACGTGGACTTTAAAAATAAAGAGCCTGAATAGAATCGAGGCATTTGAAATGTGGCTGTACCGTAGAATTTTAAAAATTCCTTGGACAGCACGAAAAACAAATGAAGAAGTACTAGCTAGACTCAATTTAGAAAAAGAACTATTGAGAACAGTCAAAAAAAGAAAAACCAGTTATTTAGGGCATTTGTTGCGCAACGAGAAATACTACATCCCTCAGTTAATAATAAAAGGCAAAATAGAAGGAAAGCGAGGAATTGGACGAAAAAAAATTGTCCTGGTTACGCAATATCAGAAACTGGACAAGACTTGGATTTGAGGAACTCTTAAGAGCAGCTGAAGATAGACAAACGTTTGCCACCATAACCGCTAACCTCCATTGATGGAGACGGCACTTGAAGAAGAAGAATACATAAGAGACAACTCAAATCATTGAGAGAGACTGCGTTCCCCAGAGACTTAACCATCAAACCTCATTATGCTTCTTTACCATGTCTTCAAGAACGTTTTTCTGGAGATATCAGATATATCCTAAAAAGATCTGTTGAGAATACCCACATTTCGCTAGTTCTGAACAATCCAGAAATATGTTTAACTAATGCTAAAGATCTCATCAACAACATGGATTATAGTGGTGTTTTCAAATTGCAGTGCTCTGATTGTGATGCTACATATATAGGTAGAACCTGTAGATCACTAACATCCCGTTCCTTAAAAAACACTAAAAAAGAGAACACTTCCACCTTCTCACAACATCTCGCACAACATAAACATACCCTCAACATCCCAGAAGACGTCTCTTTGTTACATAATATTCCCCAAAAAAAATTTCTAAAATTAGATATTTATGAAGACTTGGAAATAGTCACAGAAACGCAAAGAAGCCCCAATTGCGTTAATCGCCATGTTTCTTTCAACCGTGATTTTCAACCCTTACATCGACAACTCTTCTCATAGTTCACACTTTTCAAATTTGCCCCACCTTCTTTGCCCGACCTTCCTATTTAAACGTCAACACCTTTAACCCTATACAATAATTGTGTTTCTTTAAACAACTATTCTCTACACTATCGTCACACCCCCCTCCTAAATTTTCCGACCCTATTGTTAACTTCAGAACCATCCACATCCATCATACCACACTATTTCATCATTTTCTCCACTCTACACGTCTACATCACGTTTCTATCTATCCTTCTTTCTTTCATTATTTCTTGGTCAATTCATGTATCAACCATTTACACATTATCTAACAATTTATCAGAATTCATTATTTCCCCCATTACAAAAAAAATCCTAACTAACCATCGCTCCCTTTCTCTTGGTCAACAACTTAGTAGCACAATCACACATCAAATGTCAGGTTTTATAAACCAAATTTAATACAACCAAAATAGATTTTGTTCAGGGTGCTAGATGCTTTCAGCATGAAGGACCTCTTTTATCTCTAATTGTTGAATAACTATGTCTCTCCTATAACCCTCCCCTTCTCTTTCAGTCATTTCCTTGGCCAAGGAATAGCTATCAAGGATAGCCTAAAGGCCTTAAGCTATCCTTATAAGAATCTATGAAAATTAACAAATTAAAAAACACAGATATAATTCTAAATGACCAACTTGAGACAAACAGTTCTCCCCTCCTCAACCTATTTCATTAGAGACTATAAAGTGTAAACGCATGCCAAAAATAGGTCACTTGAGAAAAGCAATCAGCCGAAACAGTTGTAGTGATAACAGTTAAAATAAACTTTTGTGGAAGTTTGAAAACAAAGTTTTTAGTGTTTTATTGTTACATAAAATGAATTTCCATCAAGTAACGGTCAAATCCATCAATTATGTAAATGTTTTGTTCAGTTTTTTATTTCCATCATTTGTTTTAGGCTTTATGCTTTGCTCTGGCCGTTGCTGGGGATATAATTGAAGCTGGTGGATATAAAATTACAAACGAGTGCTACCTTTTGCAACTAAGTATTGAGGATGCAGTGGTCTTAGGCCATTTAAAGAATATTTCAAGCTTTTTAGAACAACTGCGTCCAGAATTGACCGTTGCAGGATTTGTAAATCTCAACAGAAATCTCATCCCCTTAATAATAACGAGTGTTACTACGTACACTATCATTTTAATACAATTAAAAATAGAAAAGTAGCGAAATAAGTTAAATCAATGTACAGAATAAGATGTAGGGCACAAGTTCATTTAAAGAGCGTGTACACAGTATTTGCTAACATAATATTGTATATTGTGCAATTTTTTTTATTTTAATTAAATATGCATCACTAGTATGTTCTTTCTTTAAAAAAAAAGCTTACCGCTTTAAGAAAAAAGACACATCAGCACTACACACTCCCACATTATTTTAGAGACGTCATTATAAGACCAAGGCGGATCTGCTTTAAGTTGGATATGATATGAGATATTGGTGCTATTGATTCAATAATCATCATCATCAATTAGCCTATGTTTGTCCACTGCTGAACGTAGGCCTCCCGTAAAATTTTCCACCTATTTCTATTTTGAACTTCTTGCATCCAGTTTGTGGTGATGCGGTTGATATAGTCGGTGGTCTGCTTCGATATGCATCTTGCCTTGGTCGCCATTCCAGAATATTTTTGGTTCATCTGTCATCCGTTAATCTGGCAACATGTCCGGCCCAAGCCCATTTAGCCATGGCTATTTTTTCAACTGCATCTGTGACTCCTCTTCTTCTTCTTATTTCTAGGTTTGGTACTTTATCTCTGATGGTAATACCTAATATTGATCTTTCCATAGCGCGTTGTGTAACTTTTATTTTATCTATTGTTCTTTTTGTCGGAGTCAGTGTTTCTGCACCATATGTAAGAACCGGTAAAATGCACTGGTTAAAAACCTTTCTTTTTAAACAAACTGGGATCATCATCATCATTAGCCATTTTGCGTCCACTGCTGAACATATGCCTCCCGTAAATAATTCCATTGCATCCGATCTTGAGCAACTTGAATCCAGTTAGACTGGATGCGCTTTAAATCGTCCGACCACCTTGTTGGAGAACGTCCTCGACTACGATAAGCATCGTGTCTAGGCCTCCACTCTAAAATTTTCTTTGTCCATCTTCCATCTCTGACCCTAGCAACATGTCCTGCCCAGTTCCATTTCAGGGTTGTAATTTATTCAACTGCGTCCGTCACACCAGTTTTTCTCCTTACTATCTGACTCGAAACTCTGTCCCTGAGTGATACGCCCAACATTGACCTCTCCATCGCTCTCTGTGCCACTTGTATCTTATTAATTACTTTTCTGGTAAGTGTCAATGTTTCTGCTCCATATGTCAGAACTGGAAGTACACACTGATCAAAAACTTTTCTCTTCAAGCACATGGGAATAGCTGATTTAAAGACTTCCCTCAGTTTTCCGTAAGCTGCCCATGCCAGTCCTATTCTCCTTTTTAACTCTGTTGTTTGATTGTCTCTTCCCAATTTAATCTCGTGGCCCAGATACTTATAGGAATACACTTGTTCAATTTGCGTGCCATTAGTGGAAATGTTTTTTGCCAGTACCAGGTTGGTCATCTATTGTGTTTTGGAAAAATTATTTTTAAGGCCAACTCGTGCACAAGAACTCTGAAGGTCTTGAAGAAGTTGGCATGCATGATCTACCTGATCTGCAATAAGGACTATGTCGTCTGCAAACCTCAAGTTGTTCAAAAATTCCCAATTATTTTTTCTCATAGCACTCTGTAATAGGGCGGTGAATAGTTTAGGAGAGATAGTGTCTCCTTGCCTAATACCTTTCTCCAAGGGAAATGTGTCTGTGTCACCATAGTACATTTTTACAGCAGCTGTTGCGCTATCATATATATTTCGAAGAAGAGTTGTGTACCTATGGTCAATACTGCACTCTGTAAGAGCTCTTAACATGGAGCTATGAGTCAAATGCTTTCTCAAAGTCTACAAAGATTAATATCAATGGCTTGTTGTATTCTATAACTTTCTCTATCAAGGATTTTATTACTTGTAGGTGGTCATTTGTTCCAAAGCCACTCCTAAATCCGGCCTGCTCTAGAGGTTGATGAAAATCTAGCTTAGGTCCCAGTCTGTTAGTAATTATTCTCATAAAGAGTTTATATAAATGAGATAATAAGTTGATAGGTCTGTAGTTGCCAATTTCTGTTACATCTCCTTTTTTATGCAATATTATCATAATGGCATAATTCCATTTTTCTGGCGTATTTCCTTCAAAGAGGTAGGCATTATAAAGGGTTTTTAAAGCCTTTATGATGCATTCGCCTCCTAGTTTTATCATTTCACTTACAATGTCATCTTCTCCAGGTGTTTTGTTGTTCTTCATACCTTTTAATGCTGACTTAATTTCCTCTTCGGTTATATCTGGAAGTTCCTCTGACCCTTGATTTAGTATTGCTGGAATTTCTACTTCGGGAATGTGATCATCTCGACTATATAATGTTCTATAGTACTCTTCGATGATTTTTAGTATCTCTTGTTGTTCATGTATGACATGTCCTTGATTATTTTTTAACTTATAAATATTCCTCGTTCCTGTTTTCAACTTTCGTTTTAGAACTTTTAGGCTTTTGTTTTGTTCTACGGTATCAGTTATTTCCTTAGTGTTAAAGTTCCTTATGTCTTTACTAATGGCTTTTGAAATGGTTTTGTTTAAATTCCTTAGCTCTGCAATGTTCGTTGTATGCTTTTCTTTCATTTCCCTTCTTTTTTGCATTAGGTTTCTTGTGTCTTCTGTGAGTTTTTCATTTTTTGTTGAGTGCTTGGCTTGGCACTTCTTCTGTGACTTCTTCAGGGCTTCTACCAATTTTTCGTTAAGCTGTTCAATACTGGTTTCATCTTGCAGGTCTTTCTGTAGATTACTCTCTATTTCTTCCTGGTATGCCCTGGTGTTAGTAATCGCAGTGAATGTAACATTATTAGTCCTTGTTACCATATGTCTTCTTTCCTTCTGTATGTTTAAGACTATCTTCGCCCTAACCATTCTATGGTCACTTCCAGTTGAAAATTGATTTAATACAGTTACGTCTTGAACAGCGTCTTTTTTGTTAGTAAATATAAAATCAATTTCGTTCTTGTTTAAACCATTTGGTGATTGCCAAGTCCACTTTCTTTGGTCGCTTTTTTTAAAGTGCGTATTCATGACATATAGCCTGTGTTGCAGAAGAAATTCTATGAGAGTTTGACCCCTTTCGTTTCTATCGCCATGTCCGTGAGGTCCAATTACAAACTCCGAATCATCTTGCTTGTGGCCTATTTTGTGGAAAATGTTATTTAATCTACCAAACGCAGCCCATGTGAGACCTATCCTTCTTTGTATTTCAGTTGTCTGATTATTTCGGCCTGGGCGAATCTCATGCCCTAGATATTTGTAAGCTATTACTTGGTCGATGCTACGGCTCTTAATCAGAATTTTACCACTGACTACAAGGTTGGTCATAAATTTTGTTTTTGAGGTGTTAGTAAGACCAATTGTTTTTGACACTTTATAGAGCGTGTGCAGTATTTTTGTAGCTTTATCAACTCTATCAGATATTAAAACGATGTCATCGACAAATCTTGGGTGGTTCAGATCTTTACCATTTATATTAATTCCCATATTATCCTCTCGTTCCATTTGCTTGAACATATATTCAAGAACAGCTGTAAACAATTTCTAACTCCACGTTCTATTACAATTCATCTACAGCTTGCTTCATAACATCGATAGATCACGACTGCCTGGTGGTTTTCTTTTTATAGTTACGTACCATCTGCGATCAATAAAAAATATAATTATTACGAGAACTTCAAACGAGAAAATAAGAGAGAGGAAAAATATTTATCAATACTAAATATAATCGGGGGCGGAATGGAGTATACCCAACCATTGTGTCCCAGACAACCGTTCCCAGAAACATTAGTGTTATAATAGGTTATGTTTATTGGATGCGAGTCATTACTACAGTTTTAGAGAGCTAAAAGTATATTAACAAACAAGTAAGGTTAATTCCGAAAAAAAGGATAGTAATAGTATATTACTTTATGAGGCGGAGAAGCATGACTTTTC